>CM032231.1:43752500-44255000 GCA_019009955.1 Riptortus pedestris
TGCAGTGAAACACCTTTTAAGAGTAGAATTTTCAAATTCATGAGTTATACATTGCACCAGGCAGCTCGGTGGGCCCTAGGCAAAATATTAGCCGTGCCCCCCCCCCCAGCAGAATGTTTGATAACAAATATAATACAAACAATTTTTCATTTAGTAACAATTAAAATATATATATATATATATATATATATATATATATATATATATATATATATAGACACACACACACATAATGTATCATACGACCATGTTTTTAATAAGAATATTTTTAATTGAAATTAATAAAATAAGTAGCTGATGACTTTGAGGTTATAAAATGCGCATATATAATTCATACAAATATTTATTGTAGGATTGTAGGCTATTACAAAAATTAATAAATCTAGATTTACCTGTAATAATAATTCAGGACATAATTATTATTACTTGTAAATGTAGATGTTTATATATATATATATATATATATATATATATATATATATATATTTAATTTAACATCTAGTTCCTTACAAAACATTGCCATTTTTTTTTTTTTTAAATCTGTAAGAATAGCATAAAGCGTAACATTTGCAAATAGGAATAGGTATCAGCTGTGTATTTACAAATGTAAATAAATATTATTTGGGGTGTTAATTAATAATAAAATTAATGCCCTTTTAAATTTAGGTTTTTCATTTGTGGCCCGTGGGCCTCGGCGTTTGCCGACGCTGCATTGCACAGTTACTGCCACTATAATTTGAAAAGAGTGTCTTCAATTTGTGATACCGTTTGTTGGCCGACTGTCGCACTGTTCGAATTTTTCACTGTCAGACAAGGAAGCTGAGACAAAATACCAGCTAAAATGAGTTGTATGTTAGTGAGACATACCCTGGCATGAGACAGTCTGTGGTCTGCTGGAGGAAGGTGTCCCTCTCCGGTTTGGTGATGCTGATATACATGACGCATGGGGTGGTTGCCGGTCGGGGGCTGTAAGTCCGTCTCCAGCGATCGCCCAGGCACGACTGGTTCTACAGCCGCCTCCCACCACCTCACCGACTCAAGGCTTCACCACCTTCTCGCCTTCAGAGGGCTCTATAGACTTCTGGCCAAATAATTAAAAGTACGATGTGGCTATTAGTTCACGACGGATCAGAAATGCCCGTTATACATAGTTCTGGCTTGTTAATTACAATCGGAGTGATATCGTCAAGTCCTGATAACAGCTTGTATGTTAAAATATAGATTTCAACACTAAATAAATTCATGGTCTAGTGTTTCTTGCATTTCTGAATCATGTCAAGATAGTACAAACACTAATGATTATATTTATTTATATAAATGAGTTCCGCAACGATTTACTCATTGTTCAAGTGTGCTCAAAAAAGGGGGGAGGGGGAAAAAAGAAAAGAAACGGAGAAAGAGTGAACTATGGCATACCGTGATTTTTGAAAAGGTTCATTGATATTCAAGTCTTATATGACGGGAACGATATTGTATATGGAAACATCTGGGTGATGAAAATAATATAAATGAAAATGTAAGTATAGAAGGGAAAAAAACGAAATGAAAAAAATAAAAATAAAAAAAAGGAAAAGGGAAACCAAAAAAAATGAATAAATAAAATTAAAGTGTTTACACCCTGCTAATGTAGGAAAGAAGTGAAGAGTAGTGTGTAGAAATTGTAGATTATAGTGTGTGCATTTATTAATGTCTTTTAGATGTTTAATGACTGAGTCTATATAATTACTGTTATCGGTCAAAAGTTCCAGTAAGTCATGTAGAATCTCTAAATTGTTTCTTCGTCGGGAGTCAGTCAATACGCGATGTACAGTTAAAGTTTCGTTACAATGCCTACAAGTCGGTGTATCCTTGTTTGTCATAAAGTGTCCGTGGGTCAGCAAGGAATGGCCAATGCGAAGTCTGGTCAGCACAACTTCCTCTCTTCGTGTGCTCCTGTTGCTTGATGGCCATTTTTTAAACTGTTTGTTTTATTTGTCTAAGTTTATTGTCGTTTGTGTTATCCCAAGATTGCTGCCGCTGCTGTTGTAGTGCCTTAGTGGATTCGGCTAATAGATCTTGGTGGTCTGCAGAGTTTATGTCAATGTCTGGTCTAGAGTACTCTTCGCTTATCTGTCGATGTACAAACACTAGCGCATCAAAAAATATCACATTTATTTCACTCTATGGCATTAAATGAATGAACCGACATCAGCATTATTTTGTAATTGTAAACTTTCTAAAAAGACATCAGACTACTCAGAAAACTTAATAATATCCACGGAGAGATCAAAATCTAAACACAAATCCGTCACGCATGGGCTGCATAAATTTAGCATATTTTCCACATGTTGGAATGACATACTACTGATCCCTAGTCAACATTATTCTGTTTCCAAAAAAAAAGTCCTCCACGTAGGTGCTGCGTTAAGCAGATTTCCCACATACGCCACATCTTAAAAAGTAAAAGTTCAATGAGAAATTATTTATATTTAAGTTTCAAATAAAGTATTTCATAATATAACAGTGTATTATTCATGTGACATGAGTAGAAGTGGGGGTTTACTAAAAGCTGAAAACTAAAAAATATTTATGTGAATACAAAATATCTCAGTTAATATTGAAATTAGAGAAAAAATGTATATAACAACATTTACAGGAAATTAAATTTGCATTAGCATTGTATTGATATGATTTTTCGATCTGACTCATAATAACGGAGAAATTTTGAATTATCTAAATTCTCCACCTCTAAACTCCGATCCCAATGCTCGGATTTCAGCCGTTAACGAACTTGATCTTTCTTTCTACATAAAAACGATTATATATTAGGTTTGGTAACGATAATGCAAAAATTACGACTCCTATAGCGGTAACAGACCAATATATATATATATATATATATATATATATATATATATATATATATATATGTATATAATTTTGAACGGACCTCATTTTCGTCATCTACTAGTTAGGGTCGATAGACATTTGAATACATTTTTCGAAAGTCGCGTCATGAGTACAACCTCAATAGCTGCTAAAAGCCGATGAGTAGATACGGTCAGTCAATAAAATCTTAATTAATGACGGCATCACACGAACTATTCCCATGTATCTTATATAATAAAGGTACGTTTGAAACAATATTTGATGTTTACGTTTGGAGTAAGACGTTTCATTGGTTTATTTTTAAAGTGACATGACTAAAAGTGGGGGTTTACGCAAGGTTGAAAACAAATAATGTCAATCTCTGTTAAAGTTGAAGGTAGTGAAAACATGTAAAATGTTGTTATGCATTTATAGAACACTAGCTCAGATACCCGGCTTCGCTCGGGAATTCATTTGAGACTGAATGGTGATGGTATTTTTTTGGCAAGGCTTTACTTTGCACAATATTTTGACATTTACCCGTCCCAGTGTTTAGTTCAAATACCCGTCGTTTCTGTGGATTTGTTAATAATAAAATTATTTTTTTATGTAAGACTTCACTGTTCTCAATATTGTCATATTTCCCGTTTCCTGTGCATTATGCATAGATTTGAATTATTAAGCACAAAATGTTAACATACATTTGAATTAATATTTCCCTGTGAGGTACCTGGTAGTTCCAAAGAATTGTTGAGCAATTTTCTCTAAATAATAAAATAAACAACTTTGTTATGTGCAAATTTGCCGAAACCCCAATAGAAAACGAAATATCACTATTTTTAATTTCAGGCCTCCCTTATAACCCCCTCTCATACCCGTCCCTAGAAATGTTAGTATGGCTTATTATAAGGAAGACGTTAAAGCTAATTCACATACCGAGTTCGGTTTAATTCGGTTGAGTCTTTTGTGCCAAATAAAATTGTTGACTTCCGCTATCATTTTCAGCGTATAACGCCTTTATACTTAGGTATAACAAAAGTTACTCTAAATAACAAATTAAACAACTTTTGTTATGTGCATAATTGCCGAAAATGCAATAGGAAACGAAATATCGCTATTTTTAATTTCAGGCCTCCCTTATAACCCCCACTCCTGTACGTCACAGAGAATATTAACATAGCCTAAAGTCTAAGTTGGGTTAGTAGTAATATACATACCAAGTTTCATAAAATTCGGTTAAGCCGTTTATGCGTGAAAAGGTAACAAACAAACAAACAAACATACACGAAAGGAACAAAATGCAGTTATGGTGTCTATGACATGTGAAACGAAAAGTTATCGTGAAATTTCGCGAAAAAAATCAATGTACAGACAGAGGTTACAATTTTATATATATGTAGATTCGATTTGCAATAAGATTGGTTCTGAAAATTTTTTCGATATGACGCACAGTGGCCTCGATTCCCCCAAAATCCTAAAACCAACTACTTTTTTTTCTGAAACACGTATATTTTCATTGTTTCTACATTAATCCTGAACCTTGAAAATATAGATGTCATAAAAAAGGTACGGCATTTGGGAGCTACGTTATTTCAAAGTTGCAAGTTTCCTACTTTTTGATCCATGTTAATCAACGTTCCAATGAAACGACAGTTTATATATATATATATATACTAGCTCAGATACCCGGCTTCGCTCGGGAATTCATTAGAGGCCGAATGGTGATAGTATTTTTTTTTGCAAGGATTTACTTTGCACAATGTTTTGACATTTACCCGTCACAGTGTTTAGAGTAAATACCCGTCGTTTCCGTGGATTTGTTTATAATACAATTATTTTTTTTATGAAAGACTTCACTGTCCTCCATATTGTCATATTTCCCATTTCCTGTGCATTCTGCATAGATTTGAATTAGTAGTTTTTAACGTATAACTCATTTATACTTAGGTATACGACGAAAGTGTATATAACAAAAGTTACTCCAAATAACAAAATAAACAATTTTTGTTATGTGCATAATTGCCGAAACCTCAATAGGAAACGAAATATCACTATGTTGAATTCCAGGCCTCCCTTATAACCCCCACTCCTGCCCGTCCCTAGAAATGTTAGTATGGCTTATTATAAGGAAGGCGTTAGTGCTAATACAAATACCGAGTGTTTTATTTAGTTCGGTTGAGTCTTTTGTGCCAAATAAAATTGTTGACTCCCGCTATAATTTTTAGCGTATAACGTCTTTATACTTCGGTATACGACGATAGTGTATATAACCAAAGTTTCTCTAAATAACAAAATAAACAACTTTTGTTATGTGCACTTTTGCCAAAACCCCAATAGGAAACGAAATATCACTATTTTTAACTTCAGGCCTCCCTTATAACCCCCACTCCTGCCCGTCCCTAGAAATGTTAGTATGGCATATTATAATGAAGGCGTTAGTACTAATTCACATACCGAGTTTGGTTTAATTCGGTTGAGTCTTTAGTGCCAAATAAAATTGTGGACTCCCGCTTTAGTTGATAGCGTATAACTCATTTATACTTCCGTATACGGCAAAAGTGCATATAACAAAGGTTACTCTAAATAACAAAATAAACAACTTTTGTTATGTACATATTTGCTGAAAAAGCAATAGGAAACGAAATATCGCTATTTTTAATTTCAGGCCTCCCTTATAACCCCCACTCCTGTTCGTCTGAGAGAATATTAATATAGCCTAAAGTCTAAGTTGGGCTAGTAGTAATACACATACCAAGTTTCATGAAATTCGGTTCAGCCGTTTATGCGTGAAAAGGTAACAAACAAACAAACAAATAAACAAACAAACAAACAAACAAACAAACAAACAGACACCAAAGAAACAAAATGCAGTTATGGTGTCTATGACATGTGAAACGAAAAGTTATCGTGAAATTTCGCAAAAAAAATCAATGTACAGACAGAGGTTACAATTTTATATATATATAGATATATATATATATATATATATATATATATATATATATATATATATATATATATTATTTTTAATTTATGTCTCTCTGACGTGTAACACACAATGAAGGGAAATCCTAACAGTTATAATATCTATTCATATGAAATAAATATAAATGTTTAAAAACAAACACTTCTTGGCACCTATTACCCACAATTGGGAAGGTGTGAAAAAGTTTGCGAGAAATGTTAGAGGAACTATCTCAGAATCGAATGGTGTAATGTTCGCAGTCCGGAAATGTCAGCCGTAAAGGAGTTTCCTGAGAAATAAAAAGTCCGTCAGGCAGGGGCTGCGTAAACTAAGCAGAGTGCAAGTTTACTAAGAGTTTTACAAGATAACTCAGTTTTACAATAGAGATAACACAAGTCATTGTTTGTTTTGTTATTTTTTGCTACCAGGTGACTGCTTGTTGTGATTAAGATAGGCCCCTTGTACTCGTAATAATTTTACGTTATTTGAAGGGGTTTTTGTGAGATTTTTAGGGTGTAATAGGTTTTATTTGTGCGTTAGTTGGTGGCACGTGGAAACACCAGCTGAGTTGAAAAGGATGATAGGGGAAAAGGAAGGCAGATAAAAGATTATAGGAGGAGAAGAAAGGAAAGAAGAAAGTCACCAACATATATACAGCTTATTTCCTAATTATTACTTATACTACTTAATCCTAATTACTATCTATCGGGGGAGGAGGGTTCGCTTAATAGAGAATTTTTTTTATTTTTTTTTTTTACCGGAGATCCAGTAGGGAATCAGATGAGGGTTGGGAGACAGAGTGACCTGCCGTGGTTGTCCCGACAGTTCCCCTTCTACTGAACACTCTGATGTTCTATTTTAAGGGGGTGTTGTGAGTTGATATGGGGGTAAATAGAACTAGGGTTGTGGGTTACCCGGCAACTGGAAGTACCGGGTGGGTTGTGAGGATAGGAGAAAACGAAAGAAGAGAGGATAGATAAATCTGCATACTAGTAACAGTTGTAGTAAAGAGTCTCTAAACCAACTTCACGTGAGCCGAACAGTTGCGGAAACGGCCGAACTAGCTTCCGGCGAAAGCTCACGACTAGAACCAAAATCAGCCGATCTCATCTCGCCCGTTATCCGCTCACATTTAATAATAATGCAAATATCTCAGTTTATATTCAAGATAGAGAATAAATACATATAACATATCTCTTAAGGGATAAAACATGAGATAACGTCCCGAAGACAGCGCTACCTGCTACTCCCCTCTCCGACTCCTAGGTAAACCTTTCCTTACTTTTTGACAATTGCAAAACGTTCAGTATTGTTTTACCAATCATATCGTGCATACCTAATTATTTCATCCTGTGAGTATATAAAATACCGATATTTCGTGTATCTAAGTGAAACGTGTTTGAAATAAATTTTTACTTTTATTATTTAGTTTTACGTTTATGTTCGTACAGATAAGTTTTACATAGAGATAATACTTTCACATAGCCACTGTATAGAGCAGTTAGAAGAACGATAAATGAAATTTATATGAAGTGTTTTTCAACTGCTCATTTACTACTTCTCTTTAATTGTAATTACAACGCATATTATTTTTTGTGTTGTAAATTTATATTCTTGGGTTATTATTGGTGTACGCCGTCGATGACGCAAGGTCAACGAGGTACGCGGACATCATTGCCTTCATAGAAAATTGTAAATCTGCCAATATCCTGTACCCAACGATAAGGTACGAGAGTAACGATCCCGATCAAGCGGAGAAGATGCACGAGGAAAGAAAAATATTTATGGGAAATGTATTAAATTTTACTCTGAGAAATTCAGGGAAACATTTGGGGAGCGGGATTTTCTAGTGATAGCCTTGTGGTTCGGTGCCTGAGGAATGGTTCCTAAGCGTACCCAGATATTTTTTTGACGAGGTGGGAATAGACAAGAAGGTTCTTCAAACCTTGGTCGAGGGTATCATTTATTGATACTTTAGGGATTATTTCCCACCATATATTTTAATATTAACTTTGACCAGGGATCTTATTATAGATCGACGGATCATGCTATTCTAATTAATTTAGTTTTTAATTTATATCTAGTGACATACACCTTTCAGGTTGCTAACTGTGTTAAAATATTTTAGTAATTAGCTGACTAAATACAATATGTATTGTTTTACTGTTGTCCTAGGGATTGACTTCAGTTGCTGTGTGCTTCGGCATCTCAATGTAATTGAGCAGCTCCACAAACTGTATATAAATTTGTACAATAAAGTGATTCTCTCATTTATTAATTTTTTAGGTAGAGCAAATAAAATGCCAACAAGAAGAGATTTGGGACATTTAATTTTGAATTTAAATTAAAGCTATGATTTTTACAACCAATTTCTTATTAAAAACAATTTTTCGGAAAACAATCACATAGAGACAATAGCGTATTACATCGTAATTATTTAGTTTAGTAAAAACGGAATGGAGGATGGACTTTTAGAAGATTTCCCTTAATTCCAACAAAAAAATATGTATATATGTAAAATTTTGAATGGACCTCATTTTCGTTATCTCCTGAGGAGGATCAATAGGGTTTGGGGAAAATTTTCGAAATTCGCTCAATGATTACAACCTTAATATCTGAGGAAATCTGCTAAAATGGAATAGTAGGAGTATCTGAATGAGTTTATTTTAATGATAAAATTTCTGTTGCTCTGAAGACTGATAAAAAGAGTATTGATGGCCCAAAAATGCTAACACCAAAATAAATAATTTGTTCCATTGACGACCTTTATTGGCTCGGTGATTCCGAGTCTCACGCTGTAATAAACCAATTAAAAATTCTATAAAGACGGCTGCATAATTAGTAAGTACAGTTAAAATTATTAAGAGTTTCTAAAACTTCAATTGCATACAACCTAGCACTTCTTTTAGTTATTGAAGGCCCAGGTTCGCAGGAAGCATTTTGTCCCATTTTCCAGGTGTCAGCCATGAATCCCTAGCCCACACGTTTCACTCACAAAAAAGTAAGTTAGATCAGGAAAATGCTATTGGCATCTTGTGAAAGGCGGAAAAGGCAAGATGCTTGTTGAGAAACGCGGGAAAAAGGAGTGCTGACATTCTTACAAGATCAGAATCATTTACTGTAGGATTTTGGGTGCGGATTATAGGCACAAGTGGGTGTCTCAAATTCAGGAGTGAATTTAAAGTCAAAAAGTTATTTTTTATGAACTTCAGAAATCGTCATTTTGTACCGAATTTATTTTTCTCCAGGTTATATTACTGCCTGATCATAACTATTGAGCAAGGCAAAAAACTGCAGATTTCGCCACTGTTAACATTTTTTATAGTGCTATGCTATGTTCCTTAAGTCAAGTTATTTAGGAGAATCGTCGCAAATTTTAAGGAGAGATAGAGACAGCACTGTAAAAGTGTAAGAAGTCCGTTACGCATAAAGGTCTCTGGAAAAAAATATGTGGTATTTAAGCTTCGAATGATGTGGTTTATTACATAATTCAGTACTGTTTATGTAACATGAGTAGACGTGGAAGTTTGCTGAAGGCTGAAGAAAAAAAATGCAAATATTTTGGTCAATATTCAAGATTGGGAATAAATGTATATGACAATATTTATAGTACATTTAATTTGCTATAAGATTGATTCTATGCATTTTTTCGATGCGACGTATAGTAATGAAGATATTTCGAATTTTCAAAATTCGCCACCTATACCCCCCCCCCCCCCTTCCCATGGTCCAATTTCAGCCGTTAAGGAATTTGATCTTTTTTTTTTTTTTTTTACATAAAACGACTAAATATCGAGTTAGGTAACGATTAAACGGTAACAGACAAATATATATATATATAGTTTTGAACGGACCTCATTTTCATAATCTCCTAGGTAGGATTTGGACATTTGATGAAAAATTTCGAAAATCGCATCATGAGTACGACCTCAATAGCTGATATCCTTTAAGGGAAATCTGCTAATAATTTAGAAATTTGGCTGACCATTTGACTTTTAAATTAAACGTAATTTTGACGAAGTAGGAATTTTAAATAAAGAGAAGTACATAACTAAGTGGAAAATAAAAGATAATATTCAAATAATAAAATATACAAAAGTCCATCATTCAGGGACTGCACAAACTGAGGAGCTTTTCCATGTGCTAGGAATGACACAGTACATATCACACTCTTGTCTATATTTCTCGTAGTATGAAGCTTATGTATACAGAAATTGAAATGTATGCTGGGCATGAGGTTTTTGGTGAGTCAGTTACTTAAACTAAACATCAGACAGCTACAGATGGTGGTTTACCGAAGGCTAAAAACATAAAAATACAAATAACTCACTTAATATTTGAGGTATGGAAAAATTGTATTGAAGGACAATAGTAGAAAATTAAATGTTTACACGATTGGTTCTATAACATTTTTTAAAATATAAATCATAATAACGAAGATATGTTGAATTTTCTAATCCCCTCCCCACTAATCCAGGTCCGATTTCAGAAAATAACAAATATGATCTTTGTGGTAGAGTGAACAGTTTAAGTATCAAGTATGGTTTAGATCCTGAAACTTTTTCTATATCTCACATAGTAAAAGTCAAAATATTTGAGGTATTTAAGCGTGGAATAATACAGGATTACTGTTAATGGGCAATGACGATAAGTGTGAGTTTGCTGAAAAATTACAAATACCTCAGTGAATACTTCAGATAGAGATAAAGTGCTTAGGAAACATTTATAAAAAATAAATTTGCTACTGGATTGGTTTTATACAATTTTTTGATCGGACTCATAATAATGATGTTATTTTGAATTTTTCGTTTTTCCTACCCGGATTTTAGCCAGTAACGAACTTGATGTTTAGTTTTTCATGAAACACTGTTTTTTTTTTTTCTCTCTTTCTTGAATCAATCTACTTTTTTTGAATCTACAGGGGGCCCTCCATTATTTCTTGGTTTTCGGCTTTTACCATTTTCAGCTGGTAATACATTTTCTCTGAAAGCATTGCTTACACTTAGAAAAGAATGCAAATTATGGCAACACTCTAGGAGGACTGTTGTTTCTGGAAATGACTCCATAAATATTTGATGGAACAAGAGCTTAACTAAAAATTCATCATTCATTTATATATTCCCTAAAAAAAAAATAGATATACGTTTTTAAGGAATTTAAAACACAGATCAAATTGAGCTTTTTCCAGGTCAAATTGAAAATTTTCTAAGACAAATTGAACTTTCATGGCTAATTAAACTATTTCCTAATCAGACTGAATTTTTTCCAAATCAAAATCAATTATTTTCAAATCAAATTCAAATTTTTCGTTTTTAAATTCAAATTTTTTTGTAGATAAATGTTATTCATTTTACATTTTTTGAGAAATGACTTTCCAGCACTTAAGTTCATATCATAAATATAGCTTTCTGATCCTTGGAATATTTGGTGTAATTTCCTCAGTAATTCCCTTCTTTGCAAGCTCGTACTTTTTGTCTAGGATTGTCAGGACTACTTTTATCATTCGAAATAACTATCCAATTAACTAGTTAATAATTTTTTCAAACAACTTCTTATTTGAACTGTAAGAGCTGCTTCCACAAAACTGTGAAATCCAGTAAACTACTGAGTCAAAGGAAGTAAAAGTGAAAAAAAAAAAAAAATGTTATTAAGGCAAATTATTTGATTTATTAGATTATAAAATCCTCAAAATCTGTAACTTGATTACTGAAGGTATATTCTGAAACATAAAAGCTTCTATCAAGAAATAAAGATAAATTTAGTCTGGATGAAATTCAATTTGAATTAAAAATAGTTTAATATGGTTGGAATTCATTGATTTATTCGTTGAAATAGTTCATTCAGTCAATGAAATAATTTCATTTGATCTGGAAAATATTTAATTAAACATTGAAAAGATATATAAAATTTGTATATAACATTTTGGGAGCAAAAAAAAATTTCTGATAGGTCATAGAGTAGATTCTCTCATGACCAGTAAATTTATGTCTCAAACATTTCTTCCATTTACAAAGTCTACAAACAAACTTGGCTTACTGTGATAAAAAATTATAGTTTGACAATTTTTTGAAACAACAAAAAATATTAAACAAAAAACATTTCTTTTGCCCAAGTTTTGGATTTAAGTTCAATGTAATAATTTAAGATTAAGGGGGGCTGCTAGAAAAAGATTAGAAAATAGACAGTATTTTGTGAATCTGAGTACTATAGTGATTTCTCCAGAATTACATTGATACTACTGGTCGGTCTAATCAGAGGAACATCATTCTCTCTGACTCCCTCCTCAGTCAAATGAAGACCAAATATTTGAAATTATAAGTAAAGATTTCAAAATATACTGGGCTATCCAAGAATAAATTAGTTTTGGGCAATCTTTGAAATAAATAGTTGACTAACAACAAAATGAAATTGCTCTATATGGATTTTATGGAAAACCTCTCCTCCCAAGCATGTCCCTGAACAATATATCCCAGCTCCTCCACAGCAAAGTAATAATCCTAAACTATCAGGATAATTTTTTTTTTTTTTAAAAGGTTCTCAGTAATAAATAAATTATAAACAAAAAAAATATATATATTTGACAACTTTTTATAAAGTCACAATACCTTAATTACCTATAATAATCCAAATAACAATGGAGTATATATGAATTCAATACTGAAACCAGTAATAGTGAACCACTAAAAGTAATTATACTAAGTCGATTCTTATAAAAATACTTAAGTATAATACAAATATCACAAAAAAAAAAATAATTATTTTTCAAAATGTTCTACTAAACTTCAAATGCAGTTATAAAGAACAATATTATAACTCATAAATTAATTCTACAAAACTTGAGAAAACAATTCTAAAATATATTACGAGAAAAGTGAAATAAATGGATGGAATGAATTAAATGAGTTTTTTACAAAATCTTAATTATTGCATCTGGGACTACGTATATCTCTATATACAAGTGAGTATATATTTGTGCGTGGAAATGCAGCTCCGTTATCATATAATTTTTTTGGTGCCATCAATAAATAAAAAACAGTGCCTCCCTCAGGAAGAAAATACATTTACTAATTTTATTATAGATATATTTGTGTATCTTCAAACATTTCCAGTTACAGCAGTAATATAATATAAGTACTTCTAAATTAGCGTCTGGTTGCTTCTAAGGCTCGCAAAATGTATAAAAATAAATTCACAATATCCAAGTATAACTCAATTGTAGCAAGAATATATTCTTCAGGAGAAAGCCTGTGCATAATATTCTGTGAAATAAAAAAAATATATATTAGTCAAGGGCTAACTAAAAATAAGTTTAAAGCAATTGTAATTTCATCTGTCTTTATCAGCACAAATCTTATACACAGCTATACAAACCCAATATGTATATTAGACCTATGTTAATTTGATTTGTAGGGTCTAATCCATTCTGTACCAGCTATTTACTCCAGTGGCAAAATAACAAAAGATGTCTATCAAAATAATGACAGTGCCAGTTCTTTACTATAATCACAGTTTTTTTCTGCCTTTTTTACCAGGCCCCACAATCCTCGAAGGAACTGGGCTTCTCTCCTAGCATTCCTTGAGGTGAGTAAGGCACCTCCAATTAAGGATGCCCAATCTTTGCAAGTTCTCCTACAATTTGTTAAGGTTAGCCATGCACGTACAGGAAGACTTCTAAGAAAAAGCTTCTAACATTTCGTTGGTGATTTCCTTAAATGCTTGCCTGCCCAGGAGGGGCTTTTCTGAAGGAAATTCCTTGACTTAAGGGCTTCCCACGTCAACACACTAGTTCTGAGCACATGATTTTGGCAATCTGAGCATCAGTGGATATATAATAGAAAAACATCAGTGCCTTAAAAAAATAGAATTAGTGAACAAAAAATTTTTCCACAATTATTTGAGGTTGGACCATGATACTTATTTAAATCTTGCATTGGTCTCTTATATCACAAATATATATATATATATATATATATATATATATATATATATGTGTGTTTAGCGTTAATACCCGTCGTTTCTGTGGATTTGTTAATAATAAAATTAATTTTTTATGTAAGACTTCACTGTCCTCCATATTGTCATATTTCCCCGTTTCTTGTGCATTATGCATAGATTTAAATTATTAAGGACAAAATATTATAATAATATATTATTATTTCAATTAATTTTTCCAGGTGAGGTACCTGATAGTTCATATTGAAAAGAGTTGTTGAGTAAATTTCTCTAAATAACAAAATAAACAACTTTTCTTATGTGCATATTTGCCGAAACCCCAATAGGAAACGAAATATCACTATTTTTAATTTCAGGCCTCCCTTATAACCCCCACTCCTGCCCGTCCCTAGAAATGTTAGTATGGCTTATTATAAGGAAGGCGTTAGTGCTAATACACATACCGAGTGTTTTATTTAGTTCAGTTGAGTCTTTAGTGCCAAATAAAATTGTTGACTCCCGCTATAATTTTTAGCGTATAACGCCTTTATACTTCGGTATACGACGATAGTGTATAAGACAAAAGTTTCTCTAAATAACAAAATAAACAACTTTTGTTATGTTCATATTTTTCGAAAAACGAATAGAAAACGAAATACCGCTATTTTTAAATTCAGGCCTCCCTTACAACTCCCACTCCTGCCCGTCTCTAGAAATGTTGGTATGGCTTGTAATAATGAAAGCGTTTTTGCTATTAAACATACCGAGTTTTATTTATTTTGGTTGGGTCTTTTGTCCCAAATAAAATTGTTCACTTCCGCTATAGGTTTTAGCGTATATCTCATTTATAATTCGGTATAAGAAAAAAGTGTATATAAAAAAAGTTACTCTAAATAACAAAATAAACAACTTTTGTTACATTCATATTTTCCGAAAAAACCAATAGGAAACGAAATATCGCTATTATTAATTTCTGGCTTTCCGTATAGCCCCCACTCCCGTTCGTCTTAGAGGATTTTAATATAGCCTAAAGTCTAAGTTGGGTTATTCTATTACTAGTAGTGGGTTATACTATTACTAAGTTGGGTTATACTACTAAGTAGTAGTAATATACATACCAAGTTTCATAAAATTCAGTTCAGCCGTTTATGCGTGAAAAGGTAACAAACAAACAAACAGACACCAAAGAAACAAAATGCAGTTATGGTGTCTATGACATGTGAAACGAAAAGTAATCATGAAATTTCACGAAAAAAATCAATGTACAGACAGAGGTTACAATTTTATATATATATATCTATATTATGAGGATTTCGGCTATCTGCTCCAGCGGTTGGAATTTTTGTTTTGCAAATTTTCAATGGAAATACGTCCATCTTCGTCAGGCATTAATTTGATTTTAATGGCTACTTCAATTAACATATGTTTTGGAGTTTATTTTATTTCAGTATGGCTTTCCACGTTTTCCATTCCACGCCGAAGATGGATGTATTTCCATTGAAAATTTACAAAACAAAAATTCCAACCGCTGGAGCAGATAGCCGAAATCCTCATAATGACGATACTTCCCAGCAATGCAGCCTCAAAAATAGAATATATCTATATATATATAAAATTGTAACCTCTGTCTGTACATTGATTTTTTTCATGAAATTTCACGATAACTTTTCGTTTCACATGTCATAGACACCATAACTGCATTTTGTTTCTTTGGTGTCTGTTTGGTTGTTTGTTTGTTACCTTTTCACGCATAAACGGCTGAACCAAATTTTATGAAACTTGGTATGTATATTACTACTAGCCCAACTTAGACTTTAGGCTATATTAATATTCTCTAAGACAAACAGGAGTGGGGGTTATAAGGGAGGCCTGAAATTAAAAATAGCGATATTTCGTTTCCTATTGCTTTTTCAGCAAATATGCACATAACAAAAGTTGTTTATTTTGTAATTTAGAGTAACTTTTGTTATATGCACTTTTGCCGTATACGGAAGTATAAATGCGTTATACGCTAAAAACTATAGCGGGAGTCCACAATTTTATTTGGCACAAAAGACTCAACCGAACTAAACCAAACTCGGTATGTGAATTAGTACTAACGCCTTCCTTATAATAAGCCATACTAACATTTCTAGGGACGGGCAGGAGTGGGGGTTATAAAGGAGGCCTTAAATTAAAAATAGCGATATTTCGTTTCCTATTGCTTTTTCAGCAAATATGCACATAACAAAAGTTGTTTATTTTGTAATTTAGAGTAACTTTTGTTATATGCACTTTTGCCATATACGGAAGTATAAAGGCGTTATACGCTAAAAATTATAGCGGGAGTCAACAATTTTATTTGGCACAAAAGACTCAACCAAACTAAATAAAACACTCAGTATGTGTATTAGCACTAACGCCTTCCTTATAATAAGCCATACTAACATTTCTAGGGACGGGGAGGAGTGGGGGTTATAAGGGAGGCCTGAAATTAATAATAGTGATTTCCTATTGGGGTTTCGGCAAATATGCACATAACAAAAGTTGTTTATTTTGTTATTTAGAGAAATTTGCTCAACACTTCTTTTCAATATGAACTACCAGGTACCTCACCTGAAAAAATTAATTCAAATGTATGTCAATATTTTCTCCTTAATAATTCAAATCTATGCATAATGCACAGGAAACGGGAAATATGACAATATGCAGGACAGTGAAGTCTTACATAAAAAATTAATTTGATTATTAACAAATCCCCAGAAACGGCGGGTGTTGCCCCTAAACACTGGGACGGGTAAATGTCAAAATATTGTGCAAAATAAAGCCTTGCCAAAAATATACCATCACAATTCAGCCTCAAATGAACTCCCGAGCGAAGCCGGGTATTTGAGCTAGTATATATATATGATTAAATAGCAAGCCATCCCCCCCCCCCATGAAAATGCTCAGATTCTTAGCTACTGGAAGGAATTATGAAGACCTCCAGGTATTTACGAGTAATCCTCTGTTAAATAACCGCACCCAGTGCAGTACAAGTGTTTGGCAATGTGGGATAGTCTGGCTCCAGCAGAGCCCCTGTGCTGAATACTTTTACGTTCTAGCATTAATCATATTCCAGATGTTTTAATTATGTTTTCTGCCAGCCAGACATTTCATCAATAGACACATTTGAGTGTCTATCATCACAATCTCTGAAGAAGAATCACGCTCACCCATACCCGCAAAAAGTTCTAGAAACATTTCTTCCTCAGAAAAAAAAAAATGATTTCCAGGCATTTTAAAGCACTCAAATGTTCACTTTAAAAGCCGAAAACAGACTAAATACGCAAGGGTAAATTGAAGGTAACGAATAACAGTTCGTGAGATTGAAAATGAGACCTCTACCTCCCGATTGATATGTAGGGAAATAGCTCTCTTGGGACCAGAGCCGCTGGACTGATATATCAGCTTGCAGCTGTCTAACAGTTAATAAGCATGAGTATCAAACACATATACGACCAAGAGATCAGCAAAATCCTGCCTCAAAGCCAAAAAGAATTTAATTTATTTAGGAATTGTTCAGCCTCTTCTCTCCTCCTCCATGGCCTCAATGAATCTGCCATACGTTGGGAGTCTCAAGACACCTCCTTTTGTCACTTTCTTCTGGTGAACCACATTGTATCATCTTAGGCACTCTGACAAATTTCATTCTTTCTAAATTTACCAATCACCCGTGTGTCTTTTCTGATTACTCTTAGTTAGATTAGTTCATCATTGCTGCAAATGTACTAAGTACTGTTTTGTAAGTCATTAATTTTACATTCTAAGAAAAATTCTAGAATCAAAGAACCATGTGTTTCAGAGCTGAGAAACACATAGTCCAAACAACTATTCTAGTTCTGGTATCAGCTTATTTGTAATTGCTCGCCATTATCATTCCTCTCTGATACTTTAAAAACATATTACTCCTCTTTATTTATTCAATTAAAGCTATTTGCAATATCGTCAATGATGTATTTTTCAGAGTAATATTGTTCCTCTTCTTAATTAGAGTCAATAGATGAAATAACAATGCAATGAAGAAAGCAGCTTTTGAATTGTGGTACAATATACCTGTGATACCGGTACGTAGGTTTCAGGGCACATGCCCCCTTACAAAAAAAAAAAAAAAAAAAAAAAAAAAAAAAAAAAAAAAAAAAAAAAAGGGGAAAGGAGAAAAATGTGAAAAAGGGGGAAAAGGAGAAAAATGCATAATAAAAAAAAAATAGCTAAATAAAAAATAATAAATAAATAAAAAAAAAAATAAAAAAATAAAAAATAAATAAATATATAAAAATAAATAATCCGAAAAACGGGTTGGTGTGCATTTGTCGGCGATTTCCCATGGTCGGGGAACTTTAATACGGTTTTGCAAGCGCTGGGCATTGATGACCATGATGTTTTATGCCCAAAACCCAAACAAACAAACAAAACAAGAAAGCAGACATTGGCTGAAACATTTTTTGATTGAAAATATTGTGGAGGTTTGAAATTTAATGCGTATAATTTTAGATTGTTAGGCAGCTTATGAACTTCAATATTTCATGGATGTCAATATTTGACACCATAATTTTAATTCTTGAATAATACAATGCGCTTGTAATGAATGATGTTTTAAGTTAAAATACTGAATTTTAATTTATAGTAACTCAATAAGTTAGAACCTAACTGTTTATGTTTCTGAAGAATATGGAGAAACGGCTTTAATAAAATTGAAAGCAAATGCAAAGCCACAATGAAAACATACATGGTTTGTCAGAGCCATGAAAACACATTGACATATTGTACAAAAATATTCAAAAAACTAAATTATAGAAGCAAAACTAATATTACCTGAGTATCATAGACAATAAAAAGTGCAAACAGGAAGGCACCGAAAACTGAGATAATTATTTCAAAAGTATTATTATGGAAAAATAATTGAAGTATCCCAGCAACAAGTAAAACACAAAGTGCTGCAAATAACCTAGAAAATAATCATAACAGGTAAAATCAATTTAAAATTAAATATATATATATATATATATATATATCATATAAATGTATTTCATTTTAAAAATAGGTATGTCTTTAATAATGCAAATTCTTCATCATCATTAATTGTTAATTAAATAAAGAGAAAACGTCTCCACATAAAGATATATCTGGAAACCTTTGAAACATATATTCTTTGTATATGCATGTATGCATTTTATGTTATATATATATATATATATATATATATATATATATATATATATATATATATATATAATTGTTGATTTATTTATATATATAATTGTTGATTTATTTGAACTCAGTACCCTTTAGTATTCACTATAACCAAAATTTTCAGAAGAGAACCCCCAAGATCCTCCCTGATTTAAGAGAGCCTCAAGTTACTTGTCTAAAAAATCATGGAAGAACTCTCCTGAGTTCAAATTAGATTTGAATTTGAAATATGATGTTTCTAGATAGATGTGCATATCACAACCTCATTCAACATATTTAAACTAAATATCAGAATCCTATCTTTCTCTAGTCTATTTTAATTTTGGACCGCAGCAATTAATCAAAGTTTTTTAATTTTTTATTTAAAACCATACACAAACGGAATTTATTAAGTGAAAATATCATACCAAATAATATAACATTTTGTAATAATATTTGGGTTTATTTAATGTAAGTAAATTTAGTTAATTTTAGTAAATAAAATTCAAATTGTTTAAGAACAAAATTATATTAATTCAATTAACGCAAGACAATAATTTTAAAAATGTTTCGAAGTAAAGGAAAGGCAATAACTGTTCAGGAAGTGATAAACAAAGTCAACTATGTGTGAAGATTTACTATACCTCAAACTTCGCTCAATAAACCAGACTGTTGAAAACTCCAAAACTGGATATCGTTTAAAAGTGACTGAATTTTTTTTCTCTACATCAAAATCAACAATCAAGTTATATTAAATCGAGTTCCAATAAATGTTAAATATTCATTATGCATTAGAAGAATCAAAAATAATTAATTTAGTTCCTACTTACACAGTCCCAAGGGAAGAGAAGTCTCTCTTAGTTTGAAATGTATAAGCAGTTAGGCCTCCAAGCACAGCTAATGTTAGGAAAAGAGCTTGTAGCACAACGACCACTTCAAAAAAGCTCACAACAACACCAATTGAGTATGCTTGCACTACAGTCTAAGAACATAAAAAGAAATTAGATCAGTGGTGTGTATAAATTTTTTTATAAAAAAAGCAAAAGATGGTATAATTTTTCATAGTTGCTTATACTTTTTGGGCTTAGCTTTAAATGTTGATATAATACTAGAAAATTTTGAACATTGATTTGCATGAGTATAAAGGTTACGCATTGTAGGTGTTTGTGAATACCTAAGTTTTTATCAATGTGTAGAAAAGAAAAGGTTCCTATGGACATTAAGTAGTATCTCCTTGGCCTTACTCTTGAGGCTGATCATCAATGTATGAACCAGGAACTGTGAAGACAACTCCACTTAGCCCAAAACTGTTTGAGAACCAAAATTGGCTTGTTTGTTGAGAACCAAACTTTTATTATATTCATTTAGACAAAGCATGGATATGAGAAACACTCAGATATTTAAGGAATATTTTCCATAATAAATAATTAAATTACAACCAAGGTGTACATGAAGGAATAAATATATTATTCTAACTACCCCTTAATAGAGATCTTGCCAATCACCATCGGTGTGGGGCACAAATCAAATTAAAAAAAAAAATTGTTCGTTGGGTCTTAGTGATTTTAAAAAAAAAAATTAATGGGTTTTTCATCAAGAATTTCATCAACTTTTGCCACCTTTTAATAATGTAAGTATTATATTTTCAATTTGATAGCAATATTATTGTAGAGTGGTGCAATAATTTATTTCATCTTTAATAAAATCAGTTTAAATTTTTCATTAAAAAATATTGTGTTGTTTCAACTTTTTATTTTATTTTTAGGGGAATAATAATGAATATAGAATTATCATTTTTTTAATTATTAATTTTTGAAACTTAAAAGCAATTCAATTAAAAAATAAATATTGTATATAGTAATCAATATCAAAATATATTGAAGTGGAGAAACTGGTTCATAAACTGATGGAAAGATACCCCCAAGTTAATCATAGTTTGCATATGAATGTATGAATAATTATTATAATTCTGCAATTTTGGCAACAAAACTAATGCAATGATACTTATAAAACTGGAACTATGAAAACATCCATGGAAAACAAAAAAAATTGTCCAATCAATAAATGAATATGGGTAGCAAACGCCAACACTAAAAAAACATTTTCATAGAAAATACCTAATTTTTATATTTTTTGGGTGCTGAATTCAAATATGATACTTAAGAAGCTATATTACCCACCATTGTTTCATATTTTATAAATAAACCTATTAAATTAGCTGATTTTCAAGAAATTTAATTAAATAGATTGAAAAAGAAGGAATAACGGACATAGAGGATGTTAATAACAGTGCTGATTCTATTTTAAGATAAACAGCTGACAACCTAGATAGAGTGTTAAATAAAATAGGCTATTCTGCTCATGGTTGGATGATATGAGGCGATTTAAAAGTAACACAAATGCTTCTTGGTCAGCAAGGTGGTTTTACAAAATATCCTAGTTTCTTGTGTGAATGGGAGAGTAGTACTAGAATCAACATTGATTCAGAAAGAATTGACCTGGGAGAGTCTTTAAAACCTGGCAAGAAGAACATTCTGCTGAAAAACCTTGTAGATCCAAAGAATAGGTTTCTACCACCTCAACATGTAAAGTTAGGCCTATGAAACAGTTTGTAAATGCTTTGCCCAAAGATGAGCCATGTTTCAAGTATTTCTGCCAACAGTTTTCTCACCTTTCAGAAATTAAACTAAAAGAAGGCATCTTTGTTAGACCTGACATAAGAAAATCAAAGTTTGACGTTAACTTAAAATCCAAAATGACCTTAAATGAGAAAGAAGCATGGGTATCAATCAAGGAACTCGTTAAAGAGTTCTTGAGAAATTAAGAACATCCAGAATATGTTTCTATTGTAGGTAATATGTTAAACAAGTTTAAACATTAAGGGTCCTTGATGAGTCTGAAAGTTCACTTTTTAAACAGTCAGATTACTTCCCGGAGAATTTGGGAGATGTTGGTGAAGAGCAAGGTGAGCGTTTTCACCAGGAAATCAAAGTAATGAAAAAACGCTAAAGGGCCACTGGAACTCTAGCATGATATGGGACTACTGTTGGTCACTTCACCGAGAAGTTCAGCAAGTGATTTATCATAGAAAAACTATGCAAGAAGCTTTAACGAAAAAATAAATAAATAATTTATTAACATCCACTTTTTCTACTATGGCTAATTAAAATGGGTTATCTACAGGTTACCATCCTTTTCTAGCCAGGATGGGACTAAAGATTTTATTTAGTCACTCATGATTTACCGTGTAAGATTAAAGCCAACGCTTTAACTCACAGAGCTAACCTGAGCCCCATGAAAAAATAGAAGAAAAGTATAAAACAATTACAGCTGACAAATGAAACCTGTATTAGCACGTTATATCATTGTTGGAAGTAGCCGTCTGTAAATACAAACCATGTTTATGATGTAAAATAGCGTTTCATAACTATTCCCATATACTACTGAATAGAGGTTTTATCTATATATATATATATATATATATATATAAATTATATATATATATATATATATATAAAATTGTAACCTCTGTCTGTACATTGATTTTTTTCGCGAAATTTCGCGATAACTTTTCGTTTCACATGTCATAGACACCATATCTGCATTTTGTTTCTTTCGTGTATGTTTGTTTGTTTGTTTGTTTGTTACCTTTTCACGCATAAACGGCTGAACCGAATTTGATGAAACTTGGTATGTATATTACTATTAACCCAACTTAGACTTTAGGCTATATTAATTTTCTCTGAGACGAACAGGAGTGGGGGTTATAAGGGAAGCCTGAAATTAAAAATAGCGATATTTCGTTTCCTATTGGTTTTTCCGCAAATATAAACATAACAGAAGTTGTTTATTTTGTTATTTGGAGTAACTTTTGTTATATACACTTTTGTCGTATACCTAAGTATAAATGAGTTATACGTTAAAACTTTAGCGGGCACTAACGGCTGAACCGAACTTAACAAAACTCGGTATGTTAATTAGCATTAATTCTTCCATGATTATAAGTTATATTAAAATTTTTAGGTTCGAACGGGAGGGGATTAGAAGGGAGGCCTGAAATAAAAATTCACCATATTTACATGTATAAGAGACGGTAAATATAAAAATATCGAAGACTGTGAAGCCTTATCAAAGAAATAATTCTATTATTAGCAAATCCAGGGCAAAGACGGGTATCAATCCTAAACACTGGGACGGGTAAATGTCAAAATATTGTGTAAAGCCTGCTAAAAAATACCATCACCATTCAGCCTCAAATGAATTCCCGGGCGAAGCCGGGTATCTGAGCTAGTACTATATATAATTAATAGCAGATTGCTCGAAAAATATGGGTAATACAAAAAAAAAACTAAAGCCAGATTTGGATTCAGCACAAAAAAAAATCTTTAAGTATCAGATAGTAAAGTAAACAAATTTTCTAATGTAATCTGTTTTCTAAAATAAAGAGATAAAAAGTACTTACAAAAATTGACAAAAGAATATAGTTTGTTGGAGTCTCTTTTCTTTTGATATGCAAAGCAATTAAAGTCACCACACTAACAATGAAAGCAACCGATATCAGCCAATAACTGAAACAAATAGATGTTTAATAGATATTACTAAAAATAAAGTAAAAAATCTTGTTAGTACACTGTGGTGGTCGAAGGCAGCCCCCCAAAAGACCAGTGCATATCCATATAGCTTTAATGGAGAAACCCTGAGATTCTAAAAGTACTTCCTGTAATCGTATTCAGCATTTATGTCTGAGCTTTGTTCGGACACCCAAAACAAATACACACACTATAATGTAGTTAGTTTTGCCTTTCATCAGTACCATAAAATAAGTGCATGAACAGAATTGTAAGCAGTAACGAAGGATTCAGTAACTAAGGAACAGCAAAAGATTGCTCCCTGCAAGAATAGAAAAACGTAGCAACTTACAATTGAAAATAGAATAACGTGTTACTTGGATTCCAACTCCCTCCCTTCCCTTCTGGACTATTCTATATATTGCATAAACCAAAGAGTAATTGGTTTTTGAAGAAAAAATTAATGAGATCCATTTCAGAAATAAAAGTGATATAATAACCTTTGATACAATTTTTACACAATAGAAGTTTCATCAGGACATACATTGCACACAGACACAAACGCGCGCATACACACACACACACATCCATAAAATAATAAATGGAATTAAAAATATCTTACTTATTTTGAACAAATAAGCGCCCATCCTGCCAGAAATACAATGTAAATCCAAAAAGCGCAGTTACAAATAATTGCATGAAGACTAAAGAGTAAACTTTCCTCAGAAAACCTATGGAAAAAATGTATAGGAACATATTAGAGAGTGCTTGAAAGCCACTAGAAATAAATATATAATCAATTTAACCTCACATTGAAGGTAAATAACAATATATTCTATTCTTAAAAAAGAAAGATATATAAATAAATGCTGAGCTATTTTTGATCAAGTAACAAATTATGCAAATCCTTACCAAAGTTTTATTGTTACAGCATCACCAAATTATTACTTAGGATTACAAATAATTTATTTCATCACTCCAAATAGCTGAGAAGTTTTCTACTCTCTAAAATATAGACTGAACAATAATCTACTCACTATGATGAGTTTGGTCAACTAAATTATTGGTTAACGCATTAAAATAAATAGTATTTTCCCAAAGACTGTCTGGGACTTCACAAAGCGCATATAAAAAAAATCTAACACTAGGCAAATAAATTTCCCATGTGCTCGTCTCAATACAACTTTTATTCTCAATATTTCCTGTAGAAATAAACCTATGTAAACAGGAATTGAAATGTAACCTGGACAAGAGAAGTTTATTTTCTCAGTTACTCCAAGTGAATATCGAATGAATGAAAAGCCAAAAATACAAAAAGCTCGCTTAGTATTCAAGTTACGAAAAATATATAGGTAAGAATTACAGATAAATGTTTAACAAGTTGGATTCTACAACATTTTCTGATCTGACTCACAATAACTGAAATATTTTGAATTTTGGAAACTCCCCTCTTTCTGGTCAGATTTCAGTCATTAACAAATACAATATTTAGTGTTCCATGAAATGGTTAAATATCGAGTATTTACTTTCAGCAATTACTTTTTGTACATTCTCATAACTTGGTACCAAAATATCAATGATATCAGCTGATTTATTTTCCTTATTAATGATGAGAATGGCCGGCTTGTTATAATAAACAAGATGGTCTGTTATCATCACTTAATCCAAATAAATTTTAATGTTATCCTTTCCAATTAATTTTTGGAGGTTATAACTGACGAAATGGGACTTTACTATCCACCATACCAAGTTTTGATAACATTTCTTGACAATACATCTTAGCTACATTACTGTGTCTGTATAATTGCTCTGAAATAGCCAGCATCTCACATCCAGGTGTAATATGTTGAATAGACTCATAAAATTAGTAGCAAAGTCTACAACTGTCATAAATATTATCTTTTATGATGTAGGATCCACTTGCAATTACTTGATCTTGGATAGCTATTATAAACCCTTTGATTTCTGAAAACAGCTGATCAGAAGTTAGCTATGCTATAGACATTCCCCTATCTATTTCTGACTCTAACGGCCGTGGAGCTGTTTGCTCTGCCATTAGCTTCTTATTACTATTTTATTTATTTATTATTCGTTTTAATAAATCTATTACTTCATAGTTTTTGTAGTATGCCTATCCAACTGGTTCTCTTTCCTTTCCCATTCGGTTTTAATATTTTCAGTGGCCAAACCTGAGCTTAAGTCAAATTTTGTCATTCATAATGTTCCTGTTGAAAGTTTTCTGCTCATGTTTGCAATCACGTATATTCGATTATAAGTCAAGAATGGCAACATCTACTGACATATTTGGAAAAAAAAAAAAAATATTCTAACACCAACCTTTAAATTAAGTTGTTTACAACATTTTTTCGAAATAATGTCCTAATCATTTAAAGTTATTTCTTCTGTAATCGTTGAATAATAGTAACATTACTAAACTGAAATGAGTGAAGAAAGTGAAACATTTTTCCTTCTTAATTAGTAATAAGTATAAATTAAAAATTAATTTGAAGTTGGAAATTAAATGCTTTTAAATGTTTCTTAACATTGTAAGAATTTATTTTAACAAAATAAATTGAAATGTGAATGAATTATTGGTGGAAATAATCAATATATTTTAAAATTTAAATATAATAATAATTACCTTCCTTGTTTATAACCTGCACTTGTTTATAACTGCACTACTTCACAATCATCACTAGTTGTTTTATAACTATGCTTATAACCTTTCACAACCATGCTTATAACCTACCAACAACATACCACAATCTTCACAACATCCTAATTTTGTTCATATTCTGGTTAGATCTGATCATGTATTACACGATTACAGAAAAAATTTAATATTACACTCGTGACGAAAGTAGAATTTACAACTCTCGTGAAATTACCACACTCGCTTCGCTCGTGTGAGTAAATGTTTCACTCGAGTTGTAAAATGACCTACTTTCGTCACTTGTATAATAAATAACTATTACAATATTTATTTCAAGAATTCATATTAATAGCTTACTATGTGATTATTTTGTAGTATATAAGTTATCCTATTATTTCTAAGATATAATTTTTTTATTTATAAACTTTTCTATTTTGACTATACTTTTGATAGTCTACTGTTATGGAATTATTAAAGCTAACGAAGAGAGTGTAACATATTTATTACCCCTAACCACCCAGTATTTATTACTTTCTTGTTAAATCTAAGAAAAGTCATTTTTGTTTGAAAATTCTTTAATTTCTGACTACTATATCTTTGTTGTTCCATAAATTCGTTCATCTTTAATTTTGATTACAACAAAACTTAAATTTATAAGTTAGCATACATAAGGAACCATACCCAATCTAATTTTCAAAGCTGCTTGACTGACATTATTTCTGTAGGCAAAATCATTTTCAATATCACATTCCTTCCCTCCTGACTCCATATCTTCTTCCATTAAAGGTATTGTAGCCATTTTTATCTAAAAAAGCAAAATCAAGAGGTTAGATTTTTCCAGTGTAAAGACATGGGGATATATCATAATAGATAAAATCTGTTTAATATAGAAAAGCAATTATATAGAATCATTAAACGTTTCTGTTACTTAATACAGCAGCAATAATGCCCAGCATAATTTTTTTTTTTAATTATTTGAAGCCATTGTTGCAAATGAAGTTTTCAAAAATGGGTAGACAAATGATAAGTACAGCAAAAACAATAGCTACCACTACTAAGAAAACTGATGGTTTTAACATAAAATTTGTGTACTTTTGCAGCAATATTAGAACATAAAGATTTACTAGAGTGGCTGCAGCTTGAAAAATATGTGAAGCGAATGAAAAGGGAAGGGTGTTGGGGAAAAGTATAGTACAAGAGGCCTCTTGGTTTGGATGTTTCAACAACAGTGACACCACCCTTGAAGATGAATCATGTTCTCAGCGTCAAATTAAGTGGAACATCGAGGCCACAGAAAATGCAGCTAGAGAAAATCTGTTAACCAGTAACCACCACCTGTCGACCATTCTTGGGCCATCTAGGAAACTAAATTTCGAGGGACCGAACTATTTTGAAATGGTTCCTGATGGTCATGTTTTAAATATTAAACTTTATTCTAAGCAACTGGAACCGGAGTATGAAGTTCTGTTTCAGAAATACCCTTTCCTGATTAGTTGTTCTGCAAAAAGAAAAGGCTCATTTTCAAACTGATAGAATAATTCTGAATACAATTAAAGAACTTCTCGCACTCTCTGCATACAGACCTGATCAAGTGTCCTCTGACTACAAGAAAGTATGAATAACTCGCTTAATTGAGTTATGAAAAAATGCATATAACAACAACTGCAGAAGGTCATAGTTTAACAAGATTGGTCCTATATCATTATCAGATACGACTCATAATAACATAGATATTTTGAATCTCCCTCCCTCCTCTAAACTCCCACTATTCCAGTTCCAATTTCAGCAAATAAAAAATACGATCTTTAATGTCTTTAATGAAACGAATACATATTGAGTATGGTATAAATCAAATAAACACTTTTGAGTAAAGAACGAAAAATCTTAATTGATGACATCATTACTTTATGTATTTGCATGTATCTCAAAAAGTAAAAGTAGAATGAGAACAATATTTGATATTTAACTTCGGAATTAAGTGGTTCCTGATGTGACAGCTTATTGTTAATATGACATAAATTACTGAAATCTAAAAACTATAACATCCAAATATCTCAGACAATATTCATGATAACAAAGATATATATGGAATAATATTTATAGATCATTCAATTTGCTATAAAATGGTTCAATTCGACCAAACATTTGTGTCATGCTTTGTATCACAAAAGAGTTATAAATTAAGTATGTGAGTGATGTTAGAAGCATGTATATTTAAAGATAAAATTATTGGACATAGGAGAAGAGGGACTACAACGTAATTTTATGAAGACATACAATGCCATGAATGTCAGTGGACATCCATATGGAATATAGAAACTAGAAGCTTTGGACTCCAGCATTTGCAACTCAAGGTTATAATTTAGACATTGACAAATTTTACATGGTAGAAACATGAGAATGTACAAAAAAATAAGAAACAAAAGTGTTCATTTCTCAACTTTGGCTTATTAGAGGTGAATTTTATAATATATGGTAGCCTTTAATTAAGCACACTCTGGAAGACCCTTCTAATATATGTTGTCATACAAGAGGTCACTAAAGGGCCAAAAACGACATTCCCATAATAACCAGCAACAGAATAATCCATATGGTAATGAGAGTTTGTACATAATAATCTGGGTATGAACCTCACATGTGCAATCACAAATAACAGGGTAAATGAAAAACAAAAGTTGTCTGAAAATCTATTACAAATGTTGACAATCTAATTCTAAAATGATGTAATGAGCAAAAGCTAAGAGTCAATCCATAACACACTATTTTTCTGTTTTTAAAAGGGCCCAGAAACATTAATAACCACTTTTTAAACAAATTACAACTGTTCTGTTATGGTACAAAGAGTTAAAAAAATATATGGAATAAAATGATCACTATGTTTTCTGTTTTTACTATACTTACATATTTACAAATATACGTCCTATATATTTGAAGACTAATAATAGGAAAATGTTTACATTTTCAAATATTTATAATAATTTGTAAAGTAATGTTACAAAAAGAAAAATCAAGTAACCTTAAAGAAATTAAACAAATGAATGGCAAACCCAGTTCTAATGAAAAGGACGATAGTTTTGGACGAGCTGTTTACATTACAGAACTTTCGTTTAGGAAGAATATTTTTTTACTATGAAGAGACTTACTAGGTCTTTAAATATTCCTTAAACGCTGCAACACAAACGTCAAATCGAAGTATGAAAACAACAGCCTGTAAGTTTCAGAACTATTTCAGGGGAGGTTATATTGATAACAAAGAAGACAGTGTAAGTGATAAGGTGTATTATTTGTAAATAAAAAAACTCCTGTCACGAATTCATTAGTTTACAATCGTATTATCTGGGATGTAGTTTTGAAGAATTGGTCATTATTCAAGCATTATTTTTTTAAGAAATTAGGAGAAATGATTGCCACGTAATAATGTAAACATTGCACATCGTCATATTTCGTAATAAAATAGTCTTAGTGCCTTCAGACTCGAAATCAGAAAAGATATTTTATGTAATTTCCCCAAAGGAAAATAAGCTATTGAATTTATACTAATGGCGTAATTTCGCAAAGTTTCTTCAAATGCCTCTCTTATTTTGATCATATTCCTTCCTTATTTTGATCATATTCCTTTTCCCGTAGGCTTATTTCAAAGCTAATTTGTCCTTTCTGAAATAAAGATTTATGCTTTTTTACGGCTAAAGGATGAGTCAAATCGAAAATTTCACCGATATAAACTCATTTTAGAATTTGATTTTGTACAAGAATCCGCAATAAAAAGTGTTCCATTCCATTGGAAATTACAAAGTTATGGTCGCTGGAGAAGGTTAAAAGGTTGAATATGGACTGCAAAGATTTTTCAGGGGTACCAGTTGTGGCACACCAAGTCTCAGCCTTGTATTAAAAAAGTCCGTCACGCACGGGCTACGTAAACTAAGCAGATTTCCCATGTGAAGTTATACAATAGAGAAATCTCCATACGAGAGCCGAACAGTTACGGCCGAACTAGTTTTTGGCGGGAAACTCACTCCTCTGTTATCGGTCCACATTTAATAAAAATATCTCGGTTAATATTGAAGATAGAGAATAAATGTATAGAACAATATTTATAGTAAATTTAATTTGCAATAAGATGGTCCTATACAATTTTTTTATCCGAAGTATGGTAACGGAGATATTTCGAATTTTCGAAAATCCCACCTCTAAGCCCCCCCTCCCACTGGTCCGATTTCAGCCATTAATGAACTTGATCTGTCTTTTTGCATAAAACGTTTAAATATCGAGTTTGGTAACGATCAAACTAAAATTGCGACCGCTAGAGCGTTAACAGACATATATATATATATATATATATATATATATATATATATATATATATACAATTTTGAACCTCATTTTCGTCATCTGCGTAGGATCGATGGACATTTGAAGAAAGTTTTTGAAAATCGCGTCATGAGTATGGCCTCAATAGCTGATTTCCCTTGAGGGAAATCTGCTAATAACTGGAGATTTTAAGGGGGGTGGTACGGGAAGTTGAGACACCCTTTACAAAAGTCTGTCACGCACGAGCTTCGTAAAATAAGCAGATTTCCCACGCGCTGGTATAACACGATTGTGATTTCATATCACCTCATATTCTCTATTTATATTGTTCAGAAATGTAGCAATCTATAGTTAGATTTAATAAATATGTCATTGATACATATTTATTAATATCGATTAATACAATATCTAGCAAAGAAAATTTAAGGGCTTTGTTAAATTAATGCTATTAATTTTTTTTTGAAAAGAGATAGCCCCTGACGAGGTGGCAAGTAAGCCACAAAACATGTAGGGTAGTTTCAATAAAGCTTGCTCCGAAACAAAGTTTTTATTGGTGACTCTTGTCATAAAATATGAAGAATTTATAAAAGCCTGTCACGCACGAGTTGCGTAAAATTAGTAGATTTCCCACGTCCAGACAAAACACGCTTGTGATCTCATCTCACCACATATTCTTTATTTATATGTTTGAAAAAATAATGATTTGAAGGGTTTCTGAAGGCAGAAAACAAGAAAGTATGAATAACTTGCTTAATGCTTGGGTTACGATGCAATGCATAATCAACAATTGTAGATAGAAAATAGTTTAAAAGTTTGGTTCTGTATCAATATCCATATTAGCAGATTTTCCTTAAGAGAAATCAGCTATTGAGGTTGTACTCATGATGGAATTTTCGAAATTTTTCTTCAAATGTCCATCGATCCTACCTAGTAGATGACGAAAATGAGGTCCGTTCAATATATTCAATATATATATATATATATATATATATATATATATATATATATATATATATATATATATTTGTCTGTTACCACTCTAGAGGTCGTTGTTTGTTTGATCGTTACCAAACTCGATATTTGGTCGTTTTATGTAAAAAGAAAGATCAAGTTTGTTAACGGCTGAAATCGAACCAGTGGGAGGGGGGGTTTTAGAGGGGAGGATTTTCGAAAATTCAAAATATCTCCGTTACTATAGGTCGGTTCGAAAAATTGTACAGAATCAATCTTATTGCAAATTAAATTTACTATAAATATTGTTATATACATTTATTCTCTATCTTGAATATTAACCGAGATATTTGCATTTTTATTAAATCTGGGCGTCTAACGGACGGGTGACTTTCCCGCCAAAAGCTAGTTCGGCCGTTTCCTTAACTGATCGACTCTCGTGAAATTTCTCTATTTTAAAACTTCACGAAGGAATTCTGCTTAGTTCACGCAGCCCCTGCGTGACGGGCTTTATATTTTGAATTTTCGAATCACTCCCCACTCTAGACCCCCCACTATTCCAGGTCCGAATTCAGCCTATTGGCTATTACCAACACAATCCTTAACATTGAATGAAATGAATGAATATTGATTATGGTATAAATAAAATAAACATTTGCGAGTAAAGAACGAAAAATCTTGATTCATGGCGTCATTATTTAACGTATTTGTATGTATCTCACAAAGTAAATGTTCAATGAGAACAATATTTTGTATTGAACCCAGAGAGCTTATTGTTAATATGATACGAGTAGGAGTAGGGGTTTACTGGCATCAGAAAACAATAAAATCCAAATATCTTGGTTACTATTCATGATACAGAAAATATGCATGGAATAATACTTATAGATCATTCAATTTGCTATCTAATTTTTCGACCCGACGTATAATAAGGGATGTATTTCCAAATTATCCCCACTAAACGCCCTCCTTCCCACTGGTAGAATTTTAGCTATTAACGAACTTAATGTTTATTATGGCATAAACATTTAAGTATAGAGCCTCTTATGACTCTATCATGAATATTAACCGTGATATTGGGATTTATAAGTTTCATTATTCAGAAAGCCCCCACTTCTACTTATGTCATATTAACAGTAAGCTGTTATATCATGAACTTCTGACATCTGATCTGAGCTTAAATACTAAATATTGCTTTCAAGAGACCTTTATTACGCGTGATACGTTGTGCGATGACGTCATTAATTAAGATTTTACGTTCTTGTCTCAAAAATGTTTATTTGAACTATACCATACTCGATATTTGACCGTTTCATTCATCAGTAAAGATAACGTTTTTGATTGGCTGAAATTGGACCAGGAATAGAGGGGTTTAGAAGGAGGGGAATTCGAAAATTCATAATATCTCTGTAATTAGTAGTTGGATCGTGGAAGGTTAGAGAACCAATTGATGACCTGCAATTGTTCAATGCATTTTTTCGCAACTCAAATATTAAGCGAGTAATTCGTACTTTATCGTTTTTAGTCATATAGGTATTGAGATGAGAACACTTGTGTGTCTCACCAGCACGTGGGAAATATGCTTAGTTTACGCAGCCCTTGCGTGATGGACTTTTATTTATATTATTTAGATATATCAGCTATTATAATACGCATCTGAAAACATTACGTAACACTTATTGGTAGAAATTTAGTTTTCTGCCATTGTTGTTCAGTACATTTTTTTTCTGCAACACAAATATTTCCAGAGATATTTATATTTTAGCAGATTTCGCTTAAGGGAAATCAGCTATTGAGGTCGTACTTATGATGAATTTTTTTTTTTCGAAATTTTTCTTCAAATATCCATCGACCTTACCTAGGAGATGACGAAAATGAGGTCCGTTCAATATATATATATATATATATATATATATATATATATATATATATATATATATATATATATATATATATATATATATGCCTGTTACCGCTCTAGCAGTCGCAATTATTGTTTAATCGTTACCAAACTCGGTATTTAGTCGTTTTGAAATCGAACAAGGGGGGGGGGGGTTTAGAGGAGGAGAATTTTAAAAATTCAAAATACCTCTGTTACTATGCGTCGGTTCGAAAAAATGTATAAAATCAATCTTATAGCAAATTAAATGTACTATAAATATTGCTATATACACTTATTTTCTATCTTGAATATTAACCGAGATATTTGCAATTTTCACTTTTCAACGCTCAGCAAACCCCTACTTCTACATAAAAAAAGTCCGTCACGCAAGGGCTGCCTAAACTAAGCAGATTTCCCACGTGAAGTTTTACAATAGAGAAATCTGCCTAATAACAACTGTAATAGTAAGAAACCTCTAAACCTAAAACATTATTTAGGGCGTAATAACCCAGTAGTTTCTAGCCCCAAAAAACAGTTAACCTAACCTCTAAACCTATTCACGAGGAACAAATAGTTATGGAAATGGCCACCAGAGCTCTCGGCGGAAAGTCCGAACATAGCCTACTGGCGACCACACGCAGAATAAAAATGCAAATATCTCGGTTAATATTCAAGATACAGAATAAATGTATATAACATTATTTATAGTAAATTTAATTTGCAATAAGATTGGTTCTATACAATTGTACGATCCGATGCATAATAACGGAGATATTTCGAATTTTTGAAAATCCCCCCTCTAAACCCCCCCCCCTCCCACTGGTCCGATTTCAGCCGTTAACGAACGTGATCTTTCTTTTTACATGAAACGATTAAATACCGAGTTTGGTGACGATTAAACAAAAATAGCGACCGCTAGAGTGTTAACAGACAAATATATATATATATATATATATATATATATATATATATATATATATATACTAGCTCAGATACCCGGCTTCGCTCGGGAATTCATTTGAGGCTGAATGGTGATGGTATTTTTTTGGCAAGGCTTTACTTTGCACAATATTTTGACATTTACCCGTCCCAGTGTTTAGCGTAAATACCCGTCCTTTCTGTGGATTTGTTAATATTAAAATTATTTTTTATGTAAGACTTCACTGTCCTCCATCTTGTCATATTTCCTGTTTTCTGCGCATTATGCATAGATTTGAATTATTAATCACAAAATATTAACATACATTTGAATTAATTTTTCCCGGTGAGGTTCCTAGTAGTTCCAAAGAATTGATGAGCAAATTTCGCTAAATAACAAAATAAACAACTTTTGTTATGTGCATATTTGCCGAAAATGCAACAGGAAACGGAATATCACTATTATTAATTCCAGGCCTTCCTTATAACCCCCCCCTCCTGCCCGTCCCTCGAAATGTTAGCATGGCTTATTATAAGGAAGGCGTTAGTGCTAGTACACATACTGAGTGTTTGATTTAGTTCGGTTGAGTCTTTTGTGTCAAATAAAATTGTTGACTCCCGCTATAATTTTTAGCGTATAACTCATTTATACTTTCGTATACGGCAAGAGTGCATATAACAAAAGTTACTCTAAATTACAAAATAAACAACTTTTGTTATGTGCATACTTGCTGAAAAAGCAATAGGAAACGAAATATCGCTATTTTTAATTTCAGGCCTCCTTTATAACCCCCACTCCTGCCCGTTCCTAGAAATGTTGGTATGGCTTATTATAATGAAGGCCTCACTGCTAATACACATACCGAGTTTTATTTAGTTCGGTTGAGTCTTTTTTGGCAAATAATATTGTTGACTCCCGCTATAATTTTTAGCGTATAACGCATTTAAACTTTGGTATACAACAAAAGTGTATATAACAAAAGTTACTCTAAATAACAAAATAAACAACTTCTGTTATGTGCATATGTGCCGAAAAAACAATATAAAACGAAATATCGCTATTTTTAATTTCGGGCTTCCCTTATAACCCCCACTTCTGTTCGTCTCAGAGAAAATTAGTATAGCCTAAAGTCTAAGTTGGATTAGTAGTAATATACATACCAAGTTTCATGAAATTCGGTTCAGCCGTTTATGCGTGAAAAGGTAACAAACAAACAAACAAACTAACAAACAAACATACAGGAAAGAAACAAAATGCAGTTATGGTGTCTATGGCATGTGAAACGAAAAGTTATCGTCAAATTTCGCGAAAAAAATCAATGTACAGACAGAGGTTACAATTTTATATATATATATATAGATATATATCTATATATAGATATATAAAATTGTATATATATATATATATATATATATATATATATATATATATTTATATATAGATAGATATATAAATATAGTTTTGAACGGACCTCATTTTCGTCATCTCCTGGGTAGGATCAATGGACATTTGAAGAAATTTTTCGAAACTCGCGTCATGAGTACGACCTCAATAGTTGATTTCCCTTAAGGGAAATCTCATAAAATTCCCTTCCAAAGTAACCCTCGGTAGTCACATAAGCTTGCTAGGAGCAATTGCTCCTGTTGTGAATTGTTGAAATATCTCCGTTATTATGCGTCGGATCGAAAAATTGTATAGAATTAATCTTATTGCAAATTAAATTTACTATAAATATTGTTTTATACATTTATTCCCCATCTTGAATATTAACTGAGATATTTGCATTTTTATTAAATTTGGGTCCATAACGGATTTTTGAATTTCCCGCCAAAACCTAGTTCGGCCCTTTGCCGTAACTGTTGGGCTCTTGAATGGAGATTTCTCTATTGTATTACTTCACGTGGGAAATCTACTTAGTTTACGCAGCCCCTGCGTGACGGACTTTTAGTATATTGTAAGATTGAAACTAATTTTGCAACTTTGAAGAAGGTCTTGAATAACGAACTAACTTGATCTTTCGTTTTACTGAATTGGCTTAAATATAGAGTTTGGTTAGGGTTAAACTAAAGCTACGCCCCCTAGAGCTGTAGTTGACGTGTGTTTAATTTTGAATGAACCTCATTTTCGTCATCCTCTAGGTAGGATCAGTTGACATTTGAGGAAATGTTTCAAGTGATGAATTCAGCTTCAATAACAAATTTTCCATTAGGGAATTATGCTGAAATATAATTATCATTCGTCCGCGCACACATATGTGGTCAAGCACACAACTGTAACACAACCTTGATGTGAAAACAAACAAAAACAAATGGTCAGAATACCTAAAAGCTTGTTGGATATCTAATGAAAGTGAACCGGACAGCTATTAGGGGATAGTGGGTCAGCCGATCACTATTCAACATTGATGCCCACGACAAATATGCCTCTCGCTTTAATTCGACAGGCGAATCTTAACATTCGGAATGCGCTTTCATTCTAGACACTTAGTCAAACAGTTCATAATATAGAATCCCGAGCTATAAAAAAGTGGCTGTCAAGTTGGACGTGCTTAAACCAAATAATAAAGTCCGTCACGCAGGGGCTGCGCAAACTAAGCAGATTTCCCACGAGAAGTTTTACAATAGAGAAATCTGCCTAATAACAACTGTAGTAGTAAGAAACCTCTAAACCTAAAACATTATTTAGGGCGTAATAACCCAGTGGCTTCTAGCCCCAAAAAACAGTTAACCTAACCTCTAAACCTATTCACGAGGGACGAATAGTTATGGAAACGGACACCAGAGCTCTCGGCGGAAAGTCCGAACATAGCCTACTGGTGACTACACGCAGACTACAAATGCAAATATCTCGGTTAATATTCAAGATAGAGAATAAATGCATATAACAATATTTATAGTAAATGTAATTTGCAATTACGATTCTGTACAATTTTTCGGTCCGACGTATAGTAACGAAGATATTTTGAATTTTCGAAAATCCTCCCCTCTAAACCCCCCCTCCCACTGGTCCGATTTCAGCCGTTAACGAACTTGATCTTTCTTTTTACATAAAACGACTAAACATTGAGTTTGGTAACGATCAAACAAAAATTGCGACCGCTAGAGCGGTAACAGACAAATATATATATATATATATATATATATATATATATATATATATATATATATATATATATATATATATATATACATACACTGTTTTGAACGGACATCATTTTCGTCATCTCCTGGGTAGGATCGATGGACATTTGAAGAAAAATTTCGAAAATTCCGTCATGAGTACAACCTCAATAGCTGATTTCCCTCAAGGTAAATCTGCTAAAACTATAGCTTAAACTATAAACTGCTAATTCCCTGTACTAAATTTTACAATTCTTTTCATTTACAAAGCGCAGAGTGAAAGAAAGTTCTTGGACAGATCACTGCATACAGCCACTTACTATTAAACCAGGCAGGATTATACAGCTCCTGCGTGGTCTAACATTATTATTATTATTTATTTGAGATGCCGCTACATTGGCGATTCATCTTTTGACATGTTTGAATATAATTTTACAAAATTAAATAAATTACATGGTCTAATATTAATAAGCTGATTTTCCTTGTGCTGGTATCACGCCATACTCATCTCACTATATATTCGGTGTTTCTAATTAAAAAAAAAGTCCATCAGGCAGGGGCTGCTTTAACTAAGCAGATTGCCCACGTGCATATATATCACACTTTTGAACTCATCTCACCACGTATTCTCTATTTCCATGTAAAAAAAAACGATGAGTAGAAGGGGGGGTTGATTACTGAAAACAAAAATTAAATTAAATTATTTATTAACGTGCACTTTTTTGCTACTATGGCTAATTGGGACGGGCTATCTACAGGATACAACCCTTTTCTAGCCAGGGTGAATCCGTAACTAAATAAATTCCCTATTGCCCGGGCGAGAATCGAACTCGCCACTCTAGGTTTACCATGTGAGATTAAAGCCAACGCTTTAATTCACACACTAACCTGGGCCCCTTTCTGAAAATAAGACGAATATCTGGTTTAATACGAGTTACGAAAAATGGATAAAACAATAATCGTAGACCATCAATAGTTTAACAAGATAGATTCCATAATATTTTACGATCCGACACATTATAACGTTATTAAGGCTTAGAATAAAGTCGTTATGATATAAATGTTTATTGTTAATATGATATTCGTAGGAGTGGGGGTTTATCAAAGGCTGAAAGCTAAAAAATGCTAATATCTTCGTTAATGTTCATGTTAGAGAAAATATGTATATAACAACATTTATAGTTAATTTAATTTAAATAAGAATGGTTACATGCAATTTTTTGAACGAGCTTAAAACTATGAAGTTATTTCAAATTTTCGAATTTCCTCTCTCTAAATCCCCCCTTCCCAATACGATCTTTAGTTTTACATGAAACGCTTATATATATCGAGTTTCGTGACGATACAACAAAAATTGCGACCGCTAGATCGGTAACAGGCAAGCATCTATGTATAAATACACAACACCTACAATTTTTAATGGACCTCATTTTTGTCATATCCTAGATAGGATCGATGGATGTTTGAAGAAATTTTTCGAAAATGGTGTTAGGAATACAACCTCAATATGCGGCGTTCCCATAAGGGAAATCTGCTAAAATCGTTGATTAGAAGTGGAGATTTACTGGAGGCTGAAAACTATTAAGTAAACATAACTTGCTTAATATTTGGGTTGTGAAAAAATGTGTAGAACAACAACTTTTAGAGGATCAGTAATTGAAGAAGATTGGTTTTAAAACATTGTTCAGTCTGACTCACAAACTGGAATACACCGAATTTTCGAAGATTAATATCGAGATCGTCCGGTATATTCTTTCAACATTTCGCTAGTTTCGCACCTAGCTTCTTCGAGCTGTAGCTACAGAGAATGAAGGTTAGGTATCCTATTCATTGTACTTATGCTTTTCTATTCCGGCTCCAAAGAGGTAGTCGTCGTGCCCTTCAGTCCGGATCGAATCTGTCACAAAGTATTCTAAAACTAAAGGACGAAATAAGAACATTATATTGTATTAAATTTTGAGTTTTAGGACTACTTATTGTAAGATCAGTGAAGGTGGCGAAGATAGGAATAGCGCCAATAGATTAGGAATACCTCTCTTACAAGACTCCTTCGAAAAATAACTGAAAGTATTATTTTGTTTTATTTATCTCCACTTTATGCTGCTATGGCTAATTGGGGCGGTTTATCTACAGATTACCACCCTGTTCTAGACAGGTTGGAACTAAGGGATCTATTTAATGAGTTTGTCACTAAATAAATTCCTATTACCCAGGGCGGGAATCGAACTCACCACTCCAGGTTTAACATATGAGATTAAGACTAACGCCTTAACTCACACGGCTATCCTGAGCCCCTAACTTAAAGTAATATATAAAAAAGAAACAACATCGAATTCAAAAATCACAAAATAGACAATATATTCCAGAAAAAAACATACATAAAAAAGCCAAACAAAGAATCCGAAATAGTCTCTAACCGACACGGTTTTACTTATGATGGATCCGATATGTTTATACATAGTTACAAATTTATTAAAGAAAGAAAGGAGTCCACACAGCATTCAAAATAAGCAATACATACGATACAATAACCATTTGCATTCCTACAGTTTAAGGACACTAGACTACACTTTCAGCAACCATTAAACAATAACCGTCACTAATCTACGAACATAGAAGAGAGGGTGAATTTGTTACAAAGAAAAAAATAAACGCAGGCTGAAAATAGTACAAGGCATTGGCTCTCCACGGGGCAATTGTCAACGAAAACGCAACACTAGCTCAGGTTATTTAGACCACTAAAAATATCAAACCAGAAAATGAACATAAAGGCCCCACCAGATAAGCAGTAGTACTACGATAACAAGTAGACGAGACGGTACGTGAAGAATATAGGCTCAGTTCATAATGTAATTAATGTAAGAAAATATTTAATATAGAAATAAATAAAAAATACAGTCAGTTGATGAACAAAAAGTCCGTCACGCAGGGGCTGCGTAAACTAAACAGATTTTCCACGTGAAGTTTTACAATAGAGAAATCTGCCTAATAATAATGTAGTAGTAAGAAACCTCTAAACCTAAAAAACATTATTTAGGGCGTAATAACCCAGTAGTTTCTAGCCCCAAAAAACAGTTAACCTAACCTCTAACCTAACCTCCATAACTATCGTCCCTATTCACGAGGGACGATAGTTATGGAAACGGCCGCCAGAGCTCTCGGCGGAAACTCCGAACATAGCCTACTGGTGACCACACGCAGAATACAAATGCAAATATCTCGGTTAATATTCAAGATACAGAATAAATGTATATAACAATATTTATAGTAAATTTAATTTGCAATAAGATTGACTATGTTTTCGATCCGACGTATAGTAACGGAGATATTTCGAATTTTCGAAAATCCTCCCCTCTAAACCCCCCCTCCCACTGGTTCGATTTCAGCCGTTAACGAACTTGATCTTTCTTTTTACATGAAACGCTTAAATATGAAGTTTGGTAAGGATCAAACAAAAATTGCGACCGCTAGAGCGGTAACAGACAAATATATAGATATATATATATACAGTTATGAACGGACCTCATTTTCGTCATCTACTAGGTAGGATCGATGGACATTTGAAGAAAAATTTCGAAAATTCCGTCATGAGTACAACCTCAATAGCTGATTTCCCTTAAGGGAAATCTGCTAAAATGAATTGGAACAACAGGAGGGTTTTTTTTCTCCTGCATAGATTCAAGAATACATTGGAAAGAACAGCTTACTTGAAAAGATATGCAAAGAACTACAAAATGAGAGAAAAAAGTCTGTCACGCAAGGTCCACGTAAACAAAGCAGATTTCCTGATTTTGATTTCTTATCACCATATATTATCGGTTTCTAAGTAAAAATCAGATGAGTAGAAGCGGACGTTTACTGAAGGCCGAATAACTCACTAAATATTTGAGCTTCTAAAAAAAATGTATAAATCTGCGATTTTATAGCATCAATAGATTAACAAGATTGGTTCAATAACATTTGCCAATACGACCCATAATGACGGAAATATTCTGAATTTTCGAATTCCTCCCCTCCCTTCACTAAACTCAAAAAATCAAAATACCTCCGTTATAATGAGTTGCTTCGTGAAATGTTATAGAACCAATCTTGTTAAAATATTAATGTTTTACAATTTTTGTTCTGTGTATTTTTGCCTAACTCAAGTATTAAGCAAGTTATTCGTACTTTATTGTTTTGAGTCATCAGTATCCCCCCCCCCTCCGCCTCACCTGCTCATTGGTTTTTTACTCAGAAAAAGAGAATATTTGGTGAGATGAGATCACAAGTGCCCTTCGTGGGAAATATGCTTAGTTAACGCAGCCCTTCAGGAAAAATACACCCCATTGCCTTTTGAACATTTTGTGATAGCAGCTATTCGTTGTTGGCTAGTAGCAATCCAGTTACTTTACTATTTAAAAAACCCGTCACTCTGACTAAAGTAAGCAGATTTCTCATGTGCATGACGCACTGGCCAACCCATCTCACCATGCCTTCATTTCAGCCATTACCTTATATGATCATTAGTGTCTGAATAATAATAAAATAATAAAACGGTTAATCGAATATCGTATAGATCAAAAAATCATTTTTATATGGCGTTAATGACCATAAGGGTTGAAAAGCACAAAAAAAAAAATCATTTCCGAATCAAAAACGTAAAACTATTAGTTTAAGACGTCATACAGTTATTCGTACTTCAACAATGAAATATTTTGAATTAGAGTTAAGAATAAAAAGAAATACAATTACTGAAATATATCAGAATATAACATATTAATTTTATTGAGAACTATTTACTATATCTAGTACTGTAATTAATAATGAGTCAGAATAATTGTTATCTCAATCAATCGAATTTTGGTAGTCCAAAACCTTAAGACGGGGGGGGGGGGGGATCACCAGGACATATTTGCATGAATCTCGGTATAATAAAGGTCTCTTGAATACAATTTTTGGTATTTAAACTTCGATAATGTGATTTATTATGTAGCAGAGTATTGTTTATGTAACATCAGCAGAAGTGGCGGTTTGCTGATGGCCGAAAAATGAAAAATGCAAATATCTCGGGTAATATTCAAGATAGTGAATAAATATATATAACAATATTTATAGTAAATTTAATTTGTAATAAGATTGGTTCTATACAATTGTTCAATACAACCTATGGTAACGGAGATATTTCGAATTTTCAAAAAACCTCCCCTCTAATCCCCCCTCCCCCTACCCGATTTCAGCCCGTAACGAACTTGATCTTTCTTTTTACATAAATATCGAGTTTGGTAACAATAATTGCGACCGCTAGAGTGGTAACAGACAAATATATATAGATATACAGTTTTGAACGGACCTCATTTTCGTCATCTCCTGTGTAGGATCGATGGACATTTGAAGAAAAATGTCGAAAATCGCGTTATGAGTACAACCTCAATAGCTGATATCCCTTAAAGGAAATCTGCTAAAATGACTCATGACATAAAATTAAATGTATGACCGCTATGGCGGTAACAGATAGTATATATATATATATATATATATATATATATATATATATATATATATATATATTATTATTTATTAACGTCCACTTTTTGCAACTTAGGCTAATCGGGACGGGTTATCTACAGGTTACCGCCCTTTTCTAGACAGGGTGGGATTTTAGGACGTTATTTAATGAATTTCGTCACTAAATAATTTCCTTTGCCCAGGCAAGAATCGAACTCGCATTAAAATATGTATAAAATATGTATTTTATATATATATATATATATATATATATATATGTATATATATATATATATATATAATACATTGAAATGGTGATGTATACCACAATAAAATAACGTTTAATTCTTAAAACTGTAGTTTAATTTTTAGAAATAATGTTAAAATGATCAATTCTCTTCGAGGAGCTTCTTTGTTTTTCCAGGGATTTGTGTTAAACCTAGGCATTTAGTCTGTTTATGGTGGAGCATACATTTATCGTTCAGAATTTCAATAGAGACCTTAATACCTTTCAGATTCTGACTAGGGCATGGATTACGGACCTAATATGCAACATTAAGGTTTCGCCATAGGTAAGATAGGCGATCAACTATGATAAACTGGAATCTACAAGTCAGCTTCTGGTCCGGTTCAGGCTCTAAAAATTCCTTCACGCAGGGGCTGCGTAAACCAAGTAGATTTTCCATAGACCTGGGCACGCTAGAGATCTGCCTCCCTCTATCCTCTATTTTTCCAATAATAAGAAGCCCATGTAAACAGGACTTAAATTGAAATTTAATCCTGGGCATGAGGTCTTTCGCGGAGTATTGACTGCTAAACATGTTCCTGTTATCAGGTTCAGTAGAGACTTATCGCTTATCTCAACTAACAAGGTAACTACAACGATTAGCAGTTATATAATCATTTTATAAGAGAACGGATATTTGGAATACATCACTGGCACAGGTTAATCACATGAGTTAAGGCGTAGATCTTAATAAATGATATACTTGGTAAAGCAGGAGTCTCGGTTTTGATTCCCACTTGAAATTTTTTTTTTTTGTGAATGTTTATTTTGTCATTAAATAAAATCCATAGTTCCATCCTGGATAAAAAAGTATGGGGCCCTGTGGATATCTGTGAACAATGAATGGCGGGAGCAGGCGCTCTTTTCTTATCTAGTTAAATTAATAATGGGGGCTCAGGTTAGCCATGCGAGTTAAAGCGTTGACCTTTATCTCACATGGTAAACCTAGAGTGGAGAGTTCGATCTCGCCTGGGCAAAGGAAATTATTTAGTGACGAAATTCTTTAAATAACATCCTAAAATCCCACCCTGGCTAGAGAAGGGTGGTAACCTGTAGATAACTCGTCCCGATTAACCTAAGTTGCAAAAAGAGGACGTTAATAAATAATAATAATAAATTAATAATGTAATTTAATTTGAAATATACCTTATTTATTGTTATTTAATTTTTGATTCTTGGTGATAGTATATCAATTGATTTCATCTGTTTCTTTATAAATATTTGTCTTTTTCTTGCTTAATGTATTTTTTGGTAATTGTACTAGCTACCCGTGAGCGCTGCTGTACCGGGTCTCATTTAAACTTGTAAAGCACACAAGTAGAAAAACTTGCCAAATCAGATACTCAAAAAAGAACTCAACACATACTGTACTCATCAAGATATTCAAGCCCAAGCAAAACATGATACTCAATTCATGGCAGAAATCTTGGTTTGCCACAACTGACAACAAACTTCGAGAACTGAAACATATACTTGGTGAATGGCCTTCCTCAAAAAGGCTAATTAATAGAGAAGTAGTTTTAACGAGGTTAAGAATTGGCCATTCACGACTGACTCACACTTACCTACTTACTGGAGAAGACGAAGCCTGCTGCCAACACTGTACTTGTAGGCTTACTATAAAACATATAATAACTGACATAGCTAAGGACTCGCATAGACCTACCATACACTTTGACTGAGTTACTACATGACCGTAACCCTGTATTTAGACCGCGTATTACACTATTTGAAACGTAACAACATTTAAAAAAAAATTATAATGTAGGACAATACTGAAAATATTTGTAGAAATGAGCATACTTAAGTAAATATAATCAAGTGATTATGTACGTTAAATAACTGATTCGTCGCTGAATCGCCCCAGTCGCTAAATGCGATTTTGTATGAATAAATAAAATATTATTATATATATTTAAACTGGTCAATGTGATTGTATTATCAATCTGGTTAGTTGTCTTTACCAGCCCAGAGTCTGAAGGCAGCCATGTTTTATTTTGGCAGTGTCGGATGTCAGACATAAATATAATTTGAAACTGAAAAGTCCGTCCGGCAGATGCTGCATTAACTAAGCACACTTCCCACATGCATCTCATATTTACATTTATCTCAAAACGAAAAAGTTCAATGAAAGCAATATTTAGTATTTAGCCTTCAAATAAAGTGCTTCATAATATAACAGCTCATTGCTAATATGACATGAGTAGGACTGGAGGTTTACTGAAGGCCGAAAACTGAAAAAATCAAATACAGTATCTCGGTTACTAATCATGGTAATGAAAAAAAAAACCCTTTATATTTATATCAAATTTGCAATAAGATTAGCAACAATTATTCGGTCCGAGGCATAATAACGGAGATATTAAGAATTTTTATAATTCACCCCCTCCCACTGGTCGAATTTCATCCTTTGACGAGCTTGATCCTTAGTTTTAAATACAACGTTTAAATATAGAGTTTGATAACGATCAAACGTAAATGGCGACCTCTAGAGCGTTAACAGACATATATATATATATATATATATATATATATATATATATATATATATATATATATATATATATATATATATATACCTCATTTTCGTCATCTTCTGGGTAGGATATTTGAGGAACTTTTTCAAAAATCGCGTCGTGAGTAAAACCTCAATAGCTGATTTCCCGCAAAGGAAATTTGCTAATATATTCCCTAAATTTTAGGAACCTTAGTAAAACTGCAAATCGCGCTTCTCCTGCGTGGCGCTCTTTCTGTTAATAAACACTACTTTAGTGTAGTCATCTGATTGGATTTTATTAATATTTGTAGGATGTCGGTTAGCAAAGTGTTCCGGCCCTGCCAAATATTGGCAGCCCTCATTCCGTATTTGGTCTGCATTGACCAGCTGATCCATATCATTGAGGAGCGATAGTGAGAGCGGTCTGAGGGAGGGAGGGTATATAAACCACGCCTCCTGGTTGTCAAGGCACAGTCACACCAATGCCAGCAACTAGGACAGCACTCCTCATCTTCGGCTTCATTGCCGCTGCCATTGCACAGGTAGGTCAGAAAATAGAAGAAGAGTCAATTATAAAGAAATAACTGTGCGTTTAATGGCTTATTTTAGTTTTCATTGCAATTACCCGATGTATCAATCATTACTGCTTTGAATTACCATTTGCTTCTGATTTTGTCCATTTTCAATAAAAGTCCATCAAAGTTGTACAAATTAAATTGTTTTCCTACTGCAAATTTTAGGAAATCACTTTCTAACCACCAATTCTCCCTTGCCATTGTAAAGTCCCTTTTAGCAAACATAGACTCTTACTGAAGCCTCGATTTATCCATTATGGAACTGTTCAACTGTGTATGTTGATATAGTCAGAGCTTATTTTAAATTAAATTGTTAGATACAAACGTCATTTCAATTTTCAGTAAGTATAGCTAAGTTGGTAGTTTTAGCATAAAAAAACAATCCATAATGAATATCATAAATAAAACTTTGAATTAAGTGATCTCAAACACCTCTTGAAATGCGTTTTGAAATGGGAATTCAAAATATTGCAACTCTAGTAGTTATTCTTAAAAGTTCTTTTACCACTTTAATATTGGAATATTTAGAAGCAGAATTAAGCTTTCCTGTTTCAACGCAGAGTATCCCTCTAACGTTGGAGTTTATTTAAGTTTTGTGTGCTCCATCATTGAGAATGAAGCTTGAATTTTACTGCTTCCATAGGAGTTGTGAAAAGTACGTAATTTTTCAATCTTTCAACACTCTTCTATGTCAGTGAGGTCAGAAAAAAATTAAAGTTATAAATCTCTGCTTTTCTATGCTTATCAAATACTGTCATAAAAGTTAATTTGTAGTTATATTATGGTGTAATTACAATGTCAATGGTTATTGTGTCCTTTCCTAAGAGATAATTGCCTATCTTTTGATGAGTCAAAGCAATTTAAAATTTCTATAGTATTGGAGGAAGTATTTAGTTCGAAGTGAAGACCTTCCCACAGTTTCTTTCAATTTTCCCTGGTTGAGTAAGTCTAGGATTTACCACTATAAGCACCTTATATATAAAATATTATTACAATATTATATTTATGTACTTAACATTATTCTTTATTTATGAGATATTACTTTGTAATATATAATTTCTTTTATTTTTCTAGGAGTCTGTGCTAGAGTGCATAGCATTTGGACAGGAGGGCTGTCTCGAAAACGAATTGAACAGAGCATTATTGACTGCTGAACATGTTCCCGTTATCAGGTTTACAAGAGACTTATCGCTCATCTCAACTAACAAGGTAATTGAAATTATTATTATTATTACTGTATAATCGTTTTATAAAAGAAAACGGATTTTTGGAATACATCACTGGCACAGGTTGATCACATGTTTTATGGTGTAGATCTTAATAATAGATTTACTTGGTATACCTCAAGTCTCGGATTCGATTCCCGCTTGGGCAATAGGAATTTGTTCATGTCATTACAAATTCATTAATTAAAATGCTTAGTCCCATCCTGGACAGAAAAATGTGGGGTCCTGTGGATATCTGTGAATAATGAACTCTATTAATGCATATATAAAATAAATATGTCAGTATCGTGTGAAAATCAGTTCTATTTTATGACTAACGATTAATTTTAAGATCAATATAAATTCCTACGTAAATATCGGATTTAAAGTAACTGCTCATTTGTTCATCAGATCTAGCCATTCCAGACCTAATTTTTGTTATTCTAAACTTTTAACAGAAATATAGTTCCATAACGTTGTATTCTATTTTAGCCCCTTCATATATTTGATACACAACAGATTCTTGCTAACATTCTTTTACCACATTTCAAATTTCCACGTTCTACCTTGGACCACATCCTGCGATGGTTTCCATACTTTTTGATCATAATAGCGCATTTCCCGCTTATCTGGCCTATTGATTCTATATGTGGGCTTTGTCTTACGTTTATTTCAGCCTACCCTGAAAGTAATGTTCATTTTATATTACCTTCAAATCGGAATCACTAATTACTTGTAGGTCTTAAGCATTACTTGGGTATTGTAGATTGAAAGTAAATATCCAGCTAAATGACACTATAACCAATTTCCATTTCATTGCTAAAATATGTGGAAATGCCACTGTCATGCGAGGAAAAGTATGATTTCAGTGTGATAGTGCTTCTGATATTTTTACTATATATTTTTTTTTTCTAAGAGGAATAAATTGATAACAGGCTTAATGGCAATGTATTCAATAAAACCTTTTAATTTTGGAACCTGGTTTTTGAGTCTAAAGTACACTAGGCATTCCTTTGTAGACTTTTCTCCAAGGTATTTATTGCCGTGCTATTTCATCTGATATCTGCAGCTACCTTGATTTATACCTCTCTTAATTATATTATTTAAGGAAGAATAATCTCATTAAGAAGGTGTTCTATTTCGTATTTAGTTTATGCGATTATATCAGACTTATATACCTAATTGAATATATACGTCTCTCGGGGTTTTCGTAAAGTATTTGTCATATTTTTAAGGTTAATCTTTATCTCCAAATAAATATCGCTATTTATTTTTTTTGTATTATATTGTACTAGCTGAGAATTTGATTTTTTTGAAGGGTGAGCCTGAAAGGAAAGATGGCGATGAAGAGACGACACTGGAAAGACTGGAACGCTTTCTCTACAGCCACTCCTTGAAGCTAGATCTTCCTCAAGAACTGGTCTCCGGAGCGAGAGGAATCGTATCAGAGGAGTTCCTGTCCAAACTGCCGAGTACCCTGACAGTACCACTAGCTCAGGACGACGCTGTAGAAGAAAGCAGAGGTAAATAGCACTTGCAGTATAGCTGGGGTGGGTTCGGCCCAACTTGGTGTGCGCTGCAATTGTGTGCAAGCAATCGCAGGTGCCAATCCCTTGATAACAACTAGAACACATTAATCGGTGTGGTTCAAATCAAATTTCAAGATTGGACTCCATCTGTTTCCTAAGTGACGACCATCAAACATCTTGACACATTATATCAGCTACTTGAATAAATAAGTAGCAGACTTCAGTCCCCAATGAAACACAAAAAATAAGTCCGTCACGCAGGGGCTGTGTAAACTAATCAGGTTTCCCACGTGCTGGTATAGCACACGTGTGTGCTCATATCACAACATTCCCTAGTTCTATTTAAAAAAAACAACAAATGAGTAGAAGGGAGTGGGGGGGGGAGAACTGACTGCTAAAACAAGAAATTATGTACTTCAGCCAAATATGATCTTTATGCGGCAGCTAGAGCGGTAACAGACAAATGACATAGATATCTATAGATAGATAGATATCTCTCTCCCTTTTATATATATATTCGCAAATCGCGTCATGTGTACAACCTCATTAGCTGATTTCCCCTAAGGGAGCTAAAAGTTGATAATGCTAAGTGGTTTTTGACATTCTATTTACTGTTCTGTCAAAAATCTTCATACTCTTTTTTTATTGTAGAACTACCCCTTTCTATATTTTGTAGGTATTTCTTCTGGCGAGGTATTGGCTACTCATATTTGTGTGTATAACTAGATAAAGTCCGTCACGCAGGGGCTGCGTAAACTAAGCAGATTTCCCACGTGAAGTTTTACAATAGAGAAATCTGCCTAATAACAACTGTAGTAGTAAGAAACCTCTAAACCTAAAACATTATTTAGGGCGTAATAACCCAAAACAGTTTCTAGCCCCAAAAAACAGTTAACCTAACCTCTAAACCTATTCACGAGGGACGAGTAGTTATAGAAACGGCCGCCAGAGCTCTCGGCGGGAAGTCCGAACATAGGTCCGCCTACTGGTGATCACACGCACATTACAAATGCAAATATCTCGGTTAATATTCAAGATACAGAATAAATGCATATAACAATATTTATAGCAAATTTAATTTGCAATAAGATTGGTTCTATAAAATTTTTCGATCCGATGCATAATAACGGAGATATTTCGAATTTTTGAAATATCCCCCCCTCTAAACCCCCCCTCCCACTGGTCCGATTTCAGCCGTTAACGAACTTGATCTTCCTTTTTACATAAAACGATTAAATACCGAGTTTGGTGACGATTAAACAAAAATTGCGACCGCTAGAGTGTTAACAGACAAATATATATATATATATATGTCTATATATATATATATATATATATATATATATATATATATATATATATATATATATATATATATATATATAGTTTTGAACGGACCTCATTTTCGTCATCTCCTGGGTAGGATCGATGGACATTTGAAGAAATTTTTCGAAAATCGCGTCATGAGTACGACCTCAATAGCTGATTTCCCTAAAGGGAAATCTGCTAATAAAAAAATTCTGAAGCTTATCTCTCAAACAAATCATTTCTTTTTCTACTAAAAAGTCTAGTATTCGAAACAAAGAGCTGAAATAAACTAATAATAGCAACAAGATTACGATTTGGTCAATCCAACTTACCCACTATTACAATTTGAAGTACAAGCCGTACGTTCACAAGCCAAACACAATTTACAGTTTATATAATTAAAAGAATATTAGTGGAAAAAGAAATTTGTTCTCCAGAGAAGCTGTTACAATTTGTTATATGATTGCTAACTTTTGAATGAAGTGTCTACATTTTTTAAAGGCATCTAACTCTTTTTTGTTCTTGAGACTCTAGTTTTATTTTTTTTTTTGGAAATTTTCACAATATGAATTTTTATATTTTTTTTTGTATTGTCTAGTAAGCAAAGTTATAGAACGAATCAAGTACATGAAGTAACTGTTGGTGCTTTAAATCCCAAAATAATGTTTTGTCCATTGTGATTGTGATATGAATGTCTTGTCATTCTTTGCTTTTCAGGTCGTGGATTCATGAAGAAGGTGGTTCTGCCATTCCTCCTCGGGCTCAAGTTCAAAGCTACCGCCGTCATCCCCATAGCGATCGGGCTTATCGCCCTCAAGACGTGGAAAGCCCTGACCCTGGGCCTCCTTTCCATCGTGCTTTCGGCCGCACTCGTCATCTTCAGGCTGACCAGACCCAAGGTGTTGAACTACGAAGTCGTCTACCCGCCGGCCCACTCCCACCACCACATTGTCGACGAGCACTACCACGGAAGATCAGCTGACCAAATGGCTTACAAAGCATACCGGTAGACTTCACGCTTGAAGAATGGTCCCAACGTCCTAATATTTATTTATTTATTTTATTTATTTGTAAATAAAGCAATTCATACAAACTCGAGCAAAGCATATGTCACCCTATCAATATTATCCTTCATTAACATTCTATAATAAACCAAAATAAAATGAGCAGTTGAATTAAAGATCAAAAAATGAGTGTATTAAGCTTCATTTATTTATATAGGTTTATGGCAAAAATGTTATTAATATTAAAGAATTGAATCCACCTTAGCCGAGTACTTACGAAAACGGCCGAACTAATCCGAACTATACCCGACCATAGACTTCATAAAAATGCAAATATCTCGGTTAATATTCAAGATAGAGAATAAATGTGTATAACAATATTTATAGGACATTTAATTTGCAATAAGATTGATTCTGTACAATTTTTCGATCCGACGTATAGTAACGAAGATATTTCGAATTTTCGAAACTCCTCCCCTCTAAACCCCCCTCCCACTGGTCCGATTTCAACCGTTAATAATAATAATTATTTCCGTTAATTATATAATAATATATATACATATACACAGTTTTGAACGGACTTCATTTTCGTCATCTACTAGGTAGGATCGATGGACATTTGAAGAAAAATTTCAAAAATTCCGTCATGAGTACAACCTCAATAGCTGATTTCCCTTAAGGGAAATCTGCTAAAACAAAACAGGAGTTGCATATGCGCCTTCTGACTCAAATAGATCGTTGAAATTTGTTTGTGCAGGTAATATCTCTTTATCTACCTCTATTTCTATCTCTATCTAAAAAATACCCTCCCCTTTTAATTTTTTTTCTTGAGCTTTACTTGCTAAAGTATTGAGAGTGCAGACTTTATAATTGTGATGTCACTCATCATATATATACTGCATTATTGCTGTGAGCAGCGTTTTTGCAATTTTATGATGTTTGTATTATTTTACTATAAATAATTTTATAAATATGTACGTTATATAACTGTTTATATTTGGTGCACAGAAAATATACTCCTCTTTTATGGGGATACAGTAGAGGAAGAGAAATAAAAAATGTTAAATTATTTATTAACGTCCACTTTTTGCAACTAATGCTAATTGGGAGAGGTATCTACAGGTTACCACCCTTTCCTAGCCAGGGTGGGACTAAGGATTTTATTTAATGAATTCCGTCAATAAATAAATTCCTCTGTCCAGGCGGGAAGCAAACTCGCGACTCTAGGTTTAACATGTGAAATTAAAGTTGACCAATTAACTCACATAGCCAACCTGAGCCCCAAGGAGAAATAATATTTTAAAAAATAAATATTATTATTGCATTTTTTCACAAATGTTTGAAGCAGCTATTTGTATTAGAGTATTTAAAATTACAAGTGTTTTATTCTGAATTCAACCTAGTAGACCTTATAAAGTGCCATGAACAACAATATTATATACCCTAGAGGGAATAAAATGTTAGCCGCTAATCCTCTACGAGCAAACAGGCTTAAATCTGGCATTACGATTCATGTTTAGTTCTCGCTCATCCTTGGAAGAGATGACATCAGCAGCTAGGTATGTTCTGGGGGGATCCCTCTTGATGGGACTTTCAGTTCTATTGGGGTACTTGCACCGCAAGGTATGGGGCTGGAGAAGAGTAGGAGTACTGGAGTCTATCAAACTGTACCCACTTAAGTCGGCGGCGCCCTTCCCAGTGCTTTCTGCTTTCAGCGGCACCAGAGGCCTCGTATGGATCGGAAAGACAGTCACGCTGTCCGACAGGTAACAGGCAACTATGTACTGTATCTCTCTCTGTCACAAACACATACACTTACAAGCACACAAATGGAACACTCATGAAATAATACGTGGTCTGTTAGAAAAATAATGAGACTGATTTCGTATTAACTTAAGTTTTAGCAGATTACCCTATCAGCCCTAGAAATCAGCTATTGAGGTCGTACTCATGACGCGATTTTCGAAAAATTTGTTGAAATGTCCATCGATTCTACCCAGGAGATGACGAAAATGAGGTCAGTTCAAAATTATATATATATATATATATATATATATATATATATATATATATATATATATTTGTCTGTTAACGCTCTAGCGGTCGCAATTTTTGTTTGATCGTTACGAAACTCGATATTTAACAGTTTTATGTAAAAAGACAGATGAAGTTCGTTAATGGCTGAAATCGCACTAGAAGGAGGGGGGTTAAGAGGAGGGGAATTTTCGAAAATTCAAAATATTTCTGTTATTATGCATCGAATCGAACAATTGTATAGAACCAATCTTATTGCAAATTAAATTTACTATAAATATTGTTATATTCATGCATTCTCTATCTTGAGTATTAACCGAGATATTTGCATTTTTATGAAGTCTGTGGTTGGGTATAGTTCGGATTAGGTCGGCCATTTCCGTAACCGCTCGGCTCAGGTGGAAGCTTCTTCTAACCTTACCTGTCTTTTCTAACCTTACCTTACCTTCGTTACTTTGTGAGATTTATGCAAATACGTTCTGTCCATCCTTTTATTTTTCTTCAAACAACAATCCACTTCAAAGTAGTTCCTTTGAGTAGCTTCACACCGGCAGAGTGGTTATTCACACTCTAGGTGCAGTGTTAGAAGTCTACAACTGGCATGGGTTTTAACTGGTCGGTGACAGTGTTTACAATGTACTCCAGAGTTCCAAAATGACTGTCCTTGAGAGCTTGAAACGCATCTTTGGGGATATAAATAAATAAGATGTTTTAAAGAAGAAAAGAAGTTTCTGTTCTTTTTCCCGGTATAGATACATAATCAAATAATTTAAGAAACGGATAATCTATCGTTAAGACGATATATATATATATATATATCTGTGTGTGTGTGTGTGCCCAGTGAGTGAGTGCGTGTTACGAGTATATTATTATTGAAAATGAAAGGCAAATTACTGAAATCGTTAACCGAAGTCGTTCTAAAAATTGAAGTATTGGGTAGAACATGTACTAGGCAATTACATACAACCCAGGTTTACTGTAATTCGACAGGTTTTTTTTTACTATTAATATAAAGACCTTATTTATTTATTTTTTTCCTCTACATAAAAACCCTATGTGGAGGGATTTTATTTTTCTGCACATCCCATTCATATTTGCATTATATGAGCATTTTGTCAACAATTTTAACAATTTTTTATATAATAATATATATACATATTAAAATTTAAACAAAATTAATTAAACTTAAACTTGATAAAATAAAAAAAAGGATTAAATAGTACAATTAAATAACCAATAAAATTACATAATATTAATTTTATAGTATCTTTTCCTCTCTCAGCTTAAAGACATTTTGAACTATATGTTTATAAGGAGGGCAACCGTTGAGTTCATCTTATGGGATGCTCATATTCGCCAGTTACTCATAATGTACAGTGGTCAAAGAATCTGTTCACCCAGATTCATTTGCTGTAAGGATCCATACTAACTAATAGGAGATACAGGATTATTACTGAGTATTCTCTATATAAAAATATGTACATAAATATTTACCATTTAGGTTCTGCAGGCTTCCTGAACCTATGACCTCTGCCAATAAAATAGACAAGAGTATCTTCCATTTAATCAGGCTTAAGAAGAATTAAATTATTTATTAAAGTCCACTTTTTGCTACTATAACTAACTAGGGCGGGTTATCTACAGGTTATCGCCCTTTTCTAGCCAGGATGGGACTAAGAATTTAATTTTCGGATTTTAGAGTCCGCCACTAAATAAAATCTTATTTGTCCAGGCGGGAATCGAACTCGCCACTCTAGGTTTACCATGTGAGATTAGAGCCAACGTTTTAACTCGCACGGCTAACCTGAGCCCCTTGCTTAAGAAAAAACAATTATTATTAATATTCTAAATAATTTAATAGTTTTCAATTTTTTAAGCTACTAGTTCATAAAAATTATAATTTTAATGGAAATGGCATACGCAAAATTTAATTTTGTGTATTCTCCGTACCAATGTTTTTACAGTAGGAATGATGAGTGTTAAGCGTCGAACTTTTGAAGCTGAATTAACTTTGTAAGTGTTAAATTATCCAACCTGAAAGTTTATATCGATGGTTACAACGCCTATTGAACATACAAACTACACATTAAATTGTTTTGCACCTGTAACGCCCATATTTAATCTGTTTTTCCCCATTATTTTGACAGGATGTTCGTGATTTTTGACGACAAAAAGAAAGGAGTGATTACAAGCAGATCCCATCCTGAAATACTGAGAATTCGGACAGAGCCGGGAGAGGAAGAAGAAACAGTAGTATTTACACATCCAAATGCAAGGCACGGTATATGCTTTAGGAAACCTCAGAAAGGAAGTAACAAAGTTTCGCTGGGGTAAGATATTTTTTAACAACTTTAGTAATATATGTGGTACAATAAATCTCTGAAAGCGAGGAGCCCCTGGAAAAGTGATTTCAAACAGTAAATTCTAAAGTATTCAAAATTATATCTTAAGTAGAAAAATTTTGGTGTTTTTAGCACATGAAAATGACACGTGTGCACCGAAGGCCAAGAGCAATAAATTAAAATCTTCAGTGTGGGAACACCTTTCTTCAGCCATATATTCGATAACTCCCACTTCCGGCATCCTAAACATTGAATAAAATTCAATTTCTATAAACAGAATTGCGTGGCTTTTGAACTTTTTTAGATGTATTTATGGCCATTATGGTCAAAAATGGTCAAATTTACCTTGTAAAACTCAACTACGAGGCTGAATTTGTAGTTTGTGGAGGCTATACAAAACCTAACACAAAAATGCACTGACTACGGATCTCAATTTATCATTACAATCTGTTGGTTCTAGCTAGGCTTAGGCAATGATGAGGAAGAATATTTATTTATTAGAGGTTCACAATTTCTTGTTCTTTCAATATTAGTAGACTTTAGGCATTTTTATGGTTAGTGCGAATGTCTAGACATTGGCATTTTACATTATTTCTTAATTCTTTTGTATTTTTATTAATTGTCAATAAATACATTTACATTACTATGTTGACTTCTTATTGGAATAGGGTTTTTATTCTTGTTAATTTTATAATGAAACATCATAAAAAAGTAGTTGGTTCATCAGAGTACTTAAACTGAGGCCATCCGTTTAGATATTTTCCCTTAGAAATTATTTGTGAAACAGAATACACCATGGCGGGCATATTCTGTTAACTGGTGGTATTTATAGTAGTGATCTCGATAATCATGACATAGACCATGCAGCTAATTCTATAAGAATACTTCAGAAAAATAAATTCTGTTTAATTAATTTAATCAGTGGTATTAATTGGGTGTTAAGGTTTAGCTACTATTCAACTCATGCATTCATCTTCTAATGATATCATTCAATTCATTATAGCAGATTTAATTCGATGAAGTCCTTCAAATCTCCATCGATAATTTAAACTAATATATATATATATATATATATATATATATATATATATATATAATTGTGTTGATGTGTTTCGACCAGGTTATATTTATATATTGTATTGCTATTCTTTTTGGAGTTTTGGTCAATGTTGGTGAAAAAATCTTAGTTTATGCTGATATTTCGAGGATCTTTATTCTCTCTTCTTCAGTACTGTAAAATTACAGGTACTACATTATAATATCGCACATTGTTATTAAACTAGAGTGTAACGGTGGATGTTTATGCTATTATTACTAACCAAGACTAAAGATACTTAAAAACTACTGCACATGTCTATTGCACTTAGGACTACGGTTACAATGACCTCCGTTGGTCTGTTTACACATAGCAGGGTCACAGCCTTATGTTTTGTATATCTATAGTATATTGTCTTTTATTTGTTGAACTATATTATAATTATTATACTGCAGCTGTTATATTATGTTAACACTCGAAATATCGACATAAACTATGATTTTTCTACTAACATTGACCTAAACTCCAAAAAGAATGACATCATATATATATATATATATATATATATATATATATATATATATATATATATACATACATTCATAGCGTGTGTGTGTGTGTGTGTGTGTGTGTCTGTCAGCGTGTGGGTCACTGCTCTAGCGGTCTCGTTGTTTGATCGTTAGAAAACTCCACATATAAGCGTCTCATGTAAAACTAAAAATCAAGCTAATGTTCGTTCACAGCTAAAATCGGGCTGAAGGTGGGAGGCAGTTTAAAGGGACAAATAACCGAAAACTAAAAATATTTCCTTTACTATAAGTCGGATTTAAAAATCTATAAAACTAATCTTGTGAATTTAATTCTCTGTAAATGTTGTTCTATACACGTTTTTTTCTTGTTCTATACACGCTTTCTATGTCTTGAATATTAACCGACATTTTTGCAGCCTTTTAATTTTCAGTTATCGGCCTCTAACATTAAGCAAATAATTCATGAACCGCCTTATTCCAAGCTTATATTTGCAATATTGTTTTCAACAGATCTTTTCTAGACGAGAGAAATGGAAATATGTTGAGTGATAACGTCACAAATTACGATTTTATTGACCGTCCACTACTCATCGGGTTTTTATTTGGTAATAGAGATCAGGTGGTGGGATGAGATCAGGAGTGTGTCATGGAAGCACGTGGGGAACCTGATTAGTCACGGACTTTATTATTTTCAATTAAGATATTTCAACAACTTTAAATAACGAAAATGTAAAATATAAAAATGTTTATGTATTTGTAGAATGAAATTCCCGACCACTGATACTGAGAAGATGGAAGCATATGATTGCGGGGACGAGGTTTCATACTGGTTATCGAGAACTATTCACTGCGAGAGTGCAAGGTTAGGCTTTTGGCCACCTGAGCAGGAGAGGGACATAACTGCAGCTAGGTCACGTGAGCTGCCAGTCTTCAAGCTTCTGGACAACAAGTACACAGTCAGTAAAGACTCATATTGATACATACATAATTTTGAATGAAAGAAATACATTTGACTTCCATTTCTGTCAGGAAAATGATGTACTGTAATATTTGGTTGTCCTCACGACGGGTTTTTCCAAAATTTCATAAAATCTCCACCACCCCTTCATATATTGGCCTAGCCATGTGAGTTAAAACGTTGGCTTTAATCTCGCATGGTAAACCTTGAGCGGAGAGTTCCGTCCCCCCTGGGTAATAGGAATTTATTTTGTGACGAATTCATTAAATCCTTAGTCCCACCCTGGCTAGAAAGAAGTGCCAATAGAATGCAATCAGCCACAGTAGCAAAAAGTGGGCGTTTATAAATAATAACATCCTTCCTATGCTTGAAAGAGGGTGGGTAGTGTGAATCTAGATGATTAAAATTCCACTCACTTAAAATATTAAAATAATGTGCTAGTGTATGTGTATATATATAGCTTGAATGTGAAGTCATATTGGGTCAAATAACCATAACTTTTCTTAATTTCATCGCCAATGCGTCTTGAGTAGTGTTGCTCTTTTTTCTCTAAAACTAGAGTTTTTAGATTTAGTTAATCTTGAATACATTCTATATCCATAATATCTCTTATTATTTCCTCACCTGGTTTTTATGATCTATATTTATATGCTTAAGTAGCATTATCAAATTTTGTACTTTTATTTTTATTTACGCCTACTTCATGCTACTATGGCTGATTGGGATGGTTTATCTACAGGTTACCACCCTTTTCTAGCCAGGATGGAACTAAGGAATTTATTTAATGAGTCCGTCAGGGCCCAGGCTGGGAATCAATCTCGCCACTCTAGGTTTACCACGCCACGCGAGATTGAGACCAAATCAGTAGTGATTTTGTACTTTTAAATCACTATTATGTATAAACAACTTTTTATTCCAATTTTTAACAGATTTTCCTTAAGAGAAATCAGCTATTGAGGTCGTACTCATGACGCGATTTTCGAAAGATTTCTTCAAATGTCCATCGATCCTACCTAGGAGATGAAGAAAATAAGGTCCGTTCAATATATATATATATATATATATATTATAATATATATATATATAAATATACAATATATATATATATATATATATATCTTTATAAATATAATTCAAGCGTACGTGTGTATGTCACTGAACTCCTCCTAGACGGATGGACCGATTTGATTGAATTTTTAAATACGCGTTGGGGTACGCCCCGGAAGGTTTAGCGCCGCAGATCGGCCAGGCAGATGGAGCAGGAGTGGGGGTCGTGAGGGAGGCCTGAAATTAAAAATAGCAGTATTTCGTTTCTTATTGGTTTTTCGGCAAATATGCACTGGATAAGAGTTGTTTATGTTGTTATTTGGAGTAACTTTTGTCATATTCACTTTTGTCGTATAACAAAGTATAAACGAGATATACACTAAAAAAGTAAAGTGGGGCCAACAATTTTATTTGGCACCAACGATTGAACCGAACTGAACAAAACTCGGTATGTGAATTAGCCTTAATTGTTCCATGGTTTTAAGCTATACTAAGTTTTTTAGGTTCGAACGGGAGTGGGGGTTACTGAAGGCTGAAAACTAAAAAACGCCGATATCTCGGTTAATATTAAAGACAGTGAAAATAGGTAGGTATATGACAACGTTTATAGATCTTTTAGTTTACAAAAAGTTTGGTTATATACAAAATTTCGATCCGACTCAAACTAACGGAGATATTTCGAATTTTCCAAAATCCTCCCCTCTAAATCCCCCCTCCCAATGATCCGATTCCAGCCGTTGAAGAACATGATCCGTCTTTTAACGTAAAACGTTCAAATACGGAGTTTGGTAACGATCAAGCAAAAATTGCGACCGCTATAGCGTTAACAGGCTAATACACGTCTATCTTTATATATATAATTCTAGCGTACGTGTGTATGTCACTGAACTCCTCCTAGACGGATGGACCGATTTGATTGAATTTTTAAATACGCGTTCGGGTGACGCCCCGGATGGTTTAGCGCCGCAGATCGGCCCGGCAGATGGAGCAGGAGTGGGGGTCGTGAGGGAGGCCTGAAATTAAAAATTGCAGTATTTTGTTTCCTATTGGTCTCCGGTCGAAGGGCGAAGGGTGAGGTTATTGTAAATGTAATGAAATGTTAATATGTTTATCTAATGTATGTCCTTAGAGTTTAAGTATGTCATCTAAATAAAGATGTTTTCAGCTGCGAGAGGTATTGACTTTCAGACATTGTTATTTATTGTCCAAATTTATTTTAATTTGATTTGAATGTTGCAATTATTTTATTTGCTTTATTTATATTTATGAATTTGCATTATTATTGTTGAGGGTATTGATTTATTTCAATTATTGGTCTACAACTGTTTGTTTTTAAGAACGTGTAGTGCGCATTCTACCAGATAATTATAGAACTAAAACGTTCTTTTCCTTCTCTCATTTTTACTTTTCTTTTTGCGTACCACGATTTCGCTATATTTTATTTACTATTTTTTTTAGGCAAACGTGCACGTAACAAATGTTGTGTTTTGCGTTATTAAAAGTAGATTTTTTTTAAACATAATATTATTAAATTTAATATACTAATCACTTGATATATCATGCAGGACAACGTCTGCCGGGCCCGCTAGTATATATATATATATATATATATATATACATATTTGTCTGTTAACACTAGCTATTTTTGTTTAATTGTTTTATGTACGAAGAAAGATCAAGTTCGCTAACTGCTGAAGTCCGACTAGTGGGAGGGGGAGGGGTTTAGAGGGGAATTTCGAAAATTCAAAATATCTCCATTACTATACGTCGGATCGGACAATTGTATGGAACCAATCTTATTACAAGTTAAATTTACTATGAATATTGTTATATACATTTATTCTCTATCTTGAATATTAACCGAGATATTTGCATTTTTATTAAGTGTAACAGACGAGCTATGGTCGCTTCTGTTCGTTCCCGCCGAAAACTAGTTAGGCCGTTTCCCTAACTGTTCGGCACTCGTATGGAGATTTCTCTATTGTATAACTTTACGTGGGAAATCTGCTTAGTTTACACAGCCCCTGCGTGACGGACTTTTTTACATCTGTATTGATTGTATTACAACAGATTAGTACTTAACAAGAGTTTTCACTTGCCAATGCTTATAATCTTTATCTTGTTAATCATTAACCTATTGTAATACAACAAATATTAATATGAGTTTAGTAGAATAAAAAGTTTTTATACTTGTTAGTGATTTAAAAAGACATAATTTGACAATGCTAATTAAGAATATAAATGTAGGTCATAAAAATTAGGTGAGGTTGTAAAGAATAAAAAAATAATTGTTTTTTGATTAGACTATGGCTAGACATTCAAAAAATTTAAGAAGCGGGTTAACTGTAGTAGAGGAGAAATGCATATACAACTGCGTCTTGTTACTGATTTGGAGCATAATCTTTTAGACGGAAAATTCTTAACCCATAATTTATGTCACGGTAGGTCATTTAAGTATCGAGTTAGCAGCACCAAGGATACTGATAGGCACTTTGATATGGTATTAAAAAATCATATTGCACAACAACAAAATATGTGACATGTCCGAGTGAGGGTTAATATTTAACCAGGCTGGGGAAAAAAAATATTTTTTTCTAGTATAATGTATTACAACAGAGTCCACTCCATGTCTAAACAAAAACGTGGGCAACAAACAAGGGCGTCCCACATAAATCAAACAAGTGGGCAAGACTGTAGGACACATTAATATTGTTATCTTGCGCATGCTCGTACTGGCCTTTGATTAGTCAGCTTATGCTCTCTAATAACTTTGGTTCAGGTAGAATTTTCTACACTCATGGCTTTATTAACATGAATGGAAATTTTCTCGTGATTCCTTTACTGTTGATGCAGAATGAAACGGGATACCTCTGCACGTCTTTAAGACGTTCATTCCCCTGTTCGTTCCCGTGAATATCAGGAGTACCTGTTCAATGGAACAATTATAATTGTAGCAATTATAGCTGATAATTATCAGCTGAAGCCTGCAGATTCAACATTACATCAGAAGCAAGAGTAAATAGTGAAATATAGTTGTATTTAAAACGAGTTATAGACTTTTTTTAGCAGATTTCTGTTAAGGGAAATCACCTATTGAGGTCGTACTCATGACTCGATTTTTGCACACACACACACACACACTCACACACACACACACACACACACACATATATATATATATATATATATATATATATATACTTGTCTGTTATCTTTCTATCAGTCGAAATCGTTACCAAACTCGATATATACCCGTTTCATGTAAAACTGAAGGTTGAATTTTTGTTAACCGCTGGAATTTGACCCAAGGGAGGTTTAGAGGGGGAGAACCTTTAATATTCAAAATATCTCCGTTATTAAGAGTCGGATCGAAAAATTGTAAAAAAAAACAATCTTGTTGAAAATTAAATGTAATACAAATGTTGTTATATTCATTTATTCTCTATCTGTAACATTAACCGAGATTTCACCCTTTTTTATTTTTCAGCCTTCAGTAAACCCCCACTACTACACATGTCACATAAACAATACTCAGTTATATAATGAAACACTTTATTTGAAAGTTAAATACTATCTAAATATTGTTCTCATATAAATTTTTAAGACAAATGCAAATACATGATTACGTGAAAAATCGGCTTAGTTAACGCAGGACTTTTTTTAAAATACAACTTACGATATTGAGGACGTGAATATTATCAGTTTTATTAAGGAAGTTGCATTTCTAGTTTTCTTCATTTTAGGGAGCTTATTCAAACCTGAGCAGTTATCTTCTTTTGAACAAGGCGTCCTTCCAAGATTTACAGACTCGTTTGAAACCAGGTGCATGTGCTTACGAGGACAACTTTAGGGCTAACCTAACAGTCTCTGGGGCACGGCCATATGATGAAGACGGTTGGGCGAGATTGAGGATTGGCAACACTGCATGTTTTAGAATTATCAAGAATTGTGTGAGGTAAGTGACTTGTAACAGATTTAGTTTTAGCAGATATCCAATAAGAGAAGCGTACACTTGACTTCAAATTATAAATGGATACTTCTTTTTGCAATTCCAGTGTAACTCGGCTTTTTTAAACTATTAATTTATGATTTAGAAATTAAATACGAAATATACATACTTATTGTAACTGCCCAATTTTGTTATATATCATTTGGTTCCAGGTGTGTACTAGTGACAATAAATCCTTCAACACTGGAGATGGATCCAAACTTCGAGCCATTAAAAACTCTGAAAACGTAAAGACTGGTTTTTATATTTAGTATTTCATTGATACGTTCTTATATGAGTTAGTTGTCAAATGAGCTAAATGGAATAACTACACTTAACAAATATGTCTACCAAATTTGGAAATTATCAAATATTTTAGTGTTAATCATCTGCATTGTGTAAAAATATAAAATTAAGGAATTCAAAACTTATGTTTAATAAAGAAATTCGTCGTAGTGACTTTTATATATATATATATATATATATATATATATATATATACATATATGGTACTAGTGGACCCGAGAGACGTCCTGTATGAAATTTCAAGCGATTAGGATATTAAACAAAGTATGAAATGAAAAACAAATGATATAATAATTTCATTATTCTTTATTTTGAAATGAGATCAATTTTTCTAAAAAACAATTCGTTATAATCAATAATGCTCATATTGGAAAGAATTGTTGAGGATATCAATATTTCTATGCAAATTACTTGCATCATTAGTGCCCAATAAAATTGTTGGCTCCCATTTTACTTTAGTGTACATCTCGTTTATACTTGGTATCCGAAAAAAGTGAATATAACAAAAGTTACTCTAAATAACAACATAAACAACTTTTAACCTTTGCATATAAAAACCAATAGGAAACGAAATATAGCTATTTTTAATTTTAGGCCTCCCTTACAACCCACACTCCTGCTCATCCTGCCGGGCTGATTTGTGATGCTAAACCATCCAGGGCGTCACCCAAACGCGTACAAAAAAATTCATTCAAATCGGTACAGCCGTTTAGGAGGAGTTCAGTTACATACACACGTAAAGTAGAATTATATATCTAAAGATATATATATATATATATATATATATATATATATGCATCAAGGTCCACTTTTTTCTACTATGCCTAATTGGGACGGGTTATCTATAGGTTACAACCCTTTTCTATCCTTAGTGGGACTAAGGATTTTATTTAATGTATTCGACACTAAATACATATCTATTGGTCAGGCGGGAATCGAACTCGGCACTCTACGTTTACTTTAGCGTTACCGAACACTTTTACTTACATGGCTAACCTGAGCCCCATATATATATATATATATATATATATATATATATATATATATATATATATGTGTGTGTGTGTGTGTGTGTGTGTGTGTAAATGTATTTAAAACTTTCTATTGCAATGCAGATTACTCAGTTTTCTGATAAGAGATATTAATTATCAAGTATTACATATAAACTCCCATTTCTCACAATTTATTCTAGCCTTATCTATTATAGTTTCCTTTTTGCAGTCATCATTAAAAAATAAGCCAAGCATGGTTATCTAATTAAAATATATAAAATTAAGGCACTTTTAATTCATAACACATTCCTAAGTTATATTGTGGATAACAGTTAAAATTAACAGTATTATTATTTTTTTTTTTACAGATATAGGCAACTTGTTGACAAGTCGGAACGGAAAATTGAAGGAGATGCTCCCGTAATGGGTTGCTACGTCGGCCTCGAAACTTCTGGCGAAATAAAAGTTGGAGACGAAATGTATGCCAATAGATTCCATTGAATCGTACTGTCAACAGAGAGATTTAAAAATTAAATGTATCCAAGCATATGACATTTAAATGTGTGATAATCAATGTTTATTATGTTATATCTTACAATATGTATGTAGTATTTTAGAGTTTTGAATTTGTGACAAATTATTAATTTTAAATTGAGTCATGTAAGAATTTTGAGTATAATGGTTAAACTATCTTAATGATTTTATCTGAACTAACTTATAAATTATGTATGTACTTTTTTCTTAGATATTTATTTGTAATTGTTATTATAAACATTTTTATATATATTTGCTTGTTTTTGTCATTTCTATATTACTGGCAATAGATTTACTTTCTTCGATATATATATATATATATATATATATATATATATATATATATATATATATATAATTGTGTAGATGTTTTCGACTCGGTTATATTTATATATGGTGTTGTTTTTTTTGGAGGTTTGGTTTGAAGAAGAGAAAATAAAATTCTCGAAAGGTCGGCATAAACTAAGAAGTTTCTTTCACCAACTTTGACCTAACCTCCAAAAAAAATAACAGCACCATATAAATATATATATATATATATATATACATATATATATATATATATATATGTGTGTGTGTGTGTGTGTGTGTATGTGTTTGTATATATATATATAGTCATGGGAGTCGCTATTTTTTCTTATCTACTAGGAAGGCTAAATGCAAAATACATAAAAGAAACGTTTTGAATATCGTGTCCTTTAAGGGAAATCTGCTCCAAATCGGTAATTTTATATTCCTTGAATGTTGTAGTTTAATTGGCCTTTATATCTATTTATACAATTACCTTCTAATGATTATAGCCCCGGAGGGCCTAGTTTATTGTCAGTGGACTACGCAGTACTTCACAATTTCAGGCGTATGCAGCTGTAACCTGTTCAAGGTAGTAAAGTCAATTTTGATAGTCCATGCCACATTCTGGTGTTGTAACTATGTTTTCCTATGACAACTCCAAAAACTTATCTTGACTCCTTATTCCTAGAACTTAAAAAAACTCGTTTGCCATCTTTTAGATTCAACGAGTCCTTCCTTACTTCAACACCCTCGTAGACATCTGCAAGTGGAGGTTTCAACTAAAGTAATTTTGAAACATTAGTTTTCACAAATTTTCAACCTAGCTTAACAGAAACAGTACCAAAAACGTATTTTTGCGATATTCAGATACTGGGACCTATATATCTACATGTTCATCCTACATCTGGGGAGTACTGGTTAGAGACGAGGACCTGGTAATGGTGTGTATGCATCGAATAACTTATTTGTTTTAGTTACTTCTCTAACTTAGCTCCAAATAAACTATAAAAGCGGGGCACAGAGTATCACCTCGAATTTAGGCTTTGGCATTATACACTCAACACAGGTTACAGGTTGGTTAGATTTCAAACACAAACATAGTACAGATTGATCAGGGATGATGTGAAACACAGAGTTCTGAGATAATCGTTGAAAATGACGTACTAATAAATAAAAATACTAGAAAATGGAAAACAAATCGAGTCGATTTTCGTTGGCATGAAACGCGGTTGCTTATTTTATTCTGAGCACAAAATTAACGAAAATATAATAAAAACCGCAATCGAACTGTAATTTAAATAATTTGACCAATAAAGCTCCTCAGACCAGTTTAACCCGCTAAATAAAATATTTAGCTCCATCTCAGCTAGAAATAGTTAGTTGTAGCCCGCAAATATTATGATTAGCTATCGAAGCATAAATATGAACGTTAATATTTTTTTAGCAGATTTCCCTTAAGGGGAAATCAGCTATTGAGGTCGTACTCATGATGCGAGTTTCGAAAAATTTCTTCAAATGTCCATCGATCCTACCCAGGAGATGACGAAAATGAGGCCCGTTCAAAATTATATATATATATATATATATATATATATATATATATATATATATATTTGTCTGTTAACGCTCTAGCGGTCGCAATTTTTGTTTGATCTTTACCAAACTCGGAATTTAATCGTTTTGTGTAAAAAGGAAGATCAAGTTCGTTAACGGCTGAAATCGGACCAGTGGGAGGGGGGGGTTTAGAGGGGAGGATTTTTGAAAATTCAAAATATCTCCGTTATTATCGGAGTCCGTCGGATCAAACAATTGTATAGAACAAATCTTATTGAAAATTAAATTTACTATAAATATTGTTCTACACATTTATTCTGTATCTTGAATATTAACCGAGATATTTGCATTTGTATTCTGCGTGTGGTCACCAGTAGGCTATGTTCGGACTTTCCGCCGAGAGCTCTGGCGGCCGTTTCTATGACTATTCGTCCCTCGTGAATAGGTTTAGAGGTTAGGTTACCTGTTTTTTGGGGCTAGAAACTATTGGGTTATTACGCCCTAAATAATGTTTGAGGTTTAGAGGTTTCTTACTACTAAAGTTGTTATTAAGCAGATTTCTCTATTGTAAAACGTCTCGTGGGAAATCTGCTTAGTTTACGCAGCCCCTGCGTGACGGACTTTTTTTTTTAAGTATACCTACAGTTCTGTGTATTAAAAGAATAACTAACTAGATTTGTATAGTTGAATTTTACTTTCTAAACATAATTCTAACTTTCTATTTAAGTACGAGGGCTCAGGTTAGCCATGAGTGTTAAAGCAATCATACATGGTAATCCAAGAGTTCGATTACCTTCTGGGCAATAGGAATTTATTTAGTGACAGGCTCGTCTAATAAAATCCGCAGTCCCACCCAAGCTAAAAAAGGGTGGTAACCTGTAGATAGATAACCCGCCCCAATTAGCCATAGTAGCCAATAGTGGACGTTAATAGATGATAATAATCCTCAATATCATATGCTTCTCAATTGTTGACTCAGACGTTTTTATATATTTTAAAAATGCAATATTAATATCAGGTATCATGTGATTTACGAAAAGTTATTTATTCAGAAAGCATTCACAGACGAATATATTTTATCATGAATTTCCTTGACAATGTTAGGGCTACTTCTTTAATTGACATAAAGGCCAAAAATAGTGAGGAAGAAGCTGCCTTCAAACTGATAGCAGATTCAATAACAGATAGTGTTTGGAGTGACCCGCAACTCACTGGATATAGGAGTTCTGACGACGAAGAATCTGACATCGAAGTTCTTGATCCTGAATTGGTTTTCATTGACGATTTCGACTGGAAGAATCATGAAACTAGGATTAGGAGACTTCTCACTCAGTCGATAAGATCATACATCCGAAGTAAGTACATTTTTTTTTTTTTTTTTGCATTTTGAAGAACAAACTAAAAAGTATGATAAACCCTCAGACTAAACAAACTTTAAATGACTGACGAGAACACATGTTTTTATTTCTTACTTATTTCTCCCATATATTTTGGAGCCTATGGTTGGCCATGTGTGTCAATGATTTTGACTCCACTTTTATTAGGAAAAGCAAGTTGCCTAGTCTCATTAAATGGTTTTTTTTTAAACCATCATTTTACGTAGATTAATCACATTATCATCATCCATAGTATTTACGTTCCATTTTACTGAAACAAAACCTGACGTATATTTACTATTTGTTTTCAACTCTTTCTGGCTGTTTTTTGCCGGGAAGAAAACAAAATATAAAAAGTAAATGTAAAAAGTCCGTCACGCAAGTTCTCTTGAATGCAAGAAGTCCCTCGTGCTACAAAGACTTGCAAAGACGTCATAATGAATGACACGAGATGAGATGCTTGGTGATTCAGTCGCCGGAAGTCAAAATTGCAAGATTGCGAGGGGAGTTATCTGAAGCCAAAAAAAAAAAAATCTCAAATACAAATTCAAAATTAAAGTAAAAATTGAAAATTCAACTAGATTGTTTGAACAAAATGTTTTGATCGTACTCATGGTAATGGAGACATTTCTCCAGGGAACAAATTTGGTTGATCGTATTTTAAAGTCTGTACCCGGAACGTGATAACTGCCTCTAATTGTCAAAAAGCACAATTCGTGCAAATTCGCAACACAAGAACATTTTGACAATGTCCATTATATACTGAAATCGGAACATGAATCTTTTAGGTCTCTTTAATTCATTAAAATACATTATTATTATTATGTAACTTTTTTCAAAGATGTATAGACGACAGGATGCCATTGTTGGTAGTCATATATTTTACTGCTACTTCAAAACGATATAAATACGAATTTCAATAAATAAGTTTTAAATTGTAGGCGTATAAGATAGTTATAATTCAACTTTAATTATTTCTTTAATTTTACATAAAACGGTTAATTATCGACTTTGGTAACAATATTTAGACCGTTAGAGCGTTAACATATAAATACACACACACGCATATATATGTTGGTATATTTTATCCCAGCCCCTCTAGACCAGTGAGCTTATGCGATTATCAGTCAAGAACATTTTCACTTCACCTATGTTGCATACTTTTTATGGGGCCTGAGAGTATTATTAGATTGAAAACGGTGTATTAGTGAATAAACGTTTCTAGATTCAGACATCTCCATTGATAACGGGCAAAACATTGAAAATGAGGACGATGGTAATTCGGATTATATAAATTCAGAAAGGAATCTTATAAAGAGTCAACACACTAAAATGATTAATTGGATAAAGAAAACGAAAACTATTAAAGAAATACTTAATATCAGGGAATTAAAAATTATGAAAAGGAAAAGGGAAAGACACATTCTTTGGACGGGCGTACAAAAGGTATGAACAATCTTTTAATTGAGCCATCTTTCTATTCTCTAACTAGTAAAATTTTGATTTTATGTCAGTTAATGGTTACAAATATTTCTGAATGAATTTGGTTGTTAATGACGCCTGTGTAGAGAGGATGTGGAAAGAGATGAACCACACCTTGTTTAACTACATCTTATTTGTCATCATTTAATAAACTTAAAATATTTGGCAACTATTTGGCCAATGATGGTTTCCTGTGGAATTATAAAGAATAAATTAATTTATGCACGAAATTATCTCGTCATTTTCATCAGTTAACATGAGTGTCTTGTAACATGTAGAACAACTGCATTCTTAATCACTTATCACAAACATGAATTAAAATGTGATAATTTAACGACTTTATGTTTAGGAAGAATGTTATCCGTCAAAGACGGTTTAAATTATAAATGGTCTCTCCTTAAATATAAAATTATATTAAATTAAGCATTTAATAATCCTTTAGAATTATCACATGCAGACAAAGTTCTTTCAGTGCTGTCATTTATCTTCTTTTAGCCATGAGGTTGCAACGGTTATTGAACGAATGTTAACTAATTTATGTTCGCCCCTGAATTCAAATAAATATCGTATCTTATTAATATTTAACGATTGAGTTATATTTGATAGTTGGAAAATATGATATTATCAATAGCTGGCAGTGATATCACTTATATTATAACAAATGTCATCGAAATAGTATACATATAAAGGATAGCAGGCTCATTTTGAGCTACCTCACCATCATCCTGAGGCAGTTGTGACGTTATGATCATCACGTTGATCATAATGCCACAACATATGTTATGAGCATAGTGTAGTCACTGGCTCAGAATGTGTTGTAGATATTACTACGTCGCCTTGTATAACACTGATAAACCAGCCATAGATATCTGGCATGATGTTTACTTTTTTTTCCAATGCAGTTTTACATGCTGATTACAAATCAAAAAACTGTTGTACTCTATCACGTCAGGTTTTAGCAGAATTCCCTTAGGAGAAATCAGCTTTTGAGGTCGTACTCATTTTTCTCGGAGGGGGGTTTAGAGGGGAGGAAATTTGAAAATTCGACATATCTCCGTTACTATACGTCGAATCGAAAGATTGTATTAAATCAATCTTATAGCAAATTAAATGTACTATAAATATTGTTATATACGTTTTTTCTCTAACTTGAATATTAACCGAGTTATATGCATTTTTCAGTTATTAGCCTTCAGCAAACCCCCACTTCTACTCATTTTCCATAAACAATACTCGGTAATGTAATAAACCACATCATTCGAAGCTTAAATACCAAATATTGTTTACAAGAGACATTTATTATACGAGATACATGCAAATATGTTCTGGTGCCTTCCCCCTTCATAAGATTTTGGACTACTTAAATTTCATTGACAGATAAAAATTATTCTGATTCATTATAAATTACAGTACTAGATATAGTAAATAGTTTTCAATCAAATTAATACGTTATATTCAGATATATTATAGTAATTGTTTTTCTTGCCGGTAGGAAGTTGGTATGGCTGACGCTTCCCGTCAGAAGGTTTCTTATTATCGTTTGTATTTATTCACTTAATAATCACGGTGGTGTTGTGTACCGGTATGTAGATTTATATATTGTTATTAAACTTCACGCGGGAAATCTGCTTAGTTTGCGCAGCTCCGCGGGACGGACTTTGGTTTTTATTTAATGCAACGCTGAATTTTCCCCAAAAACGCAGTACGGGCTTTCTTTAAATTGCTCTAAACCCAGTTCTAATTTTGCTAGGAAGGTATAAGCGGTGTCATTTTACTCTTAAGTATGGCCTTTCATATGACATGTAACAAACATTAGCTTATAATAAACATTTTTTCCAATACACGAAATCAAAATTTTGATTTTGATTATTTTGAAAATTGCGGCTCCAAAATGCTGGGACTCATGAAGACCTTTGAAAGCTCTAGACAACAACTCAGACGATTTTTGGTACCTATCCAACAAGTTTCGAGAGTTGAGTTATGCGAAAGAGGAAGGTGTGTTCATAGGTCCACAAATAAGGAAGACCATTGCAGACAGACTTGACTCAGCAATACTGAAAAATATGCATGGTTGGCAGTGAAGTCTGTTGTAGCCAATTTCCTTGGAAATTATAAATCTCCTGACTATGTAAATATTGTGCAGAAGTACATTAGTGCGTGCAGCTTGATGGGTTGCAACATGCCCCTCAAGATTCATCTCCTCGACTCACATCTAGACTTCTTTCTCGAGAACCCAATGATGAACATGGCGAACGTTTCCATCAGGACATCTCGGTGATGGAGTCACGCTATCAGGGTCGATGGGCTGGAGCAATGTTGGCTGACTACTCCTGGATGCTTCATGCTCAGCACAAATGCAAGTCCAAGATATTCAATCCAAACTAACTTTAAATTTGCGAACTATATATTATGCCCATGTATTTTATATGTGTATTATACCTTAAACTAGATGATACTATATAGTTTAAGTTATGCGTACTCTATTCAGCAATAGGTGCTCTACTGTAACTAGCCTGCGAGTTGTTTGCCTTGACACAATGTTAAACACGTATAATTTTATGTCCGATATCTCTAAAACAGTGGGTGATAGAGGCAAACAGTTTGCATATTTTTGATCAGCATGTCTGAATTGTCTTAAAGCAAGTGTTGGATACCAAGATACCCGCCGAAAGATTTTTTTTGTCAGTGTAGTCAATGAAATGATTATGATTATTTATTAACGTCTACTTTTTTCAACTAAGGCTAATTGGGATGGGTTATCTACAGGTCACCACCCTTTTCTAGCGAGGGTGGGACTTAGGATGGTATTTAATGAATTCCGTCGCTAAATAATTTCCTTTGCCCAGGCCAGAATCGAAGTCGCCACTCTAGGTTTGCCATGTGTAATGTAGTCACAACGTTAACTGCTCGGAGTAAGAAGTTCATACCACTTCAGCATGTTTTATAGTCACGCCAGGTGGCTCAATATGTAGATAATACTGCCTCAACAAGTGTAATCAATATAGCATTCTCACATTAGTTGGTTAGTTCTCTTCTTTACTTGAGTTTGCAGTTGCTAAGTGCTGGAATTATTTAATTTACATAGTAATAACGATAATAATAAGAGATTATTTCCTTTACTTAATGATTTGTTTTTTTTGTATCTATTTTTCTTTCATTTCTATAGGACAGAATACGCCAGGAAAGAAGAAAGGAGTTAGAAAATGAAGCTCAAAACGTTGTTAAATTTTGGCTTACCACTGTGGACCAGAATAAAAAAATGATGGCCATGCATGCAGCTGAAAGAATTGTATCAAGACAAATAGAAAATATGGAAAAGATTTTGGATCGACGGGACAAGTACGCATTTGAGTCAACAGCCTCAACTGTACCCCGCATTAGTGACAAAAGCATACAATACAGAGAAAAGAAATTAAAATATTTAATGAAACGCTACAGGAGACGTGGGTCTCGATCTTATTTCATGACTAGAATCTTTCAGAGATGGCTGAAGAGGAAAGCAGTTCCTTACAAAACATTAAAGGCAAAGGATCCCGTTTGTAAGAGGTGTCTCCTCAACGAGGCGGTGAGTGCAATTAAGGGATTTTATGCAAGCAGCTACTCGATTGCCCCACTTCGCTGAGTGGGGACCTAAATAATTATAATATAAAGTCCGTCACGCAGGGGCAGCGTAAACTGAGCAGATTTCCCACGTGAAATTTTACAATAGAGAAATCTGCCTTCTAATAACAGAAGTAATAACGGATCTCTAAACCAATTCACGAGGGGCGAACAGTTACGGAAACGACCGAACTAGCTTTCAGCGGAAATTCTCGAATAAAACCGACTCCTGCCGACCACACACACTTAATACAAATGCCCATATGTCGGTTAATATTCAAAATAGAGAATAAATGTATAGAACAATATTTATAGTAAATTTAATTTGCAATAAGATTGATTCTATACAAATTTTCGAACCGACGCATAATAAAGGAGAGTTTCCATTTTTCGAAAATCTTCCCTCTAAACCCCCCTCCCACATGTCCGATTTCAGACATTTACGAACTAGATCTGTCTTTTTGTATAAAACATTTAAATATCAAGTTTGGTAACGATCAAACAAAAATTGCGACCGCTAGAGCGTTAACAGACAAATATATATATATATATTTATATATATATATATATATATATATATATATATATATATATATATATATATAATTTTGAACGGACCTCATATTCGTCATCTCCTGGGTAGTATCGATGGACATTTGAAGAAATGTTTCGAAAATCGCGTCATGAGTACGACCGCAATAGCTGATTTTCCTTAGGGGAAATCTGCTAATATTCCAAAGGAATGAATATAAGTCCATCCTTAAACGTCGGTAATTGCACAGCTAAATCAAATATAGAGTAAGGCCCCGAGGTTTGAACTTTAGTTGCACGTTTAGTTACTATGCTAAATCAGTAAATTACCAGACGGGCCAACGCTACAAAAATTGTACCATCGAAAATGACGGAGTTTCTATATTTAGAATGCATTGATTCTAAATATAAAAACCACGATGGTGAAGCGATTAGAAAACAATCAAAGCTCTTACACTTTTTCTCATTCTATATGCTTCACGTCTCATATGATGCTACTTCAGGGGTTGTATTTATTATAGATAATTGGCATTACCGACAAGGTGGTCACACCAAGAAAGAGTCTGAAGAGGTATATAAAAACTATATATATATATATATATATATATATATATATATATATATATATATATATATAAAATTGTAACCTCTGTCTGTACATTGATTTTTTTCGCAAAATTTCACGATAACTTTTCGTTTCACGTGTCATAGACACCATATCTGCATTTTGTTTCTTTCGTGTATGTTTGTTTGTTTGTTTGTTTGTTTGTTACCTTTTCACGCATAAACGGCTGAACAGAATTTTATGAAACTTGGTATGTATATTACTACTAACCCAACTTAGACTTTAGGCTATATTAATTTTCTCTGAGACGAACAGGAGTGGGGGTTATAAGGGAAGCCTGAAATTAAAAATAGCGATATTTCGTTTTCTATTGGTTTTTCGGTAAATATGCACATAACAAAAGTTGTTTATTTTGTTATTTAGAGTAACATTTGTTATATACACTTTTGTCGTATACCGAAGTTTAAATGCGTTATACGCTAAAAATTATAGCGGGAGTCAACAATATTATTTGCCAAAAAAGACTCAACCGAACTAAATAAAACTCGGTATGTGTATTAGCAGTGAGGCCTTCATTATAATAAGCCATACCAACATTTCTATGGACGGGCAGGAGTGGGGGTTATAAGGAAGGCCTGAAACTAAAAATAGCGATATTTCGATTCCTATTGGTTTTTCCGCAAATATAAACATAACAAAAGTTGTTTATTTTGTAATTTAGAGTAACTTTTGTTATATGCATTTTTGTCGTATACCTAAGTATAAATGAGTTATACGTTAAAACTTTAGCGGGCACTAACGGCTGAACCGAACTCAACAAAACTCGGTATGTCAATTAGCATTAATTCTTACATGATTATAACTTATATTAAAAGTTTTAGGTTCGAACGGGAGGGGGGTTAAAAGGGAGGCCTGAAAAAAAAATTCACCATATTTACATGTATAAGAGACGGGAAATATAAAAATATCAAAGACTGTGAAGCCTTATCGAACAAATAATTCTATTATTAGCAAATCCACGGCAAAGATGGGTATCAATCCTAAACACTGGGACGGGTAAAAGTCAAAATATTGTGCAATGTAAAGCCTGCTAAAAAATACCATCACCATTCAGCCTCAAATGAATTCCCGGGCGAAGCCGGGTATCTGAGCTAGTATATATATATAGGCTTTAGTGGTCTCAATTTCTTATATCAAACTCGATCTTTCGATTTTTTGAAAATCGCGTCGTGAGTAGGACCTCAATAGCTGATTTCCCTTAAGGGAAATCTTATAATTTACCCAAGAGATTTTCGTTAAATTGCATTATAAATTTAGCCATCAATTTTTTTTTAGCAGATAGTTCCTTAAGGGAAATCAGCTAGTCGTTCTCATGACGCCATTTTCGAAGAATTTCTTCAAATGTCTATCGGTCCTACCCAAGAGATGACGAAAATTATGTCCGTTCAAAACTATATGTATATTTGTCTATTAATGATCTAGCGGTCGCTTGTTTAATCATTACCGAACTCCATATTAAGTCGTTTTGTGTACAAAGAAACATCAAGTTCGTCTATTCCTGATTTCAGAAAAGTGGGAGGGGGAGTTCAGATGGAGAATTATAAAAATTCAAAATATCTCCGTTATAAAGCGTCATATCGAAAAATTTTGAAGAATTAATTTTATGGAAAATGTAATGTTCTATAAATTTTGTTATTTATTTTTTTTTTCACTATCTTGATTATTAAACGATATATTTGCACTTTTCAGTTTTCGGCCTTAAGTAAACCCCCACTGCTACTCATGTCACATTAACAATAGGCTGTTATATATCAAAGCAATTTCTTTGAAGCATAAATACCAAATATTGTTCCCATTGAACGTTTACGTTTTAAGGTGAATGCAATTTTGAGGAGACGCTCGTGGGAAATGTGCTTAGTTAACGCAGCCCCTGTGCGACGGACTTTTGGTTTGTTTCAACTGGAAGAACTTCTTTTAATTTAAACTAATTTCCCCCATTGTTTCAGTTATTCAAATAATGATTTTCTGAATTTTTCAGGAATGGCGGTCCTTCCGACAAGAATGTGATTTCTCTGATCCCCTCACCGTCGAAGATGGCAGGAAATTGCGGAGCATGATGGTCCGGAACGGGACCATGAGGATCCTTATAGACTACTTCAAAATTCTCCTGTCTAAGCCCTCCAAAGAAGAAGAATTTGAAGTGCCTTCGTTTTCAAGGGAACCAACCATGAAACCAGAGTTGGTAAGCTAAATACTGAGCATTGCAAGTAGCTCACAATGGCTACAAAGTCCTTAACACAGGGGCTGCATAAATTAAGCAGATTTCTCACGCGTGCCACGTATTTGCATTTATCTCTAAAAGTAAAAGTTCAATGAGAACAATATTTGGTATTTATGCTTCAAATACTGTGCCTCATAATATTACAGCGTATTGTTATCAATTGACATGAGTAGAAGGGGGGGGGGTTACTGATGGCCGGAAACTATAAAAGCAAATATCTTGTTTAATAACCAAGATAGTCAAAATACGTCTTTTACGTACATAACAACATTTATAGAACATTATATTTTCATTTCTCCAGAAAATGCTGTGTGGTACAATGGATCAATAAAAAGGCCTTGTCTTCCGGCGATTTTGGTCCAGGCCGTGTAGGTTCTAATCAGGCACAGACGGACTCTGAAAGTGCACTTTGCATTTATGAAAACAGTAGTAGAAGGCAAGGCCTTTTTATAGATCCCGATTACATTTTCAATAAGATTAGTTCAATACACTTCTTAGATCTAAGATATTAAGAATTTTCGAAATTCCACCGCTCTAACCCCCCCCCCCCACTGGTCGGATTTCAGCCATTAACGAACTTGATCTTTCTTTTTACATAACACGATTAAATATCGAGTTTGAAAACGAATAAATCAAAATAGCGGCTGCTTTAGCGGTAACAGACAAATATGTAATATATATATATATATATATATATAATTTTGAACGGACCTCATCTTCGTCATCTACTAGGTAGGATCGGTGGACATTTGAAGCAATTTTTCAAAAATTGCGTCATGAGTACAACCTCGATTGCTGATTTCCCGTAAAGGTAATCTGCTAAAAGACCCCCTCACTCTAATTACATTTGTCGCGGTGTGTTTGATGTAAGAGAAAGTAGCCTAATAAGAAAGTTTGGGGCGAGGCAAGCTAGAAACTTTCTATCAAGATGTTCCAAAAGTTCATACAGCACCTTGTCCATATCAGAAGTAATTCAGCCAAAGTTCATCGTAATATGCTTAGTGCACGTTGCGCAAACTAACTAAAGGCCATTACCTCCATTTATTTATTCTTTCTAAGTTTCTATTTCTATTGTTTCTCGGACGAATCTTCGCCAAAGTCTTTACTTCGAGCACTCACCCTGGAAGCAGGTTTGCCCATTCCGGGGTCTTCGTCCAGCTATATTATAATCTAATTAGCTCAATCATTAAATATATCATGGTAAATGTATCAATTTTGGTTTTTCTAAGCCTCTTATTACTGGAGAATTAGAAACTCCTGCACGTGGTAAATTTGGTTGGTTTACGGAGCACCTGCGTGACAGACTTTTTAGTTTTAGAATTCCAGTTCGTGGGACACGAGAATTACATCTACCTTGTCATTTATTATTATGAGAACAATGTTAGATGATGAGTATGGGAGTGAGAGAAAGAGAACAAAAGTTAAATAATAATATATTTATATTTGTTAGTAATTTAGAACGTTAAAGTAGTTGATCTATAGGAGTTGTAGTCAACCTTATACCCATATTAGTGAATAAAAAGAATTGCTCAGCCTTGTCTAGTTATGAGATTGAATATAAAGTTTATTTAAAAGATTAATATTTATCGATTTCTTATATAACTGATTTTTTCTCTTTTTTCTGTAGGATTTCTTACTTTTTGAGGAGCCTGACGAGCCTATTATCACTCGACCAGAAGACTGCCTACGTTGCTGCGATATGTGTGAACGACGAAATCCTTGCATTTGTATTAGTAAAGATACTTGAAAATACGACAAAGAAAAAAAACCCAAAAAATAAAGATCTATCTTATGTAGAAATGTTCTCAATTGTCCATAACACTATCCTCAAAAACATTTAAACATCAGTTATTTTTTCTAATAGTTTCGAGAGGGCTCAAATTAGCCATTTGATTTGCGGCGTTGATCTAAATCACGCCTGGTAATCCTGATCTAATTGTTTTAATTGCCTGGACCAATCATAACTATTTATTAGCATAAGATCATACAAAAGTCCATAAGGGAAGGATGAAGCATTAATATGCCGCCTTATAATTGGCCACACAAGGTTACATACCAGCCCTGATGTAAAAGGAAGAACCTCCAACCTTCGTTGCTTGTGGGGTGTGCATATGACACATAAAGAGTGTAGACGATATGAGAACATCAGAAAGTCCCTTGTTATATCAGAAGTGCTGTCTGAAATACTAGGGGATGATAGCCACTCTATAAAAAACCTTTTTAAATTCTTAAAAAATACCTAAATAAAGAAATTTAAATAGGACATCAACATATGGGCACTACGAGTCAGTAAGGTAAGTATATATCAAATTGATTTAAAAAATATGCTCTATTTGTTATTTTGTCACTGGAATAGGGGATAGAGAACAATTCGAGACGCATCAGGATGACGGAGGGCTAAGGAGTGAACGGGATCTCTGCTTAAAAAAGCGTATATATCAAGTTTGGTGACGATCACACATAATATAATATTGAATGTACCTCATTTTTGAATGGACCTCATTTTCGTCATCTCCTAGGATCGTTTTCAAAAATCGTGGCATGAGTACAACCTCAATAGCTGATTTCCCTTAAGGAAAATCTCATAAAATTATGATTATATTTCAAAGATATTGTTCCTTTTCCTTTCTAAAGCCATTCTAGAAATTAAAGTTTTTTTTCCGAAATACACTCTTGTCTACCTAAAATTTCAATACTTGCAAACCATGCGTCATCCATACTTAAACTTAACAACAGGTTTCTATAGAACAAATAGATTAATCGCAATTCACAATAGTTTCAATGGTTTATTAAATGTTATTGTCATACCTCTCGGTGGAGACCGTCGTCACTGGCTGATGGTTGAGTACCGCTGGCAAGCGCTTTTGAAGCGATGGCATCATCTTCAAGCCTGTTAATAGTTGTACAGGCTTGAAGATGCCATCGCATCGAAAGCGCTTGCCAGCGGTACTCAACTATCAGCCAGTGACGACGGTTTTCACCGAGAGGTATGACAATAGTATCATTTATATTGGCGGTTCTAACCCTTTATTTGTCTATTAAATGAATTATGAATACGTCATCTTAAGTGTAACAATAGTTTTTCTTTCCTGAACAATTTGTTAACGTGGAGAGGCTTTTAGACTCTTACTACTTATTACGTTTCATGATAGATTGCTCTCAAAAAACCTATGTTATTGTTTCCCATAAACATATTTTTTTAACATGGAATAAGTGGAACCTCACTGACTTGTGCCGCGTGACTTTGAATCCAACGTGATGGCTGCAAACGGTTAAAAATTGGCCTTATCAACGCACATTCAGAAAATAAACTTTAGAAATCATGTCTAAAAGAGGCTATCTGCCCAAGAGGACAGTTTGTCTCCACTTTCATATTTCGGGGTAAAAAGTGTTGCTATTTTGATGTATTAATTAATAATACACGTTCTGTATTATTGAAGGTTTTATGAATTGTATTATCTTAAAGAACAGAATTAACTAAAATAAATAAATGTAAGTGTAAACATAGTAGCAAATCATATGTAATTGGAGCATATAACATATTCTCGTATTTTCTCACTATTCATGGCGTAAGTAATTAACGAATATTACGATAAAATATTAAGTATTTTTATCATTCCATTAAAATAATTTCCATTAATCTTGGATTGAAAAGGAGTTCTCCAGTGAGCTTCTCAGACTCCTCTTTTGGGTTGTTCTATGGAATCCTCGAGTCACGAATCTGTATTTATGTATTACCTCATGATGTAATCAGTTATCTGATTCTGGTTCAGTGTATATAGGTCCTGCTTCTTCACCTTCTTCTCCTTCACCTCTGTATACAGGCAATGGTGGTGGCTTGTGAGCTTGTCGCCATTCCTCCTCTTCTTCCGGTGTTGGGTCATTTGCTTCCACTATTTCAGGTCCGAGGGTGTACTCCTTCTCTGGGAAAGGCGGACGCCAAGGAGAAAACCCTTCTCCCGTGTATTTCAAACCGTAGCCCAAATAGACGTTTTCGAAGAAGCGGTCTTTAGCAATACAGAAAGCTCCAGGCCATAAGTTCGACATTACGCTTATAGCCCCACTCCCACGGATCAGAGTCGAAGTACCTTTGATCGTCCAAGGCTCTATGGCAAACATGCATAGGTCTTCGGATAATGGTGTAAGGATTGGAGGCCCTATTTCTATTGGTTTGGTGTCTTCTGGTTCCAGATTCTCTTCTTCTTCCATTTCTTCTCCCATTGCTTTTGGAGGGCTATAATAAGTTGTTCGTCCTATTCTTAGAATGTGAGCAACATGGTGAACCCAGAAAGCAGTGGTTAGTAAATCCTGATAAGGAATTGCTTCGTATTCTAAATTGACTATTAGTTCAGTTGCGTCCTGGCCTTCCGCTTCCATTTCGTCTAAGCTTCCGAACTGATAGTAGCCTATTGGCGAAATATGAGTTCCTGCTGAAATCCTTGCAATCTGTGCTCTGAGGTACTCGCGCTCTTTTCCTGGAAACGGAGGAAAAGATCCGACATCTGCTGACAGGTAGCCCTTGAAAAATCTACTTATTTGCCTTGCTGCAACAATGTGTTCGGGCAATACCAGAGGTAGTTGTACCCATTCGTCCCCAGGTTCATGGCATATGAAGTATACCTTTTTATTTGTGCCTTCTCCTAATTCCTCCTTTTTCATTTTTACTATTTTCTTTTTCTCTGGTATAGGAATTGGGGGCATCCGGTATTTGTGCAGCTTCTTGAACTCGATTTCCTGCTCTTCGGCATCAACTGCAAAGAAACTTGAAAATCCCAAAAAACTAGAAAACATTCTAGGCTGCTCCAGAATGGGTGGTTCCTCTTCTTCTTCCTGTTCTTCTCCCTCGTACATTCTTTCATGCTCTTCTCTCATCCTATGGTCTATTTCTGCTTGTGTCAGTTCACACTCTGCCACAATATAACTTCTTTCGATTCCAAATATCTTACCCCAAAATCTGGCTTTTAAAATCTCTTCCCTTTGCCCCAGGCTTCTGATTGCAGCGTCGATTTGGTATATCTCAGTTTTTGGCAAGCCTACATTCATTTGTTGAAAATAATCAGCCGATTCCATGAAATTTGTGATATATTTCTTTCTTTTTATTTCATCTTCTTCTTCCATTTCTTCTGCATCAAATAACTTCGGTTGAATCATCATTGAACCAAACATCCTTGCTTGTTTCAGGGCGTTCTCTAAGTAATGGGATGGCTGAATTCTGGCTTTGGGTTCCCTCACAGCTCTACTGAACTGGTCGAAGTAATCAATAGTGTTGGACGGCCTTGTCGAAATGAGCAGTTCAATGAGCTTCTTAATGTGGTCGTAGAGAGAAACATCTCTGTACTTCAATTGCTGGAGCAATTCCTTCGGCGTCAGATCATCCTTGAGCACCGCGTCTTTTTCCATCTCACAAGGAACGCTCTCATAATCCGAAATTAGCTCTCCTTCAATTTGGGGTTCTTCTTCAGCTTCACCTTCAAATACGAAACCTTCCATGGCCAATGCTGGCTCACTATCGGACCCACCTTCCTTCAAAGACATCACTGCAAATTCACGAAAATAGAGGAAATATTTCAACCTTTTTTTTCTTCTTCAATATGATATCAATTTAATTGAATGTTTACTTTAGCAGTAATATGTATGTTTTTGGAAGTTCTGTATAAAGTATCCATATGATAAATAAAAACCTTGGGGGATTGTTAATTATTGAACCTAACTTTCAACAATAAAATAATTTTTGAAGAGCACTTACAAGCGTAACATAGTGTTAGAGAAGCAAAAAACACTAAAAAATACAAAAGATCACCAAAACTTGTGAAGATAACTATTATATAACCAAATATGCTACTTGCAATGTTTGTTCAAAGTGTCTTCTTTTCTGAAACAATATTAATGAAGTTATGTTCTTTTCAAGATTTAATTTTACTTAAATGTTCGTCATCTGACCTGATTACTTAGGACAAAGCCAGTCTCATCTCCTTTTCTGCAAAAAAATATAATTTTCCTATCACAATCCATTTTTAAAATATATTATTACGTACGTCGTAAGTCATTGTCACCTCTTCATGGACTATCATTCAATCATTATAAAGGACTACTCCTCTACCATCAATGGTGGTATGGATTCAGAAGTTTAGTTTCTAATATCCGAAGGATGAATATCGTGCCTGTAAATTAGTTTTAGTTGCCATTTATAATTCTTGATTTTAGAAGGAAGGAAATTAGTTGAAGTAGCTTCTAATAACTGTGAGATACAATAATATTTGATGATTTACGATTAATGACATTTCATATTTATTTTTTTTTTGGGGGGGGGGGAGGTACGTTGTACTCTCAGTATATGGAGGGTTACCGAGTGGTCAACTATCGTGGCCAGGATAATTGTAAAAAAACTAAAAGGGTTAACCTAAAAAGATTTAAAAGTGTTAACTTTTTATAATATTCTTTAGACAAAGCACGGATATGAGAAAGAATCAGATATTAAAGAAATATTTTCCATAATATAAAAGTACACAAAAGGTAAGCACATGAAGGAGTACATATAGCATCCTAATAATGCCAATCACCATCGCTGTGGGGCACAAAACTAAATAAATAAAATAAAATAATAATATAAATGTACTAGTATATAGGAATAACATAATTTTTTTATTAAAACCATTTTAAATTGTTGTCTTTATTACTAGTCTAATGATTCTTAATTGTCTTTATTATTAGTATTTAATGATTATTTGTTGTATTTAATTTTTTTATTTGTTGTTTCAGTTTTTGTTATTTTTCTATATTTTTGTTTTCATTGTACATTGTGAAACTTTGAGCCATATCGCCAAGATGCAGGTGCTCCTGTATAAATAAATAAAAATTATATTAAAACTGCATGCAGGAAATACGCATAGTAGCAACAAAGATGAGGCTCTTAATATTTGAGGATGTGTGTGTGTATATAACAAAACAAGCTGCCCTTCTGGAGGGTTCCCATCAGGGACAGCCTCCTAACATTAAAAAAGGTCTCTTTTTTTATTATTTTTAAAACAAGAAATTCCAATTAAATTTTGATGGGCCATGTGGAACGGAGAGCAGCTTCATAAGGTGCTTTAATTTTTATAAATGATAATTTATAATTCTTGCCGAATGCTTGATTACCACAGTAGATAAATTCTGGAGGTCCATAATCTCAGATCTTTTAAAAATATCAGTTATATATATTACAGTGTCAGTTACCGCTGTAGTGGCGGAAATTGGACAAAGACGAAGTGGTTTAGAGGGATAAAATAAAAAAATTCGAAATATCTTTATTAAACCAAAAAACATGTTATGTAATCTATCTTGATTAAATATTTAACATAATTAGCTCTATAAGATTTGTTCCATAATTATTTTGGTCCACTGACTCAAATATTAAGGGTGATTTTCCTAAAGCGATTTTCAGTTTATACGACTGTATCGTTAAGAACTATTGTCAAAATTAAGTTTCAGGTAGTGGTTATACAGACTTCTTATTTTTCGAAAAATAGATATTTGAATTTCAAATGACACGATCAGCATGCCTTCGGATGGTCTACTAAGACCTTTTTCATTTCTATGGAAAGGTCGGAACATCTGTGCCTTACTTGGGCTAGAACCTGCTCTATCTTCTGCTCCAGTTCTGGCAGATCATCAAAAAAAAATCATCAGTTATGTGATAAGTAATAAATACAGTCCTATTTGCCGCTGATTTACAGCATCGTTTCCACTCATAGGGAGTATTTCCATCTTGTTGGAATATTCTATTTCAAGCCGCATAGACCCATTTATTACGTGCGGGTACGGGTTAAAGAATGTATGTATGGAAGATGAAGTTTATGCCTCGATAGCCAATAGAAATGAAGTCGAATAAATATCAAGTTTTGTATGTAACCACCTGTTGATAACCCTCCCTGATTAGCTATAGTAGAAAAACATTAATGTTAACAAATAATATCAAGTCTCTCTATTAATCATTATTTGTAGTTAATCTTCCAAAATTTTCTAACTCTCTGATTAACTCATCCAGGACTGAAGCTAACTGGACTAACGAAAATGTAGGGCGATAGTCGATAACCAATTAGTTTCTACTTTGGTAGGCATACTACCAGAATGTCAATCATAGAACTGACCTACAAACTACTTCTACTTATCACTCAAGCTACTCTCTTCTCAGCGAAATCGCTCTAGGCCTGCTGGTAGAATTTATATTCAAGTTGACCATCACTTTAGCTTAGGAATAAATTTGTTTTTTACGTTATTAATAACGAAACTGATTTGAGAAAACCTTTCTTTTCCTCTGGGCTTTCTGAAAGTGTTATTCTGAATCACTAGATCATCTAAGACCAAGAAAAACAATATTATTAAATTTAATTAGAGTTAGCATTTGAACAGTGAATTGATGGCTATGGAGAATCAAAATCCATAATTATTTATATATATTATACAGTGGCATCGGTTCTGCTTTTGGCCACTGGAGGTCATGACGGAGGGTTTTCAACAGTTTATTTTCAAGCCTTTTAACCATAATTGATTCCTTTGGTGAGGAACACTCCATTCTCAATTATGATAAAGTACTCCAGCTCACAATAGATCAAGACTGTCTAACGAACGGAGCACTGGATTGGGATTTTCAAAACTTTTAACCACTGCTATTAAGATTAGTTTGGTGAAAGAAAAAAAGTATACCTACCCAGTATCAGTGTGAACTAATAATTAATTTCCCACATTTTAAAAAAAAAATGTCTCACTAATCTCCTAATAGTGACGAAATCATTAAATAAAATTCTTAGTCCCACCTCGAATAGATAAGGGTGTTAACCTGTAGCATTAATCTGCTAATAAGAAAGGTCGTTTATTGTTCATTTCAGCTTTATTGTTCACATTTTCGATGCTGTTGAAAATGTTTTTTTTCCTTCTTATCATCATATTTCCCCCAAGGGAAATCAGCTATAGAGATCGTACTCATGACACGATTTTTAAAAAAATCCCTCAAATGTCCATCGACCCTACCCAGGAGATGACGAAAATGTGGTCCGCTCAATAACATATATGTGTGTGTGTTAATGGATCTAGTGGTCAAATTTTTTGTTTAATCATTACGAAACTCAATATTTAAACGTTTTATGTAAAAATAAATATCATGTTCGTTATGACTTCTCTAATTCTTGAAATCGCCATTATGCTACGGATCGAAAAATTGTATAGAACTAACCTTATGGGGAATGTAATGTTCTATAAATGCTGTATGTATGTTTTTTCACAACTACTTTGATTATTAACCGAGATATTTGCATGCCTTTAGTTGTCGGCCTTCAGGAAGCCCCCCCCCCCTCTATTCTTGTCATATTACCAATAACTTGTTATATTATGAAGAACTTCATTTGAAGCCTATTGTTCACGCTTAGTTAGCTCAGCCCCTGCGTGACAGACTTTTATTTATATGGTTTGAAAAAATTTGTTTGAGAACTCTTTATTTAGAAACCAAATATAAATTTGTTTTCAGCTGTTAAATTAAACAATTGTTTGCGTTTTAGTATATTTATCTTTAGGGAAATCAGCTATTAAGGTTGTATTCATGACGCGATTTTTGAAAAATTTCCTCAAAAGTCCGTCAACCCTACCCATGACGGAAATTAGGTCCTTTCAAAAATACATATATATATATATATATATATATATATATATTGTATATTCACTAAACGAATATCATGACGTTACTGATTGCAGTAAACTAAAATATAGAAATATCTGCACATTTATAGAACATTAAAAGAAATTAACAGTCTAACCCCCCCCCCCTTCCCTTTCCAATTTCAGTCATTATCGATCTTGATCTTTATTTTTAAATAAAACGTTTAAATATCGAGTTTGGTAACACCTAAACAAGAATTGCGACCGATAGAGAGTTAACAGGCAAGTACACACACACACACACACACACACACACACACACACACACACACACACACACACACACACACACACACACACACACACACACACACACATATATATATATATAGTTTCGAACGGACCTCATTTTCGACATCTCCTGGGCGGGATCGATGGACATTTGGGAAGTTTTTCGAACATCGCGTCATAAGTACAACCTCAATAGCGGATTTCTCTTAAGGAACTGTGACCAGTAGCCTAGCATGGGAGAGGATGTAGCCCCATCTTAGAGGACGAGGCACGGAGCGAGTTGTGAAGGAATCCCTAGTTCCGCTACTTGGAGACTCACGTCGAATACTAAGCAGTTACTTATATCGATTTAATGCCGATTCGATTCCCTCTCCGCCTCATCCTAATTCTCCTCATTAGGGTATATTGCCAACTATGGTCACTTACATTTTCTAATAATGCCCTCTACTGTCAACAGTCTTGGAACCTATTAAGAATATCAATAGAGCAGGTGACATTGTTGTGGTTCATTGACTAGCTTTGAGTCGTTCATGTACTAAAATAAGATTTGTTTCTCGTTAAAATATAAAGATAAATTCCACTCAATAAATTTTTATTATTTAGCCTCGACACCTAAGGACTTTGAATTTATAAAGATAAGTTCAAGGACTTTGAATATAAAGATAAGTTCCACTCAATATATTTTCATTATTTAGCCTCGACACCTAAGGACTTTGAATTTATAAAGATAAGTTCAAGGACTTTGAATATAAAGATAAGTTCAACTCAATAAATTTTTCATTATTTAACCTCGACACCTAAGGACTTTGACTTTTTGTATCAATGTTTTTTTTTTTTTACACATTGAGAATACATGATTGTTCTGTAGCCCTGAGTGAGTCGTTCGCTGTAAAGTATGCACAGGTAACCTTGTCTAAGAAAATAGAGTATGTTTTCAAAATAATGTGAAAAAGATTATTACAACTAAGAGGGCTAAAGTTTTATCCTGTGTCTTGTGTTAGTTGCGGCTATTTATGTGTGTTAGCTTTGGCAGATTAACGTGGCAGTTGAAAAGTCTACCTGTAAATAGACTTTTTGTTGTCCCGTGTAAATATTCCCCCAAAAGAAGACGTTATTGTTTTTGAAATACACAAGTTAAAAGTGAATCAGGACTGTTTATTTTCCTCCCAGTCCACGAAAATGTAAACCCCCAACAGTGTGGCCTACGTTGAAGATCATTCAATGAAAACATAAAATACTATACTAAACTCAGGAGCACGCTGGTCTGTATTCTTCCGCCCTGGAGGGAAGAATGGGACAAGGGAACATTTCTTAATTTAATCTGAGATTTTTGGGATTCAGGTCATTCGTATTTTATTTATTTATTCATGGGCGCATATTTATTTATTTATTCATTCGTATTAACACTTTTAGTAGCATTTACAGCAGTTACAAGTAATCATGTTCTATTTAATGACGGCATAAGAAATATTATATCTTCATATGTAACAGAATAAGAAATTTCTAAAACAAGACATATTTTTTATTGAAGACGTGGCCAACTAGAATAGGTGTATGTATGTAAGGTAGTCCTCCAAAGAGGATATATATGTAATGAAACATTTACAGATGAGTAATTAATGTGTTAAAAACGAGAAGTAAGTGAATCTACAAACTGACCGTCTTCCGATCTATTTATAATTAAATTGTTTATTTATTTTATAGTAAATAGGCACCGGTCTTGGAAGAGTTATTTGTGCCGAGGTGGTCGAAATTCGATTTTCATTTTCCTTCTTGTTCAATAGTCCCTTTCTTCAGATAAACCATCCACTTTTCAGCCCTCCGCCATCTCCGATTCTGTGAAAAATAACAAAAAAAAAACACAGCAGTATTTTGTTATAATCAATTTGAAATATAAATGCTTAACTCATTACCTTGTGTGCCCATATGTTGAAGTCCTATATTATTATATTTCTTTATTTAAACCAGCAATCACTGAAACTTTTAAGAGTTTTTTTTCCCCCTTAAGGGAAATCAGCTATTGAGGTTGTACTCATGATGCGATTTTCGAAAAATTTCTTCAAATGCCCATCGATCCTACCCAGGAGATGACGAAAATGAGGTCCGTTCAAAACTATATATAAATGTCTGTTAACGCTCTAGCGGTCGCAATTTTTGTTTAATCGCCACCAAACTCGGTATTTAATCGTTTCATGAAAAAAGAAAGATCAAGTACGTTAACGGCTGAAATCGGACCAGTGGGAGGGGGGGTTTAGAGGGGGGATTTTCAAAAATTCGAAATATCTCCGTTATTATGCATCGGATCGAAAAATTGTATAGAACCAATCTTATTGGAAATTAAATTTTCTATAAATATTGTTTTATACATTTATTCTCTATCTTCAATATTAACCGAGATATTTGCATTTGTACTGCGTATGTGGTCGGCAGGAGTTTGCTATGTTTGGAACATTCCGCCGAGAGCTAGTGCGGCCGTGTCCATAACTATTCGTCCCTCGTGAATAGGTTTAGAGGTTAGGTTGACCGTTTTTGGGGCTAGAAACTACTGGGTTATTACGCCCTAAATAATGTTTTAGGTTTAGAGGTTTCTTACTACTACAGTTGTTATTAGGCAGATTTCTCTATTGTAAAACTTCTCGTTGGAAATCTGCTTAGTTTGCGCAGCCCCTGCGTGACGGACTTTTATTGTTAAATATACCTACAGTTCTGTGTATTAAAAGAATAACTAACTAGATTTGTATAGTTGAATTTTACTTTCGAAACATAATTCTAACTTTCTATTTAAGTACGAGGGCTCAGGTTAGCCATGAGTGTTAAAGCAATCATACATGGTAATCCAAGAGTTCGATTACCTTCTGGGCAATAGGAATTTATTTAGTGACAGGCTCGTCTAATAAAATCCGCAGTCCACCCAAGCTAAAAAAGGGTGGTAACCTGTAGATAGATAACCCGCCCCAATTAGCTATAGTAGCCAATAGTGGACGTTAATAAATGATAATAATCCTCAATGTCATATGCTTCTCAATTGTTGACTCAGACGTTTTTATATATTTTAAAAATGCAATATTAATGTCAGGTATCATGTGATTTACGAAAAGTTATTTATTCAGAAAGCATTCACAGACGAATATATTTTATCATGAATTTCCTTGACAATGTTAGGGCTACTTCTTTAATTGACATAAAGGCCAAAAATAGTGAGGAAGAAGCTGCCTTCAAACTGATAGCAGATTCAATAACAGATAGTGTTTGGAGTGACCCGCAACTCACTGGCTTCTTTTTAATAGAGTTGCTATCATCCCCTAGTACTTCTGATATACCAAGGGACTTTCTGATGTCCTCATACCTTCTACACTCAGTAAGTATGTGTGCAACTGTCAGTTCTACTCCAAAAGCAGTTAAATTGTTTACTGGTAACAGCTCTACTCAATCCAAGGAGGTATTAAATATTTTATTTTGCGAGTCAATCAACTAATGAACTTTAAAGAGGGACGAATGAGGAAAGCTTGCCTGTTTTCAGTGCTTCGTTCTATCATATTAAGTTCCTAAATCCACGTGCAGCTAAGCTTCTGAAATAAAATGTTGGTGGATACTATTTCATCCCCGCGATCGCTTATTCCCAGCATAACCATCCTTAATAACTTCCGGCTGGTATCCTGGCTAGTCTTCTTTATCTTGCCTTCCCACAATACTGGCCACGCCTTATGAATATGTAGGTATGAGTATGAATTCGTATCCATGAAAGAGAAATTTATATGTTTTATATATTGAAAGTTTAGCCATATTGGCCAGAAAAAGTAAATATTGTTTTTCTTTTTTAAATCATCTTACTTATTTTCACACCCACCGCCTTTCGACTAGTTTAGCTCCTTCAAAACTACAATTTTGAATTTTTGGTTATTTTTGAATTCATACATTTGCACTATTACATATATTTTGCATTATTATTAGCTCATTACTTAATGATTAAATTCACTTGATTTACTTCATTAACATTGCCATATTTTTTCCTATCGCCCACTAATAAATAACAAAAATATACAACATGTACATAACTTTTATACAATGTATACAAAAATTGAATTTCAATTACAAATGTATCTTTATTTCTTTTATTACAACAGGTCAAGAATTAAAAGGGTTGACAAGCCAATGTAAATATAATCGTTATTATGAGAAAGTTACTTTCTAGACTTTATTTATTATGTTTATTTTATTAACAACATAAAAATTAAATTGTCCTGATAAAAGAAAAAGACGTTTTATTTAAAAATATTATATTTTGTTTAAAGAATTCTATATACCTTACGGAAGGAAATAATAATAAAGTATATATTAAAAATGTTATGTGCACAAAATAACTCGTATTTATAAATTGTAATACTAGAGAAAAGGGAACACCTTGATAAGGAACTATACTACATCACCCAGTTTATGAAAAAAGATACAAAAATCTTTGTATGGAACTGTGCGCTTCACAGTTCCAGCGGCGAGGTGTTTGACTGTTGTGCGCATGCGTACACAGGAAGCTCTACGCCAGACTGCAAAGGAGAGAGAGCACTGTCGTTCCCGCAGTCCGACCGTGCTGGATTTTCTGGAGCAGCAACCCCACTAATTGTAGCTACGAGCCACCACTGATTGTCCTCTACCAAAGAGGATTCCATTCTGATTTTCTTCCTTTTCATCTCTTTTATACGTTTTATATACATGGAACTGCGGCATGTTACTATACGATCCCTACAAAAGGAAGCCCTGAGATGGGTGGGTTTTATGCTCCAGGTATGCATCAGTATGCGGAAAAGTATACAGACATTTAGTCTTCTAATGTTCACCTACCGGGAAATACTGTAGAAGAGTGATTTGGAAGTACAACAGCAAATCTTAGAGTTAATTATATATATTCTGCCCTATATATATATATATATATATATATATATATATATATATATATATATATACCCACACACACACACACACACACACACACACACACACACACACACACACACACACACACACACACACACACACACACACACACACATATATATATATATATATATATATATATATATATACAGTTATAGCGTTCTACTTGAGGACTGACTCATTCCTACAAACCAGAACTCCCGAGTCAAAGACTGCAGTGTAGGACATCAATCACTACATACGTCACCACTAGAAATTAAATGCTCAGGATTAACGGGTCAATACCACTGACTGTTCCCTAAGTTGAACGGAATGGGGTTGATATAGTAAGTTAAAAAGCATCTTAGGAAAAGTATGATTAATGGTGACCTGTTAAGAAACATCGGGGTAAAAACACAATTTAGAGTGAAATGGTTTTAGAAGATCTACAAGAGTAAGAGGAAACGCATACTCCAAAGTAGGAATAATAGGAGGGAGGAAACAAGAGATGGAAGAATTATTGTGATAGCCCAAATGACATTACTGAGATTACGAGGTATACCTGAGAGGGCGCAAGAAGAGATTGAGGATCTAGTTGTTGAAGAAAGTTGGAATACTCAATGGCTACAACCATAAGATTGTTAATACCACCAGGAGTGAACTATCCAGCTTTTCTCCGAAGATGCTGGAAGGTAGAGGTTCCTTTAGAAAGACTTAGATCTAGAGGCTGCGCCATCTGGCTCCAAACAAAGTTACTAAAGCTCCTTTATAGCACATCTCCCATAAAGGAAATTGGGTATTGAGGTCGTAGTCATGACGTGATTTTAAAAAAAGTTTCTCAAATATCCTTCATCCCTGCGCAGGACATGACGAAAATGTGGTATATATGCTCCAGTGGTCGCATTTTTGTTTGACAGTTACCAAACTCAATATTTAAAACGTTTTATGTAAAACTAAAGATCAAGTTCGTTAATGGCTAAAATCCGACTAGTGGGAGGGCGGTTATAGAGGGGGAATTTCAAAAAAATTTTAATATCTCAGTTATTATGCTTCGGATCGAAAAGTTATATAGCACCAATCTTGTTGCAAATGTAATGTCTATAAATTGTTCTTATGTACGATTTTTCACTATTTTGATTATTAACCGAGATATTTTCATTTGCTTAGTTTTACTCATGCTATGTTAAGAATAAACTGCTATATTATGAAGCACATTATTTAAAGCCAAAAGACCAAATATTGATCTCATTGAACTTTTACGTTTTGAGATATATGCATCAACGTGACGTGTAGGAAATCTGCTTAGTTTAACGCAACCCCTGTGTGACAGGCTTTTTAGCAGATTTCCCTTAAGGGAAATCAGCTATTGAGGTCGTACTCATAATGAGAGTTTGGAAAAATTTCTTCAAATGTCCATCGATCCTATCCAGGAGATGACGAAAATGAGGTCCGTTCAAAAATATATATATATATATATATATATATATATATATATATATATATATAATATATATATATATATAATATATATTTGTCTGTTAACGCTCTAGCGGTCGCAATTTTTGTTACATCGTTACCAAATTCGATATTTAAACGGTTTATGTAAAAAGGAAGATCAAGTTCGTTAATGGCTGAAATCGGATCAGTGGGAGGGGGGGTTTAGAGGGGGGATTTTTGAAAATTCAAAATATCTCCGTTATTATGCGTCGGATCGAAAAATTGTATAGAATAAATCTTAAGGCAAATTGAAGTTACATAAATATTGTTCTATACATTTATTCTGTATCTTGAATATTAACCGAGATATTTGCATTTGTATTCTGCGTGTGGCCACCAGTAGGCTGTTCGGACTTTCCGCCGAGAGCTCTGGCGGGCGTTTCCTTAACTATTCGTCCCTCGTGAATAGGTTTAGAAGTTAGGTTAACTGTTTTTTGGGGCTAGAAACTACTGGGTTGTTCTTAGGAAGATTTCTCTATTGTAAAACTTCACGTGGGAAATCTGCTTAGTTTACGCAGCCCCTGCGTGACGGACTTCTTTTTTTAATGCAATACATCAACAACTGCGATTAGAATCAATTGGGAGAGTAGAAAATATAAAAATGTATAACAATCTAGGCATCCATAGGAATATAATTGATGGAATGAGTTTTTACTGTAACTCTGTATATTAGCTAATTATTGTTCACAGTACGCAAATGAAAACAAAAGGGACGGGTGGGGAAAATACACAATCGCGTATGAAAATAATATTATATTAAATTAATCAGCAAGGTTATAAATAAAATGCCAGTCCTTCCACTGCTCTATTTTATGCATTCAAGATAAATGACTTTTTCAATTCTACAAATAAACACACAAGAATAGACTAATCTAAACTAATGAGTGGTTGATATCCTTGGGCTAAGTTCAACAAGGAAACTCATATCCGGAAAAAGGCTTAGCTTCAACAGGAACTCTATTTTGGTCGTGGGTGTCGTTCACTTTGGAGAAAAACATTCGGTACATACAATACCTTCTAATATATAGTTTTATTTTTATCATCATATTCACTTTTTCCAATGAAAATGTGTAATCAATTTATGATAAAACAAGTGAGCTAAATAATTAAATAAATCAAATTAAGAGTCTAAACTAAAATCAATCCTTTACCCGAACATACATGTGAGTGAGCCCCTAAAGCATAAAAATGTTAAAAAAAAACTGTCTATAGACAGTGTTTCAGTCACCACAAGCCTCAAATTATTGAAAAGTCTATTTCAAAGCTAATAACTAAATTTCAACATTACCAATAGCAAATGAAATACTAAAATTAATACGCAGTTTGAAAATATACATCCTCATACTGCTTAATGCGAAAACAGTAACTATAGCACATCTTAACTTTTTTTTTAAATTTCTTCCAAACCTTTAGCTTATTTTCTGATCTGATCCTAGCTTTGTCACACAATTCGTGGCCTTTTGGGAGACAGAACTAAGAATCTATAGCAGAGGTCTCCAAACTTTCCAGCCTTAGGGCCATATTGATTACTCCAGTAAGTTCCGAGGGCCAAAACCATATTATCATTGTTGCCGGTGGTAAAAAGTGAAATACATCTTAAATCTCTTTTAATAATTGGTACACGTAAAATTAGTCCACAACTACAAACTATTGTCAGTGGAAAATCTCAATTACATAAATCTCATTAGTATTTCATAAGTCATTATGCTTGTTATAAGTTATGTTTTTATTTAAAATGTATAAAATGTTAGTTGGATTCATTTCAATAATTTGTTAGTTATTATATACTGAAGTTAAATTTTCTGCATATTTTACATGTCTTTACTCATAATTGTAATGGGTAAAGACATGTATAACTGTGTTTCATTATCCAACTTATCACAAAAACAATAACAATAAGCCTAAAACAATGTTATGAGTAGTTAGTCCATGACCATATCAATGTAGATGTCATATTAATAATTATTCAACATAAAATTAGAATACTTCAGTAAACTAAATTTAATTTGCTATAAAAAATATGTTCTATAAAACGAGTTTTCAAGTATGCTCTCCGCGGGCCGGACAAAATCTCTCCGCGGGCCGGATGTGGCCCTCGGGCCGTAGTTTGGAGACCCCTGATCTATAGCAGCCGAATTCTGATACTTTCCCGTGGGAAAGTGTACGAATTTTTGTAAAAATTCTTGGAATGCTGTTTCAGTTTGGTCTTCAATTTTTTTAACAGTTTCTACAACACAGAGTAAAAAAAAAAGTCCGTCACGCAGGGCCTGCGTAAACTAAGCAGACTTCCCACGTGAAGTTATACAATAGACAAATCTCCATACGAGAGACAAACAGTAACAGCAAAGGGCCGAACTAGCTTTTGGAGGGAAATTCCGTCATATGTTATCGGCTCAAATTTAATAAAAATGCCCATATCTCGGTTAATATTCAAGATAGAGAATAAATGTATCGAACAATATTTATAATAAATTTACAATAGGATCGGTTTTATACTTTTTTGTGATCCGACGTATGGTAACGGAGATATTTCGAATTTTCGAAAATCCCCCCCCCCTCCCACTGGTCCGATTTCAGCCATTAACGATCTGTCTTTTTGCATAAAACGTTTTAAAAACCATTGATATAAGATCAAGTAAGCATTTTCGAAACAAGAACGTAAAATATTAATTGATCATCACTCGAAGAATATGCATTTATCACACATAATAAAGATCTCCCGAAAACAGAAAACATTGAGTAAATTCTTTCATGATAAAACCGCTTATTGTTAAAAAGGCATAACTAGGAGTGTGGGGGTTTACTGAAGGCTGAAACAAATAAATCCAATTTTGATAAATATTGATGATAAAGAAAATATTCATATAACAATATTTATAGGCAATTAAGCTTGCAATAAAAATGAGTTTGTACTATTTTTCAATCGGACGTATAATAAAGAAGATATTTCGAATATGCGAAATTACGGGTTTTTTGAGGATACTTTTCGGGATTCGCGTCATGAGTACAACCTCAATAGCTGATTTACCTTAAAGGAAATTTGCTAAAAGTAAGGAAAAATTAGAAAATATTTATTTTCGCTGACTTGTAAGCACCGTCTTCCTCCCCAGTTCAATTCTGGTCAAAAGGGTTGGACAAATCAATGCTTCAATCCTACATATATTTCAACGTTTTAAGACGGCTTTTCTCACATACGTCACTTCAAAACTTTACGATTCCGACGATATCTGAAACCCGTTATTTGTCGCTATTACATTTCCTTGTAAAAAAAAAAAAAAAAAAAGAAAAAAAAAAAAAAAAAAAAAAAAAACCATTTCTCATTTATTTATGAAGAAGTGTGTGAAATATTTCCTGCTCTTTAAGATCAGAGTCACTTACCGTGAATATGTGCCCTTTTTCAGAGATTATTGATTTAATAATGGATTTTCAGCATCTTCGTTGTTCATTCTATTCATTAAGCTTTAATGAATTTGAAAATGCCAACATTAATTTTATAATTATTTATAGAAAACATTGTACGCCAAACACAAGAAAAAAATTTAAGTAAAAAACTGAAGTATTTTTTTATGCATTTTATCTTTGGACTAAAAAATATATTTTCATTTATAAGACAAATAATCAATTCATATCTGAAAAGCTGCTCCAGTTAACCACCATTTTATTACTCTGTGAACGTCCAGAGGCTTGAGGCACATTTTTAATAATCTATAGCTCCAAAAAAGTGCTTCAAATAAGAAATGCAGGCAAAAATAATCCTATGTAGTAATGCTATTTATACTATGAAGATATTGTTTTTATAAAATGTAGTTATTTTTATGTAAAATTTTATAAGATTAATTAAATTTGTATTTATTGTGACCCCTGAGGAGGTAACAATAAGCCATGAACTGTGTAGAACGAAAATGGTTTCTAATTAAGGACTATTACACGTCAAGGACTTAATTATCTGATGATGCTACCAAGATTTGACGACTATAATCATACAATTTGGTGAAAATAAATTCAAAGAATATTATATAATATATAGTAGTAAACTTGCCCAATTGACCGTAGTACCGGTATTTGGACGTTAATAGCTAACTTTAATCTACAATAGAAAAGTATATAGTATCTTTTATCATGAAAACTGATTAAATTCTTAACGATTACGGGCCTAAATATTAACATTATTTATTAACGTCCACTTTTTGCAACTCAGGCTAATTGGGACGTATTATCTACAGGTTACCACCCTTTTCCAATGCACAAATAACTCTTCGGTGCCTAATATCAATAAAAAAATAAGCAATATCTTTTATCGCGATACAGGCATCTAAAGAGGATACCTTAAAAGTGACCTAGGTTAATATGTGTGCTCAGAGTTCTGATCTGATTAATATTAAAGTATTACTAGTTTCTGGATATCCACGCCATCATCAGAGCTCAGCTTTTATTGTCTGGCACACAAAGAAGTCCCCTTCGCATCCAAAACTCCGAATAAATCATGTGAAACCTTTTCGGTATTAGAGAACGCAGGAATTCCTGAAATATATGTTTGTGACTTGAAGGGCATGATTGATCAGGAAGAATCGTTCGATTCGGAGAAATCACCAACCGACAAATGTTGACTCTCCTTGTATGTATCAAGTTACTTCATGAACTGTAGCACATATCACTGGGGTTGCGAGTGTTCCAATCAGACTTCTATTAATTGGATGTGTGAAGGAAATCCTCTATGCCCTTGATAAATGATGGTCAAGTGCAGGTCGAAAAAATTCATGAAATGGCAAAGATGACGTCAGAAAGCAAGCCAACCTCACTCTCTACTCCATGTAAAACGTAAAAATAAAGGCTGGGAATAAAGGCATAATGAGTGGTCTATTTAAACAAGGAATAAGACAACTCGAGAAACATGATCTTATTACAAAAGTCTGATTTGGTATAAGTTGAAGCTTCGTTATTGCAAAAGACTGAAAGGTCCTAAAAGGGCTGCGTAAACTAAGCAGATTTCCCATGTGTACCACGTATTTGCATTAATCTCAAAAAGTTCAATGAGAACAATATTTGATATTTATGCCTGAAATAATGTTGGGGCTCAGGTTAGCCATGTGTGGTAAAGCGTTGACCTTTATCTCACATGGTAAACCTAGAGTGGCGAGCACGATTCTCGCCTGGGTAAAGGAAATTATTTAATGACGAAATTCATTAAATAACAACCTAAATCCCACCCTGGCTAGAAAAGGGTCGTTACCTCCTAATTAGCCTTATTTGCAAAAAGTGGACGTTAATAAATAATAACAATAAAATAATGTGATTCATGGTTAATGTTAATTTGTCTGATTAAATAAAAAATTGCGACTGCTAGAGTGGCAACAGACAAATATATATATATATATATATATTTGAACAGACCTCATTTCCGTCATTTACTAAGTAGGATTGACGGACATTTGAGGAAACGTTTGGAAAATCGCGTCATGAGTACAACCTTATGGATAATCTGCTCAAAATGAAAATCGCAATGTTATTATTCAGGTAAGGTTCAAAGAAATGTAGGGGACAGCAGTAGAAAATAAAATCAGCAATAAGATTGGACGGTTGTATGTGCGTTTTAAATGTGACAAAAAATTTTAAAAATATTAAAACTCCATGAAGTGGCCTAGCTCTCCCTCCTATTGGGACCACACCAATCTCAATGTTATACGGAAATGAAAACCGGGGTAAAACCTTCACGTTGAGACAAAGTTGTAAAATAAGCATACTTTTCTTTTTATCCAACTAGGAATACAAGAAAGGGTCCGAATAACAAAACCTGAAAAATCAATAAAGATTTCAATTATATGGTAAAATCAATCAACAAATGAGAATGAGCACTGTGATGTTTGGGCGTTTCTGTTGAATCATCAGATTACGTCTTGTGGCTGTTTCCATAGCCTCTATAGATTTCCGTTAAGGATTTCCGAAAAATGTCCATCGATCCTACATAGTAGACAACAAAAATGAGGTCCGTTCAAAATGTTATATATTTTTGCCTGTTACTACTCTAGCGGTCGCAATTTCGGTTTAATCGTTATCAAAATCCGACAAGTTGGGGGTTCAGAAGGTAGGAGTTTCAAAAATTCTTATTATCTCTGTTACTATATGCCGGATCGATAAATTGTATACGGGTAGAATCAATCTTATTGAAAATGCAATGTTCTTTAAATGTTGTTATGTACGTATTTTCATTATATTGATTGTAAACCGAGATATTTGCTTTTTATAGTTTTGAGACTTCCGTAACTCCCTCCTCCCCCCTACGCATATCATATTAACGACGAGCTGTTATATTATGGAGGGCATTATTTGAAACATAAATTCCAAATATTGTCTCTCTGAACTTTTAAGTTTTGAGATAAATGCAAATAAGTGGCACATTTGGGAAATCTGCTTAGTTTACGAAGCCCCTGCGTGACGGACTTTTTATACATATACGAACGACAATATCGCTGAGCCTATGATAGGTGTGGAGAGGCGCCTCCATTTCACTCTACTTTAGGCCCCACTACAACTCCTTGTTGGGCACCTCCCACCTGAGATCCACCTGGCACCTTCCCACCTCCCACCTTCCTACCCCACCATCCACTCCACTACATAAGCCCCCGGCCAGGACCTCAGCCGTCAAACACCAGCAGTCCCTCGTTCCAGTGGCATCCTCCAGTGGCGCTAGTCATGTCCTCCTATAGCTACGTCCTTCTCGCATGCCTTCTTTGCTGTACTGCCGCCGCAGATCTCAGGACCCGATGCAAGGAAGGCAAGGACCCCATCGCCTGCATCAAGTACAAAGCTTTGGACCTTATCGATGAAGCATCTTCAAAGCCAGCACTAGAGGTACCCTCTCAATAATAAACTTTAAAGATAAAATTGCTTCAATTAAAAAATTAAGTCAAAACTTAACAAAAAAAAATACATTTCTTGTTGTAAATTTTGACGTAAATAATAATTCGCTCACACAATCATTCTAAACCTTAAGTACAGCACAGCCAATAAAAAAGAAGACATCTCATAAGCTCTCAAAGATTAGATATTGAAATTTACAGTTAACTACCAAATTTTCGAAACGGAGCATCCAATCCAAAAAGTAAATTAAATATTTCTTATTAATTCTAATGGATAACTCTTTTAATTGTTTGAAAATTTGAAGAAACCAAAATCATTCCATTCTTTCGTTTTCCTAAAAATGTAAGACCTCTTGTTCATGGGGTTAGCTCCCGTTAGCAGATAGAATGGATAACAACATTATCTAAGTGCGAAATATTGGCTTCATCTAACTTTAATGTCGAATTTTATTAGTCACTCATAGACGTCAGAAATGTCGTGTTCAAAATTGCATAAATTCTTCACAGGCATAAAAAAATCCAAAATAAAGAAAACGCTATATCTTGAATTGCCAAAAATAACGTTTTACAAAGTATTTTAGATTTCCGTCTTAAACTATGCTATTTCTCCTCCTACACTGCTGGTTTTGCAAAATTTCGCTTCGAATATTTTATTTAGTTCTCTAACCTTAACTCCTTCAGGTTATGGACGGAGTGAAGCTGGTGAAGAGGCGAGAGGCGGAACGTGTTAACGGAGTCCTGGAAGGCTTGGAAGAAATTGCCGAGAGCCACGATTTGGAAGTCGATCTTGGATCTGGTGCCAAGCTCACAGCTTCTGCAGCCGAAGAAACCGTCAGTCTCAAACTAGCTGAAGAATCTTCTCCAAGTGAAAGCCGAGGTAACACATCTGTCTTGCAACTATATTTTTTTTAATTTGACATTATTTTTTTCCTAAATTGTGTTATCATACTCACGTATTCAAAAAGTCATTGTCTTATTGACTAGGTCTCACCGTAACTCTCATAATAATGTAACAATCAACCTTTGCACTTGCGACTAAAATTCACAAGTCAAAATCTCAGGTATATGGCATCATTCTGAGTTCTTGTGCCAATCTCAGTACTGTTAAAATAAGTAATTTGGGGAGTTGCTCATTAAAAATAACTAATCCTTCCATTACCACATGATTCTCTAGAATTTCATTCCTTCTCGTGTTCTCGACCTCATGGTCAATGAAATATTACCGTTTAAAATTTCACAAGAAATCAGTGTTGAGTCCTACTATAGTAAAATATTACCACTAAGTGCCTTCATTATAATAGCTTGGAATCTGTCATTCCCTTTCAAGAAGATGCCTTATAAAACTGCTTGTTTTGGACCAAACAATTTCCAATTCATAAATGATTACTCAAGAGCATGGAGTTATCTGCCAAATGTGCAATGAATGAAAAAAGTCAAAACGTCGTTTTGCTAACAATAATTGACATTTCAAAAAATGTATATATTTACGACTACTATGCAACTACGGATAATGAGAACACTGTTTCAAGCTATGGTGGGTATTGAGGATTTTATTTCGTGAGTACGTTACTAAATAAAATCCTATAACTCAACTGAGAATCGTGCCCACGACTCTAGGTTTACCAAGTGTATTGAAGCCAACGACTTAACGGCTGGCCTGAGCACCCCAAAATAAGCCTATATTATATGTATTTCTTGATAAATTTGAAAACTTTGTACGTCCAGTGTTAACAATATAATTCAATTAAACAATAGTCAAGACTTGTCCACAACCTATTCTAAAAATTAAAATGTTGTAGCTGAGGGCTTTTATCCTACTTAAAATGGTTTAGTTCAACCGTGAATACATATCCGATAACTCCTCTACCATAAAAATATGCTGATCATCGAATATTCAATAAAATACCATCAATATAATAAATACCTCAAATATATTGCTCTACTTTTAAACATTCGATGCCGTATGATGGCCCTAGTTGTTTCTGCAAGGTGGGGTTTTATGAGGTTAAGAACTACAATATAATTTCGACATTTTTATAGATAACACAATCTATAAACGTTTTTCTCTGCAGGACGCAAACACAAACTGCGTAAACTCCTTGTCCCCTTGATGGTTTTTGTCCTCCTGAAGGCTATGACCCTCATCCCTCTGGCCCTTGGAGTCCTGGGACTCAAAGCATGGAACGCACTCCAGCTCAGCTTCTTCAGTTTCGTCACATCTCTAGCTCTCGCCATTTTCAATTTGTGCAAGAAGGTAAGGAAGAGACTCAAGTAACTATGAATAAGGTACACTGTCCTTAACGTCTTCATAACTACGATACTTTCCTGCCCACAGGTCGCCTCAGACTCAACTGTTCCAGTCGCACACACTTTCGCCGAACCCTACCACTATGCTGCTAGGAACCTCATTGTTCCCGGAGGAGAATCCACAGAAGACGCTCAAGAACTAGCCTATGGCGCTTACCAAAGGCAGTGAAGCCGAGAACCATATTGGAAGCGGGTGGTAAGTGGATACTGATTGCTAATAACCAAAGAGTATTCAAAGTTAAGAAGAAAAAAAATCGATGATAAGTAATGGACAATCAGCTTTTTCCCCATGAAAGAGATATTAAGAATAGTTCAGACCAACAGCACAAAAACAATATCATGTTCTTATATTTGAAAGGACTGCATGTTGTTGTGGTTGTTTTGAGTTGGTGTGGCAGCAGGATTTTCAACAACCTACAGGACAGTTGATGGTGTTTCTGCTTTCATAACAATATTAGCATTAGTGTACATCGAAACTGTATACTTAAACAAAATTATACCATCAAAATGTTAAAACTAACTTACTCTGAATTTATGTTTCAGATTAATGGACTGCTCGATCAGAAGAACTACCTAATTTATTAATATTTATTTCATACCAAAGAAATTTTGTAAAAAACAAAACAAATAAGTACATGTATTTATTATAAGAATATGCTGTAAATAAAGCTGCCGTGTTTCAAAAAATAATGTTTCTTTTTTTTTATTGACAAAAGTCCCTATGATCCCAACATAGCAGTAGTACAGAACATAAGGATCTGTAAGTTGATTGAATAAGAATTGATCAGTTTATAAAATAGAAGAGACTCACTTTGTTATTATAAAATAATTTGTTTTTGGAGCATTGATTATATTGCAGTAAATCATGTTTTAACAACTTTTTACTGGAGTCAAAATACAAATACAATAAATAAATTAATAAGAAACAAGCTTAAAAATTAATCTTAGTATAAAACTAAACTGATAAAAAAATTACAAGATAAAACCAAGTTGCTTTTAAATAATCAAAATTTAAAAAAAAAATAAAAACATTGTGAAAATAAATAGACAATACGAAAAATAAAATGATAAAACCTAAAAAATATTTTCAAAAAATGTATACCTATCAAACACATGTTATAAAATGCACTTAACCGAACAGTATGATCGCAAAGACTTTGAGAGGGTAATACAACCTTATACTTGGCTCATTGATGTTGATGTTCTCTTGGGTATCATGTATTAATGTAGTCCCCATTTAAAAAAAAAAAAAAAAAAAAATCTCATATTCTCATATTTCATTAAATTAATTTTATTTCTAGTACTATTTACAAATCGGTCATCCATTTGAAAATCTGGGATGAGGTGTACCAATTAAATCTGGTGTAATTATGTCTCATATTTATTTTTTTTTTAATTAAATATAAACTGCTTATAAATGTATTGTACTATGACGTTTTTGAGAAAGATGAGTCCTGAAATCACGCTATTGAATCACCATATTTAGAATGTTAAACTATGAATTTCGTTGTGATTGGCCACTGACTACATGTATTAGTAACTTTCAGCCAGAGTGCTACGATCAACCCAGCGTTAATATACCTATCTAATTAAATATGTTCAAATTTCACATCTTAGCTAGCAATTTCTAGGAGCAGAGCTAGGCATACATTCCACCAAATGCCAATAAGAAATTGATATAACCACGTTTAAATTAAGTTGCTTGATATACCTAAATGATTTATATAATTTTAATTATTAAGTTAAAGTTTAGTTTAATTATTAATTTTAATATTTCAATTGCTATGAGCAATAAGGTTCGCATTTAATAAAAGGTCAAAAGATTCCTGCCAGTCTTTCTCTAGGGAGTCAAAAATCACTCATTTTTCATTACACACACACACACACACACACACACATATTTGTACGTATTTCACTTTTTAAATTTCGTTCAAATTAGTTTTGAATTTTGGTTCTATTTAATGTTTATAGACCGTGAAAAAGACAGTAATTTTTTTCGAGATGTTGACAGATGTAGTAGTTTGTTAGTTGCTAATGAATTTCCTCATTAATTGTTTAAATACTGAGGCATTATAGTTCAAGGTTACGAATAAATTAACGCAAAGAACTTTCAAATATAAACACACACACACAGACACACACACACACACACACACACACACTCACACACACACACACACACACACACACACACACACGCACGCACGCACGCACACAAAACACAAATATATATAGCAGATTTATATAATGACCATTTATTATTTAAGAATGTCTTTTAAGCCATAAGGTCAAAAAAATAATAATTCATTCATAAAGTCATTTATTTCATCCCCGACGTATTTGGAGTATCACCACTCCTTCTCAAGGGGTTATTTCTACACAAATTTAGAAAACAATATTGTTAATTACATAGTTTCATATTTTACTTCTATTTATCTAATTAAAAGTTTTTTTTTACTCGCAGCTATCAATTCCATTTAAAAAAATCCTTATATTATATAATATATTCATTTTATAGCTGTAATTGGCTAAAAACTTTATATATATATATATATATATATATATATATATATATATATATATATATAATGTCTTCAACAAATTGTTTTTGCTGAACTATTCCTGAAAATAAAACCCCACCATGAGAAGAATTTTAAAATAAAATTCTTCGTCCCTTTTTTCTATTCACTGCGTTCATTTCAATTCTTCTGCGAGTTATTTTAGGCCCAGCTATCTTCTTAATTTGTTAAAAGGTTTAGTAAACGAAACTGTTCTATCGAAGAGTTCTATTTCGTACACACACACACATACACACACACATATATATATATATATATATATACTGTTTGTGAAGCAAAAATAAAAATGAATACCAAATTATCCCACAAAAATTGTATAAAACTTCATTATTAAACAAGACATGAATATGCTTCAAACGGAAAGCATCCGGAAAAATAATTTTGGGGATTGAAAATCTTTAAAACATTTTTGCACTTTGCGAATGTATTAAATCTATAAAAAATATTCAAATATATATAAAATAAAATAAAAAAATTATAGAACTTCATGTCTGAAGGAGGTTTCTGTATGCAAGATGGACAAGATTCCACGGGCCACAATGAACGAGACCACCAGAAGAAACAGTAATACCAGAAGAAGAAATATTGTGGGCAATACTATTGAGCAAATAGAGTGGGACTGCAAATACCACCGGAGATCCGTCGAGCTAGATGACTAACATGTGTTCCAGCGATGAAGTTTAAAACAACAAAATAAAACACTAATATACCTGTGGCAAAATAAATCAGTCTGTAAAATAATTTGTGAGGTAAAATTGTCTTGTTAAGGTGGTCACACGTTTCTTGTCATTTATACTCGCAATGTAATTTAAAATTTATTTCAAAGCATATCAATTGAATTTAACACGGATGTCATACATTTAAAGAACTCAAGAGATTAACAAGAGTAGTTATTAAATATAATATTGAACTGGTATTACTATGTAAGGAAATGTATTCTTCTGGATTTGTAGACTTTTTAACGCTATTTACTATTTAAGCGTGCTATCCTTATTTATAGGAATATGTAAGAAAATTAATTAGAATTGACATAATATTTGAAAGGCAAATCAAAATCATTTATGATAGATAATTTTTTTTAAACAAGTTTTGGTAATAAAAACCGAAATAAAAAATGAAAGTGAATTGAATAAATTTATTTTTAATTAATAAGGATTAAAAAGGAGTGCTGAACATTTATTTTTAAATATAATTTTGATGCATAGTTTATCTGTGACATAAACATGAATTAAGTTTCTGGTCTTGTTTACATATAGTGACATGAGATATTCAGTTTGGATGGTTTCTTACGAAGGGATAACGGAATTCGTCATGTAACGAGTCTGTGGTTTAGTTTGGAAGTCTGACAGTTTTTGTAAATGTTTATCTTATGTGGAAATATTTAAAATAGTAATTTACTCAGCGTATGGCATTTTCAAAAGCTCTACAATGCTACTAGGTAGTTGGGTTGTTCAGAGCTACTCGGGGAAGAGAGTCCTACCTATATCTGTAGTCGATTATTTCCCACTTGAAACTTAAGTTCTCCAAGTGAAACTGCTTCTTGAAAAAACGGTTATTTATAAAATCTGGTCGAAAATTTGGAGAAAATACTTACAGTAGCTGCATTAAGGTCCCTCCAATGGTTGTACGAAAGAAAAACAAGATAAGAATTATAAAGTCCGTCACGCAGGCGTTGACATCACCTCACGAGCAAAGGCCATCCGGGCTAATTTGTGACGTATATTCAAAACTGTTTTTTTTAGAAAAGAAGAAAATTTTTTATCGAGGCGTCAAATGGGAGGAGGAAAAGTTATGGTTTGGGCTTCAATTGGTTTCAAAAAAAAGAAGGAAATTTGGTATTTGTTTCATCAAAAATAAACTCAGCTGAGTATAAGAATTTGTTCGTGGAACAAAAGTTGACTTTTAATGACACGTCTGCAGGCACACCTGTTTTCCAGCAAAGATAACGCCCCAATACATTCAGCAAAAATATTAAAGACTGGTTTACTCGCAACATAATTGCCAAATTAGACTGGCCTGATGTCTCCCCAGACCTGAACATTATCGAAAACGTTTGGGGAATTCTTTCAAGAAAGGTGTACTCTGAGTCAAGACAGTTCGGAACAATCGACGAGTTGAAATCTGCAATTCTGGCTTCATGGGAAGAAATACCTCAAGAAACAATCAAACAATTGTACGATTCATTACCAAACAGAATTTTTGAATTAATAAATGGTGGTGGAAAGGCCACAAAATATTAAAATGAGTTTTATTTATTTTTACCAGGGAGCGTGTCTAACATTTTGAAGGGTCTTAATTTGCTTCGAAATTTTTTTTAAAAAAATGTATATATTTTTGGCTTGAGAACCCAAATACAAGCAAGCTGCCGATTTAACTTGAGGTGAGTGATGGATTATTTTATTTCTGTTTTACGAGAAATTTGCAAGGATGGGAGGGGAGGGATAACAAATTTTGAAGTGTGTCTAACATTTTGACACTGAGTGTATATATATATATACAGTTTTGAACAGACCTGGTTTTCATCTCCTGGGTAGGATCGATGGACATTTGAAGAAAAATTTCGAAAACTGCGTCATGAGTACGACCTCAATACCTAATTTCCCGTAAGGGAAATATGCTATACAGACAGACAGTGTATCATTATTTCTTTTCTGCAATATTCAAACTCCTCTCACTAATAGAGCAATTGTTGAAACATAAAATGCTCACAAAACCTTCTTTCAAGATAATTCAATGGGAAGCAGGTAAATGTCTCTAAAAATAATAACGCATTTTGTCTCAGTTTACATGAAAATATGATGACTCCTTAAAGATGTTCGGCACAAATGCTCATTAGCTAAACAATTACTGTGGTTACTATTAAGCCCGTCAGGTATCTCACCATATTAACTACTGGCCAAGCTTTCAGATTCTCTTGGGTTAAATTTGACATTGGGATTTCAAAAAATCCCAAAACATTCACACAGGGGCTGCGTAAACTAAGCAGATTTCCCACGTGATGTTTTACAATAGAGAAATTTCACGAGAGCCGAGCAGTTAAGAAAACGGCCGAACTAGCTTTTGGCGGAAAATTCACTCGTCCGTTAGCCGCCCAGATTTAATAAAAATGCAAATATCTCGGTTAATATTCAAGATAGAGAATAAATGTATAAACAATATTTATAGCAAATTTAATTTGCAATAAGATTGATTCTGTACAATATTTCGATCAGACGTATAGTAACGGAGATATTTCGAATTTTCAAAAATCCTCCCCTTTACCCCCCCCCCTCCCACTGGTCCGATTTCAGCCGTTAACGAACTTGATCTTTCTTTTTTACATAAAACGACTAAATATCGAGTTTGGTAACGATCAAACAAAAATTGCGACCGCTAGAGCGGTAACAGACAAATATATATCTATCTTATATATATAAAATTGTAACCTCTGTCTGTACATTGATTTTTTTCGCGAAATTTCACGATAACTTTTCGTTTCACATGTCATAGACACCATATCTGCATTTTGTTTCTTTCGTGTATGTTTGTTTGTTTGTTTGTTTGTTACCTTTTCACGCATAAACGGCTGAACCGAATTTTATGAAAATTGGTATGTATATTACTACTAACCCAACTTAGACTTTAGGCTATATTAATATCCTCTGAGACGAACAGGAGTGGGGGTTATAAGGGAAGCCTAAAATTAAAAATAGCGATATTTCGTTTCCTATTGGTTTTTCCGCAAATATAAACATAAAAAAGTTGTTTATTTTGTTATTTGTAGTAACTTTTGTTATATACACTTTTGTCGTATACCTAAGTATAAATGAGTTATATGTTAAAACTTTAGCGGGCACTAACGGCTGAACCGAACTTAACAAAACTCGGTATGTCAATTAGCATTAATTCTTCCATGATTATAAGTTATATTAAAATTTTTAGGTTCGAACGGGAGGGGGGTTAAAAGGGAGGCCTGAAATAAAAATTCACCATATTTACATGTATAACAGACGGGAAATATAAAAATATCGAAGACTGTGAAGCCTTATCAAACAAATAATTATATCATTAGCAAATCCACGGCAAAGATGGGTATCAATCCTAAGCTCTGGGACGGGTAAATGTCAAAATATTGTGCAATGTAAAGCCTGCTAAAAAATACCATCACCATTCAGCCTCAAATGAATTCCCGGGCGAAGCCGGTATCTGAGCTAGTATATATATAAAATTGTAACCTCTGTCTGTACATTGATTTTTTTCGCGAAATTTCACGATAACTTTTCGTTTCACATGTCATAGACACCATAACTGCATTTTGTTTCTTTGGTGTCTGTTTGTTTGTTTGTTTATTTGTTTGTTTGTTTGTTACCTTTTCACGCATAAACGGCTGAACCGAATTGTATGAAACTTGGTATGTATATTACTACTAACCCAACTTAGACTTTAGGCTATATTAATATCCTCTGAGACAAAGAGGAGTGGGGGTTATAAGGGAAGCCTGAAATTAAAAATAGCGATATTTCGTTTCCTATTGGTTTTTCGGCAAATATGAACATAACAAAAGTTGTTTATTTTGTTATTTCGAGTAACGTTTGTTATATACACTTTTTTTGTATACTGAATTATAAACGAGATATACGCTAAAACCTATAGCGGAAGTGAACAATTTTATTTGGGACAAATGACCCAACCAAAATAAATAAAACTCGGTATGTGTATTAGCACTAACGCTTTCATTATATAAAGCCATACCAACATTTCTAGGGACGGGCAGGAGTGGGGGTTGTAAGGGAGGCCTGAATTTAAAATAGCGGTATTTCGTTTTCTATTCGTTTTTCGGCAAATATGAACATAACAAAAGTTGTTTATTTTGTTATTTAGAGTAACTTTTGTGATATTCATTTTTGTCTTTTAGCAATGTATAAACGAGATATACACTATAAACTAAAGCGGGAGTCAACTTTTTTATTGGGCGCTAACGATTGAACCGAACTTAACAAAACTCGGTATGTCAATTAGCATTAATTCTTCTATGATTATAAGCTACATTAAAATGTTTAGATTAGAACGGGAGTGGGGGTTATAAGGGAGGCAATTTTTTAATTAAAAATTTTTCTAATACATTTCTCCAGGAACAATGTGTGGAGCAAGTAATTTGTGTAGAAATATTGATATGCTCAACAATTCATTCCTATTTGAACTATCAGGTACCACAGCTGGAAAAATTAATTCAAATCAATGTTAATATTTTGTCCTTAATAGCTGAAATCTATGCATAATGCACAGGAGACGGGAAATATGACAATTTGGAGGACAGTGAAGACTTACAAAAAAAATTAATTTTATTATTAACAAATGCCAACAACGGGTATTGTCCCTGAAAACTGGGACTGGTAAATGCCAAAATATTGTGCAAAGTAAAGCCTTGCCAAAAAAATGCCATCACCATTCAGCCTCAAATCAATTCCCGGGCGAAGCTGGGTATCTGAGCTAGTATATATATATATATATATATATATATATATATATATATATATATATATATATATATATATATACAGTTTTCAACGGACCTCATTTTCGTCATCTACTAGGTAGGATCGATGGACATTTGAAGAAAAAATTCGAAAATTCCGTCGTGAGTACAACCTCAATAGCAGAATGACAACACCAGTCAACCATCTGCAGAGAAGTTTGATCAAAATTGTTCTTTGGTGTACCTTGTTGTAACCTAGGCACAACTTCATAGTATTATTTGCCAGCAGGTCTCAAGAAGCCTAAAAGGAGCAAGGTGTGCGGGGGGGGGGGCTGGACAAAGATCTCCATCACTATTGAAAATTAAATTCCATTATTTTTAAAATGTCAGCTATCCTACAGTACATTAACAGGAAATTTTGTGGATGGAGACTGTGACGTTTTATGGCACAGTGCTTACATCAAAATGCCGAATTTAGTGTTTTTATAGAAACGCTTAACAAAATGTGGATACCAAAACAGTGAAGTAATCATACGGTTATAAGACGAAATTAATATGATCGAAATCACAAAAGACGGTAACGAAGTTTTCAAAATTACAAAACCATAAAAGTAGCATCAACAACCGCAGAAAAGGTGGTTAAACATTTTTGTGGGCATCGGTCGTCGAAGTAACTAGATAATGTTTTTCCAACGTTTTGGCGAAATTTATTGATTTCCTTAAGGCCTTTAAACTACTAATAATACAGTGCAAGAGCGAGATCACTCTTATACCAGGATAACCAAGGTCCAACATATATTAAAAGGTACTTTATTCAATTAAAACTATGAAGTAATAGATTCAAATATTTCTATGTGTACATCCTTCTTTATAGGAAATTAATTCTCTCACAAGTTCTAGCATTGCCTGAGATTAACTCTTTTTATGTCCCATTTTATCCATTTTTTGTCGTAATTAAATCATTTTTTGAAAGTTTTATGAGAGTGAATTCCTTGTACTCCAGGTGCAATCACTTGGCCAAACTCGGAGAGCTTCAAGGAATATTATGGTATATTTGTAAGTATTTCACTTTTATAATTTCATTCAAATGGGTTTTGAATTTTGGTTTTATTTAATGTTTATAGACCTTGAAAAAGACAGTATTTTTTTTCGAGATGTTGACAGATGTAGTAGACTTTTGTTAGTTGCTAATGAATTTCCTCATTAATTGTTTAAATACTGAGGGATTATAGTTCAAGGTTACGAATAAATTAACGCAAAGAACTTTCAAATATAAAAGCTCAGAGAAACGATCATGATAACAATTGAATCACTTTTACAACGATCCTCGATGAATTAAGAACGTATCAGTGAAAACAAACGCACATTCTGAGTAGGAGGCGTGAGGGCAGTTGCTTTCCCTGGTCCTGCGTGCTTGAAGCGACACTTGTTGCGCATCTTAACCAGGTGTCGTTTGATATTCAGCCGATCAGCTGACCTCTTAACACCAATGCCAAGGTGATAGCAGTTCACTTTCCTTTGGCTTCCGGCCATTCAAAGTCTCGCCTAATTTCTTTTTGAACTGGTCGTTTCTATTAAAGTATCTATGAACGACTTCCATAGTGGCTGAGCATCCGGCATTCTACCGTATTTGAATTTCACATTCAATGGAAGTAGGTTGGCTCAATAGGACACGGGAATGATTTCAATGAACTGTAAACAAAAAATAAATTAAAATGTGGGACACCCTCCATTCAGGCTTGAAGAAACTGATAAATGTATTTTTGGTACTGAAATGATTATATTACACAACGCATTTCTTTTTCTTTCCCTTAAATTATTTATATTCCAATAATCGGGGAAATTTGCCAAGTTTTTGTTAACTACTATTAATAACAACGAGGACAGGGTGGGTATGGTTGAGTGTCCAGATATATACATTTTTATTTAATACTTTATGTGAGTTTCATTCTATTCAATGAAAAGTCCATTATTCATCAATCGTCATTTTTATTAGGTCAGAATGAATTACTTCCTTTAAAAACTATGTTTTACATATAATAATAAAGTTATGTCTCAATTCATTCTTTACTTTCCTTAGCATGTAGATGAAACCGAGGTAGAGGTAAACCAGAAAACTATTGTAATGGGTCCAAAAATAAACGAAAAGGGCAAAGTTTGCTCAGTCAAATATTTTTGTTAAGCTGGCATCAACTCTTTCTCATTTAGTGTGTAGTATGACAAAGGTAACGTGGCAGGGACAAACAAGGTACTGTTGTGGCAGGGAAAGATTTAATACTTTTTTCAGTTACTCTTGAAGAATTTGTTTTTTGGTTAATTTGTTGTTTATTTTTACTTTCTTGTTCTAACTATTAAAGATTTCTTATCAGGAAAGTGCCCCATTTTATTTTTCTAAAGAGAACAATTCCTGTTCATCAATCTACTCCTCAAGAAATTAAGGATATTTTATTTTTATATCAACTATAACTTTCTAACATGTCGCACCCTGGCTAGAAAAGGGTGCTAACCTGTAGATAACCAGTCCGATAACCCTTAGTAGCAAAAAGTGTTCGTTAATAAATAACAACAACTTCCTATCTATTTTTTTACCTTCAATCAGAACTTATTATTAACCACCATTCTAATTCAAGAATTCTTTGAAATCATTTGCGTGATAGTTGTTACCTGTAGATGAATCTCTGTATATATTATTAAAGTCTTTTCATTAATAAAATAAATAATACAATTTGTAACAGACTTGAATTTTATTATAAATAAATCAGAATGCCCATATTCCATATAGAGCAATTTTTATACTGCTCCATTCTTGGTTTGCTTGTAATGGACGCTTGTAAGAAAAATATAAGAATACAGTGATAGACCAGTTATCACAAACTATATATCAGATTCATTGAATATGAAGCATAAACCAGCAATTCGACGTAATTGAGCGTTTTATAATTAAAAACTGAAAACATTATTTTCCAAAAACAATCCAATAAAGGAATCCTGAAAAAAATACAACTTTTAGAATATTTTCTCTTTTTTTGTCTTTCTTCTGAATGTATTTCTTCTGAAGTACAAACCCGTTTGAATCGGTACATTAATTTTTTTTCATCCAATACAAATTTTTATTCGAATAATTTCTTCTTCTTGAATAATGACTATCCATAAAACATTACGTTGTTCATTTAATGAATGAAAGTGTTATTTATTACTCAGAAAAAATAACAGTTGTATTCTTTATTGTGAATGACTTTGGACAGCAGTGTAGACGGGTAAAGGATTGCAAGAACATTCCAATCCCCGGTAAAAGCCTAGGTTGTACACATTTAAGTTCCCTGATGGGAAACTCATTGAGGAGTTACTGTAAATAGTAAGAACCTTTCCGATATATTTGAGATTTCAAACAGTCTATCGCACAGTAGACAACACATTAACAGTTGTTTAAGGTTATCCGTCTTTGTTGGTTTTTAAAAAAATTCGCTTATTGAGATTGTAAGATATTACATATTTTTAGCACTTTTAGTAGTTAATTTTAGTAGTTTCAGTTTTAAATTGTATCTCATTTAATATGATTTATTTAGAAGCGTATAAATTTAAGTAATGACAGTTCCCCTTTTTTCTGTGACATTTATTTCTATTTTTAGTTCTATTGTTGGCCTTTAACTTGTATTTTAATTCGTTTTTTCTCTTCGAGTTTACGGTTGTTTATTTGTGTGTTAAATAATTTAAATACTGTTGGCTGCTGATTATCATATGGTTTTTGTTGATGTTAACAGGCACTGAAGATGGAGCTGTTGAGGTGCTCTATGTCTCAATAAACGCATTGTAGAGGAAAACAGACCTAGCATGTACATCCATATTCAATCGTTCCTCTACGACCCAGATATATGCAGGAGATATATAAAGTTTATCCATATGTATTTATTACTGCTAGAACCATAGGTGTAAGGATCAGATGCTTCAATACCCTGCAGAAAGTTCTCCGAAACTAAAATCAAAGAACAATGCAGTAGAGCGCTGTTTGGCTGGGTTTATGATTCAGAAGTCTCCAGGGAGCACTCGACACTCGGATCAACGCACAACATTTTGCATTGAAAAATTTTGCAAAACATTTTTCATGAGAGTGTTTACAACACTACTTGAGGAATTCTACTTTATTTGAGGTTCTACGCATTGGTAGCAATTCAGAGCAACACGTGAAGAGAATGTCCCATTGTGTCGCCGTATCGGACACCAAATAAACCAATTATGCTGGATATCAACCATATATTTATTTTCACACAATTTGTTTGGGTCCTGTAACATCGCCAGTACGTGCTTAACCAAAGACTGAAAAACAACTCTTCTAGGGCTATCTGGGCTAATTATAGGATGCAGAAGATGTTTGGCTATTGCAATGCAGTTAGGTTCTATAGAACACCAACCGCAATAGAAAGCAAATATGAATCATTTAATAAGGTTGGTATACGAAATGTTTTCTATGCTAGAGGTGTAAAGGTCATATTTACGATAAACTATAGCTTTCCAAGCAAGCCTATTTTGTTGAGAGCTAAACACTCTTCTCTCTGTTTCGGAAGCGAAATCTGAGCTACGGTCATTAATTGGCTATCATGGCTTTTGAAAATACAAATAAGTGTTTTTCTTTAAATATATCACAGCACTCTTTCTATTTTAGCCCCAGCAGATGTAAAAAAGAAATATAACCCCGAAGACCAGCGCTCATGACGAAATCTTGAACAGTATTTCTATGAGGTCGGGTGAAATAACCGCTGTAAAGTACGAGAAGTCAATGAATACTAAAATCTCTAAACATGGCGGCCTTTTTACATTACAAGGTTTCAGTAAAGGAGACGATCCAGGAATACCAATGGATTTCTCCTGTATTTTTGAATGCAGTAATGCACTTCGATTGTTTTGATGGCAGTGGTTTTTCTAGAAGAACGATTTAAATAAAGTAGTATTTAAATAATTCCTATTTTTATTAATCGCTATCTTTAAAGACTGAGCATTATTAAAATTGATGAGTGGGAAAAAATATATATATATATATATATATATATATATATATATATATATATATATATATTGGAGCAGCTTGAAAAGAATACGTTCAAAATATTAAATTTATTACTGAACACCATATTTATATATGAAAAGCCTAATCAAACACCAAAACGCTAGAATTAGTTGGGTTGACGAAGGAACACCTTTTAAAACAACTAGGTAATTATTAAATATTACAAATAATGGCTTAACTTTTTTTTTTATATTTAAAATGTACAAAGAGAATTTGTGTGAATAGAAAAATTCCAATTTTTAATTAAAACCTTTTTAAACTTATTCTGGTGTGGAGACAAATAGTTCAACATCCTAAACATTGTATACAAACACTTGTCCAAGCTAAATGTCTCATATTTTTTCCGCAGGGTAATGTAGAAGGTACTTGAACAAAGCTATCATTTGATTGAATCGCAACCACAATACGTCCGAAAATGATTAACCTCATCAGTTGACCTCACCTGTCCCTTCGCGGACTGTTGAGCACAAGTATTCAGTTTCTCATCGAACTCTAAGACTGTTTTAACTACTAAAGATCTGATCTACTTTAGGTATCTGTGATTTCCTTAGCCTGCCCCTTCACAAAAATATAATTGCCGCACAAATACAAAATTTTGACTTAATTATTAATATTGTAAAGATTTAACACTTCTCAAAAAGAATTTCGCCCAAAATTGAAATAATGCCCAAATTAAGACAATGTAGACTTAAAACGCTCCTATTTTGAATTGTTAAAATCCAGCATATACATTGACGTACTTATTAATTGAAAAGGGCCAAATTATAAAATTAAATCTTAATTTTTAAGAAGAAAGTGTCTTTTAAAAAAATTGTTTTCAGAAAGGAATTGGAAATGCCAAAGTGATTAAAAGTTTTAAACTAAAAATTCCAAAGGTAACAAGGCTATGAAATTGAACATATAGTGGAATGCTAGGGATGACTACATTACATTAAATGGCATTTATAGATAAATAGTAGTACAAAAAGTCTTAAAAAAATTCGTAAAAAATTTCTTGAGGGAGTAGAACCTAATATTTTTCTGGTTCGGACAATTTTATTCGAAAATCAGCTATTGAGGTTGCACTCATGACGTAGAGACTGACACAGCCTTGGGGAATGGGGAGGGTCTCCAAGAATAAATAGTTGAAGAGTCAACCATATAACCAATTATGATTTTACACACGTATTCTCTGAAACGAATATTAACCGAGTTATTTGTATTTTTTCGTTTCTATTTCAGTCTTTTTGTAAACCCCCACTTCCACTCAACCGATTTTGAAGTTCTTCAGTCACAAAACATCTCAAGTCCAACTTTTTTTTTTTTTTTTTTTAAATGCCTGTCACATAGGCTTTTTAATGAGTGGGAAGTAGAGCATAGATAACGAGATGAGATCATCAGCGTATCATATTCCATTGTGTGGGAAGTCTGCATAGTTTACGCAACATTTGCGTGACGGGCACGAGAATATGACGCAACACATAAATTTATTTTGTTTCAAACTTCGTCGCTGGGAACTTATTACTGGTGTTATTTCCGGCGTATCTCCAGCGGTGTCTGTTATGTGGTGGTCCACGATATTTCGCCGAAATTCCATCCGGCTTCTTCTGGCGGTCATATTTTTGTTGTGCTTCTGGCAGCTCTTAATATGACCGCCAGAAGAAGCCGGATGGAATTTCGGCGAAATATCGTGGACCACCACATAACAGACACCGCTGGAGATACGCCGGAAATAACACCAGTAAATTTATTTTATTTTTTATATAACTCCCGGCATGAGGGTTTTTATTTTTAGCAGATTTCCCCTAAGGGAAATCAGCTATTGAGGTCGTACTCATGACGCGATTTTTTCTTCAAATGTCCTTCGATCCTACCTAGGAGATGACGAAAATGAGGTCCTTTCAAAACTGTATATATGTATCTATCTATCTATCTATATATATATATATATATATATATATATATATATATATATATATACTAGCTCAGATACCCGGCTTCGCCCGGGAATTCATTTGAGGCTGGATGGTGATGGTATATTTATGACAAGGCTTTACTTTGCATAATATATTGACATTTACCCGTTCCAGTGTTTAGGGTTAATACCCGTTGTTAGCATTTGTTAATAATAAAATTATTTTTTTATGTAAGACTTCACTGTCCTGCATATTGTCATATTTCACGTCTCCTGTGCATTATGCATAGATTTGAATTATTAAGGAGAAAATATTGACATACATTTGAATTAATTTTTTCCGGTGAGGTACCTGGTAGTTCATATTGAAAAGAAGTGTTGAGCAAATTTCTCTAAATAACAAAATAAACAACTTTTTTTACTTGCATATTTGCCAAAACCCCAATAGGAAATCATTATTATTAATTTCAGGCCTCCCTTATAACCCCCACTCCTGCCCGTCCCTAGAAATATTAGTATGGCTTATTATAAGGAAGGCGTTAGTGCTAATAAACATACTGAGTGTTTTATTTAGTTCGGTTGAGTCTTTTGTGCCAAATAAAATCGTTGTCTCCCGCTATAATTTTTTGCGTATAACGCCTTTATACTTCGGTATACGATGATAGTGTATATAAAAAAAAGTTTCCCTAAATAACAAAATAAACAACTTTTGTTATGTGCATATTTGCCGAAAATGCAATAGGAAACGAAATATCACTATTATTAATTTCAGGCCTTCCTTATAACCCCCACTCCTGCTCGTCCCTAGAAATGTTATTATGGCTTATTATAATGAAGGCGTTAGTACTAATTCACATATATATATATATATATATATATATATATATATATATATATATCTATATCTATATATATATAAAATTGTAACCTCTGTCTGTACATTGATTTTTTTCGCGAAATTTCACGATAACTTTTCGTTTCACATGTCATAGACACCATAACTGCATTTTGTTTCTTTGGTGTCTGTTTGTTTGTTTGTTTGTTTGTTTGTTTGTTTGTTTATTTGTTTGTTTGTTTGTTACCTTTTCAAGCATAAACGGCTGAACCGAATTTTATGAAATTTGGTATGTATCTTACTACTAACCCAACTTAGACTTTAGGCTATATTAATATCCTCTGAGACGAACAGGAGTGGGGGTTATAAGGGAAGCTAGAAATTAAAAATAGCGATATTTCGTTTCCTACTGGTTTTTCAGCATATGTGAACATAATAAAAGTTGTTTATTTTGTTATTTAGAGTAACTTTTGTTATATACACTTTTTTCGTATACCGAAGTTTAAATGCGTTATACGCTAAACATTATAGCGGGAGTCAACAATATTATTTGACAAAAAAGACTCAACCGAACTAAATAAAACTCGGTATGTGTATTAGCAGTGAGGCCTTCATTATAATAAGCCATACCAACATTTCTATGGACGGGCAGGAGTGGGGGTTATAAGGGAAGCCTGAAATTAAAAATTGCGATATTTCGTTTCCTATTGGTTTTTTCCGCAAATATAAACATAACAAAAGTTGTTTATTTTGTTATTTGGAGTAACTTTTGTAATATACACTTTTGTCGTATACCTAAGTATAAATGAGTTATACGTTAAAACTTTAGCGAGCAATAACGGCTGAACGGAACTTAACAAAACTCTGTATGTCAATTAGCATTAATTCTTCCATGATTATAAGTAATATTAAAATTTTTAGGTTCGAACGGGAGGGGGGTTAAAAGGGAGGCCTGAAATAAAAATTCACCATATTTACATGAATAAGAGACGGGAAATATAAAAATATCAAAGACTGTGAAGCCTTATCGAACAAATAATTTTATTATTAGCAAATCCACAGCAACGACGGGTATTAACCCTAAACACTGGGACGGGTAAATGTCAAAATATTGTGCAATGTAAAGCCTGCTAAAAAATACCATCACCATTCAGCCTCAAATGAATTCCCGGGCGAAGCCGGGTATCTGAGCTAGTATATATATAAAATTGTAACCTCTGTCTGTACATTGATTTTTTTCGCAAAATTCTTGGTAACTTTTCGTTTCACATGTCATAGACACCATAACTGCATTTTGTTTCTTTCGTGTTTGTTTGTTTGTTTGTTTATTTGTTTGTTTGTTACCTTTTCACGCATAAACGGCTGAACCGAATTTTATGAAACTTAGTATGTATATTACTACTAGCCCAACTTAGACTTTAGGCTATATTAATATTCTCTAAGACGAACAGGAGTGGGGGTTATAAGGGAGGCCTGAAATTAAAAATAGCGATATTTCGTTTCCTATTGCTTTTTCAGCAAATATGCACACAACAAAAGTTCTTTATTTTGTAATTTAGAGTAACTTTTGTTATATGCATTTTTGCCGTATACGGAAGTATAAATGAGTTATACGCTAAAAACTATAGCGGGAGTTCACAATTTTATTTGGCACAAAAAACTCAACCGAACTAAACCAAACTCGCTATGTGAATTAATACTAACGATTTCCTTATAATAAGCCATACTATCATTTATAGGGTCGGGCAGGAGTGGGGGTTATAAGGGAGGCCTGAAATTAAAAATAGCGATATTTCGTTTCCTTTTGCTTTTTCAGCAAATATGCACACAACAAAAGTTGTTTATTTTGTTATTTAGAGTAACTTTTGTTATATCAACTTTTGCCATATACGGAAGCAGAAACGAGTTATACGCTATAAACTAAAGCGGGAGTCCACAATTTTATTTGGCACTAAAGACTCAACCGAATTAAAACAAACTCGGTATGTGAATTAGTACTAACGCCTTCATTATAATAAGCTATACTAACATTTCTAGGGACGGGCAGGAGTGGGGGTTATAAGGAAGGCCTGAAATTATGGTATGCGAATTAGCATTAATTCTTCCATAATTATAAGCTATATTAAAATGTTTAGGTTCAAACGGGAGTGGGGGTTATAAGGGAGGCCTGAAATAAAAATTCGTGATATTTCATTTTCTATTCCAAACCAACGACGGGTACTAACCCTAAACACTGAAACGGAGGTATGTCAAATTATCGAGCAAAGTAAAGTCGCCGAAAAAATACCATCATCATTCCGGCTCAAATGAATTCCCGGGCGAAGCCGGGTACCTTAGCTAGTATATATATATATATATATATATATATATATATATAGATACAAATATATATATATATATATATATATATATATATATATATATTTGACTGTTACCGCTCTAGCGGTCGTAATTTTAGTTATCGTTACCAAACTTGGTATATAATCGTTTCATGTAAAAAGAAAGATCAAGTTTGTTAACGGCTGAAATCGGAAAACGGGGGAGAGGGGAGAATTTTGAAAATTCTTAATATCTTCCTTATTATGCGTCGGATCGAAAACTTGTATAGAACCAATCTTACTGCAAATAAAGTCTATAAAGTTTGTCATGTGCATTTTTTCACAATCTTGATAATTAACTGAGATATTTATTGTATTTTTTTAGTTTTTGGTCCTCAGTAAACTTCCACTCCTACTCATCTCATATTAACAATATTCTATTATGTTAAGAAGCACTTTAATTGAAGACTAAATACGGAATATTGTTCTCAATGAACATTTACGTTTTGAGAAAAATGCAAACACGTGACACACGCGGGAAATCTGCTTAGTGACAGACTTTTTAGCAAATTCCCCTTAAGGGAAATCAGCTATTGAGGTCGTACTCATAACGCGATTTTCGAAAAATTTCTTCAAATGTCCATCGATCCTACCCAGGAGATGTCGAAAATGAGGTCCATTCAAAATTATATATATATATATATATATATATATATATATATATATATATATATATATATATATTTGTGTGTTAACACTCTAGCGGTCGCAATTGTTTGATCGTTATCAAACTCGATATTTAAACGTTTTATGCAAGAAGACAGATCAAGTTCGTTAATGGCTAAAATTGGAACAGTGGGAGGGGGGAATTTTTCGAAAATTCGAAATATCTCCGTTAACATACGTCGGATCAAAACATTGTATAGAACCAATCTTATTGAATATTAAATTCACTATAAATATTGTTCTATACATTTATTCTCTATCTTGAATATTAACCGAGATATTTGCATTTGTATTCTGTGTGTGATCGACTGGAGTCGGCTATGTTCAGTACATTCAGCCGAGAGCACTGGCAGCCGTTTCCGTAACTGTTTGTCCCTCGTGGATTGTTTAGAGATCCCTTACTACTACAGTTGTTATTGGGCAGATTTCTCTACTGTAAAACTTCACGTGGGAAATCAGCCCCTGCGTGTGGAACTTTTTCGGATATTTCATCAAGTAACACAGATTTAATTCTTCCCAATCAAAGCGTTTATGATAACATAAATGGGAAAGTGGTATGATGAATCAGAGCCTATTGAGAGTTCTTCGCACTCAATTAAGAGGTAATTTGCAACCATATCCATCTGAAGAATACGGACCAGTTTCCGGACACGGCCAGCTGACCAGGATCCGAAGGCTGCTCTGTATGCTCGGCGGCGTCAACCGAATATGGAGGCATGCGGCTAACTGTCACCTTCGAAGAAGGCCCTACCATAAAGAATATCATTATGCTAATGCTCTAATTATTTAAGTGCTTAACAGTTATTTAAGGAGTTCAAATCAGCAGTAATAAATTGTCAGGTTTCATTGAGTTGACATTGATCAACTTATGAATGGAAAATCGAAATACCACAATTGCAGTAACTTATACAGCCTTCATCAAGGCCTGACCAACTTTCTACAAAGCGGTTTAATTTTTAGTGAGTCTCTACAAAGAGGACATGAGTCACCGAAACAAAGAGAGAAAAAACAGAGTTTATGTATTTTCGCCAATATTAGCCTGAACATAAAAAAGTCCGTCATGCAGGGGCTGCGTAAACTAAGCAGATTTCCCTCGTGAAGTTTCACTATAGCGAAATTACACGAGAGCCGATCAGTTAAGGAAACGGACGAACTAGCTTTTGGCGGGAAAGTCACTCGTCCGGTAGCCGCCCAGATTTAATAATAATGCAAATATCTCGGTTAATATTCAAGATAGAGAATAAATGTATTTAACAATATTTATAGTAAATTTAATTTGCAATAAGATTGATTTTGTAAAATTTTTCGATCCGATATATAGTAACGGAGATATTTCGAATTTTCGAAAATCCCCCCCTCTAAACTCCCCCCCCTCACTGGTCCGATTTCAGCCGTTAACGAATTTGATCTTTCATTTTACATAAAACGACTAAATATCAAGTTTGGTAACGATCAAACAAAAATTGTGACCGCTAGAGCGGTAGTAACAGATAAATATATATATATATATATATATATATATATATATATATATATATATATATATACAGTTTTGTACGGACCTCATATTCGTCATCTACTAGGTAGGATCGATGGACATTTGAAGAAAAATTTCGAAAATTCCTTCATGAGTACAACCTCAATAGCTGATTTCCCTTAAGGGAAATCTGCTAACAATTTGATCTGTGCTCACTGACCTGTGAAAAATGTGTTATTATTGATATAGGATCAATTGTTGTTAATACTATGAAATATGACTCTAAAACTAGATCTGCAAGGTAATTTAATTGCTCAGAGAAGAACAGAATTAATTCATTTATTTGATGTAATGGTTCTACCCCTATGAGTAATTTGAAGAACGGTTGAAACGTGTCATAGTTTTTATAAATATTAAGATTCTATTAATAATGTTTTCGTCATCCTTTAGAGCGGGTATGGGCAACCTTTGACATGTTGCAGGCCAAACTTCAGAGTGCAAATACGTTCGCGGGCCGTTCGTATAAGTAGGGCATTTTAAAGTAGTGTTCACAATTTTTAACGATAGATATCAGACATGAAATTATTCCACAATTTAATTATAATACAATTTATCAAAATAACAAAATGAAATGAAAAAAAATAGGTACGACATTATAATTAAATCGTAAAATTTGGAATTGTTACAAACAACGAAAGTGAAATAACGTCACTAAATCAATGGGACACTTAGGCTTGTATTTGGGAAACTAATCCATCGATGTTTGGATTAATTCCACTGATACAAAAACGAAAAGAATTTTCCAAATTATCGTCAGTCAGCCTCATAAGATGTTTTGATTTATTAACTTTCATCATTGAAAAGAACTGCTCGCATTTATAAGAACTGCCAAACGCACAAATCTCAACTCCTCATTTGGAGTAAGCAGTGTAATAACTTTGTTTAATTGGGTTTTTCAAAATGTCTCGCTGGCCGGATCAAACCTTACGTCGGGCCTGTAGTTGCCAAACATATGCTTTAGATTATCCGAAAGATTTTCAGAGATATTGAAGGTTCGTTATTCAGGAAATCTTTTTTAGAAGATTGTTATATGTTCTACCGTAATTTGCTTCAAACACATCTCAAAAGTGGGGTAATAGAGATTATGGAGGAGATAAGAATGGGTAATCATTGAGTGGCTCAGTCTTAGTCTTGCCAAAACAACCTCCTCCGAGTCACTCCAACCAAAGTCATATAAACAATAAGCAGTTATATAGTGAATCAAATCATTCTAAGCTTAAATACTAAATATTGATGGCAAGAGACCTTTTTTGGTGCTAGATGCATGCCAATATGTTGTCTGTGACGTGGGGTGATTTACTCCAGGGAGTATGTTAACCGTGAAATAGTTTTAAAAGTAAAATATGTTATTGGGTTTTACTAGAATATTTATGTAATTTAAAATTGTTCCAATTCATATTGGATTTCTTAATAAGTCAATAACAAGACATCCGTCACGCAGGGGCCGGGTAAACTAAGCAAATTTCCCACGTGAAGGGATACAATAGATAAATCTACATACTGGTAACACCACCGTGAATATTAAGTGAATAAATACAAAGGGTAATGAGAAATCTTTCATTTAATTTACAAGTTGATACATTTTCCAGCTAAGAACATAAAATCTTAAATGGTGACATCATCACACAACGTATTTGCACAGTAGAGGACCAATAAAAACAAAATTTGGTATTTAAGCTTCCGATAAAATGGTTCATAATATAGCAGCTTATTGTTAAAATGACATCAGTAGGAGTGGTGGTTTACTAATCCCCGAAAACTAAAACATGCAAATATCTCGGTTAATAATCAAGATAGTGAGCAAACGTACATAGCAACATTTATAGATCATTACATGTTCTATAAGACTGGTTCTATAAACTTTTTCGATCTGACGCATAATAACGGATATATTAAGAAATTCGAATCCCCCCCCCCTCGCTCTGGTCGCTGTTCCGCCATTAACGAAATTGATTTTTAGTTTAAGATAAAACATTTAAATATCGAGTATGCTAACAATCAAACACAAATTGCGGCCGCTTGAGCATTAACAGACTATATATATATATATATATATATATATATATATATATATATATATATATATAGTTTTGAACCTCATTTTCGTCATCTCCTAGGAAGTATCGATCGAAATTTGAGGAAGTTTTTCTAAAATCGCGTTATGAGTAATTACGACCCCAATAGCTGATTTCCCTTGAGAGCAATCTGCTGAAATGCGGTCAGGGATGATCAAAACGGATAATTCCGTTGAAATTTGAAACCAAAAATGTTAGTGATTACAATACTTCACTTCGTACAAGGAAGTAATAAATGGATTAATGTCCAGAATTGGGCAGTGGAGAATGGTAGGTTTTTCTTTCTTCTTTTTCTTTTCCTAGGATGAACCAAAATGGCGTATATGGAATGAAAAAAAAATATATATAGGCAAAATTATACTCTATAATGATTGAATTATAACCATGAAGAGAAGGGGGAGGGTTAGGGAGTTGAATCTCAAATTCGTTATTGTGGGTCGGACCGAATGATTGTATATTTAATTTAAATTTTACCTTCTACAACTATTGTTTTATACATATTTTCTGTAATTGAATTATTAAGTGAGTTATTTATATATTTCCGTCTTCTCAGCCTTAAGTAAGGCAAAACTTCTACAAACCAGATTTTCATTTTGACTAACTGAATCACTAAGCATCTCATGTTCAGCATACAATTCTATTCCTCTTTAAATAGGCTTCACTCCACGGGTGGAAAAGACAACTGATGTCCAGATGAGATTGACGATTCGTTCCCAGCACTTAGGAAATATGCTTAGTTTACGCAGCCCCTACTTAAGGATCTTTTTTATTTACTCATTTCATACAAGTTGACACTTAGTAATGGAGTTGGGCTTATACATTTTTGGCACTTATTATGTTAGCTTTTAACCATTGAAACTTACTAATTTTGTAACATAATATAAAACAAACAAATACTGAAAAAACAAATTAAGTCCTTATATCTATTCCATTTTATTCTAATTAACAGACCTTATTAAAAAATAAGAATTGAAATAGAAATTTGTAAACGCGATAACTAATACACTAAGAAACTGTGCAATAATTTATAACTAGATTAAATAAAACGCTCACCAAGAAAAGAAAAGTAGAAGAAAGGAGGAGAAAAAGGGAAAATTTATAATTCAAAAATAAGTGTCACTTAGGCTTAATCATTTTAAGATTAAGAGTATTCGGGATTATATTTCTTTAAATAGACCAACAGCCCATGAATAATTTTAAATGTCATCTATAAATGAATATTTAGATAAGTGGGTTGTGAACATGGTATTGTCTGTAAGCATGTATAACAGTCCGTGTGCTTTTGCAAACTAGCTAAAGCACCCAGTGTTTCTCGGGATACGTTAATAATAAAGGTTTTAGCAGTGTGAGGTTTCACTATCCACAATATATTTATATTTCCTGGCTCCTGTGCATGTATCTTTTTTTCAAAACATCATGGACCATATAATTCAAAATCATATAGTATTCTCTATATAAAACCATGGAATAAGAGCTCCTTTAGCCAAACGTGGTCCAAAGAACAAAGATGACAGCTATTATATATTCATAATAACCTTTATTACAAAATACCCCTTTCTGTCTGGAAAGTAAACTTTTAGCAGATTTCCCTTAAGGGAAATCAGCTATTGAGGTTGTAGTCATGACGCGATTTTCAAAATTTTCGATGTCCATCGATCCTACCCAGGAAATGACGAAAATGAGGTCCGTTCAAAACTGTCTATATATAAATATATATATATATATAAATATATATATATATATATACATATATATATATATATATAATTATTATTATTATTAATTATTAACTTCCACTTTTTTTCAGTATTCATATTCTCAGGATATATATATATTTGTCTGTTACCGCTCTAGCGGTCGCCATTTTTGTCTTATCGTTATCAAACTTGATATATAATCGTTTTATACAATAAAAAAAGATCAAGTTCAGTAATGGCTGAAATCGGACTAGGGGGAGGGGGGGGGGGTTTAGAGGGGGAGAATTTCGAAAATTCTTAATATCTCCGTTATTTTGCGTCACATCGAAAAATTGTATAGAACTAATCTTATTGCAAATGTAGTGTTCTGTAAATGTTGTTATGTACATTTTTTCACTTTATTATTTACTGAGATATTTGCATTTCATAAAAATTTCCTCAAATGTCCATCAATCTTACTCAGGAGATGACGAAAATGAGGTCCGTTCAAAACTATATAAATGAATATCTGTTTGTTAACGCTCTAGCGGTCACCATTTTTGTTTGATCGTTACCAAACTCGATATTTAAATGTTTGTAAAACTAAAATTTTCTATAAATGTTGTCATGTATGTTGTTTCACTATCATGTTTAAGTTCTATTTTATATTCTCTTACTATCTCAAGTCTAAGTATATTTTCCATTTAGAACCATTCAGTTTGCCACTCATTAAGTGTTCGTAATTTAATATTGTTTAATGTGTTAAGATAAGATTAAACATTGTCTGATTGTAAATTCTGCAGAATCTATTAAGTTAATTCTCGAATCTCCTCAACTTCCTATAAGTAAGGATTGTGCCCTATGACATAAGTAGAGCTGTGCCACCGACTTGGAAAGTGAGAGGGGTTGATGGTGAGAGGCGTGGCCACATCTTGCTAGTGGTGGGGCTTAGACTAGATATAGCCCCTTCTCCGTGGTTTCTGGGACACAACCATGTTGGTTCGCGGAGTACTCCTCGTCGCCTGGCTGGGCATCGCAGCTGCCTCCCTCGACTCTCTCCTCGCCGACTCCATAGACTCCTGCTGGGGAGCCGATCCAGAAGCATGCCTCAGGGGCAAAGTCGCCGAGTACATCGGTGCACCGAGGTCGGGGGGAGAGGTCGGACTATTGAAGAGAGTAAGGCAACTCCTCTCGACTCACGACGTCAGGGTTCAGCTTCCAGAAGCATTCCAAGCTGCGACACTTGTCTTCAGGCCAGGCAGGGGAATGGACTTTGACATCGAGTTTCCAGAGGAGAATGATGTAGCTCCAAGAGCAGGTATGATAATGTATAAATACTTCCAATTATCAGTGCAGAAGAAGATAAGAAGAAGAAATTTCCTTTCGTTCCAAAGTTACGGAATGAATTCTTTCAAATTCGCATAGTTTTATTTTGTACATTTTGGAAATGTATGAATCAAATTCAGTAAATACAAGGACCTCCACATAACAAAATGGGTAAATTTAAATTAGAAAAGTAAAGGTCTTAAAATGACATCCCAAAATTTTATAACCGTTCAAAAAGTTCTAAGATATTGATCAATAGGACTTTTTTAAGTAATACCTACTTCAGAGGAATACACTTGGTTCTAAGTCATTTTAAAGTGTTCATATTACCAAGAATTTCATAAAGTACATCCGCTGAACCATGGGTGTTTTGAGGATTTCTGTAAGGGTTGAAATAAAACTAGAAACGTTTTAGTCATATTAGTGCTGAAATATCCCGATTAATCATACTAGCACAAAGAGGATGTAAATAAAAACATCGCACCATTTTTTTATAAACAAATTACTCATATTTCGAGTAAGTTTAATCAGAAAAAGCTACTTATAAATTTGTGCTTCCATTCTATCGACGATACTATTGAGGATTTTATTAAAAGAATCCATCACCGAATAAATTCCTATACTCACAAGAGACTCGAAATCATGGTCAAAGTGATCATGTTTATGTGTTTAATAAAACTGAGGTCTTAATAAATTGTATCGACGCTATGAAAGTGCATTCAGATTAGAAGTTTCGTTGCCTTTCAACTATGAAGTGCATTAGCCCTGACTAACCAATCTGCACAAAATGGCAAAATAGTCTTATAGTTTACGGAGGCTATTCATAAATTCGGGGGAATATGCCTTATAAATTGGAAATGCAACTTTACATGCATAAACACACACCACACAAACACACACACACACACACACACACACACACACACACACACACACATATATATATATATAATGTAATTAGATACCATATAGAACAATGAATAAAAAAGTAGTTCTGTTTCACTTACAATTCAATATATAATTCTCCGCGTATATCGACGCGTGTAAGTCCACCACTTACATGAACCACACCAACCTTGTAGCTTCAATATTTACTATACGAATCAACTATTGTAGGCAAATTAATAATTATACTTATTTGTAATTCCAAATTATTCAGTGACTAGAGATCCAAACATTTTATTTAAAAATAAATTCCGTCACGCAGGGGCTGCGTAAACTAAGCCGATTTCCCACGTGAAGTTTTACAATAGAGAAATTTCACGAGAGCCGAGCAGTCAGGAAACGGTCGAACTAGCTTTTGGCGGGAAAGTCACTCTCGTCCGTTAGCCGGCCAGATTTAATAAAACTGCAAATATCTCAGTTAATATTCAAGATAGAGAATAAATGTATAATAATACTATTTATAGTAAATTTTATTTTCAATAAGATTGATTCTGTACAATTTTTTATCCGACGTATAGTAACTGAGATATTTTGATTTTCGAAAATTCTCCTCTCTAAACCCCCCCTTCCACTGGTCCGATTTCAGCCGTTAACGAACTTGATCTTTCCTTTTACATAAAACGACTAAATATCGAGTTTGATAACGAACAAACATAAATTGCGGCGACAGACAAATATATATATATATATACAGTTTTGAATGGACCTCATTATCGTCATCTACTAGGTAGGATCGATGGACAATTGAAGAAAAATTTCGAAAATTCCGTTATGAGTACAACCTCAATAGCTGATTTCCCTTAAGGGAAATCTGCTAATGCATCGACGCACATATCAATTTTACTTTTATAAAATAACCATGTCTAGCTTAAAATAACAAATTTTTATTGTTACTTGTTTACTGCGCAGGTCGAGATATGATGAAGCAGAAGATGCTGTTCCCTCTCCTGATGCTTATTAAACTTAAGCTGAAAGCGCTGACCCCAATACTGCTAGCTGTAGTCGGACTCAAAGCAATGAAAGCTTTAGTTCTATCCAAGATTGCCGTTCTACTGGTTGTTGGTTTCCTCGTTGTACAGGTATTTTATTTTTTCAATAATTGTGGATTAAAATTATTCTTTACCAAAAAAAAAAAAAAAATTACTGAACCTTTTCAATCGGTTCACTCTCACATAATTAGATTTATTTTTTCATTAAAAGTAGCATCAATAAGCTTGAAACTTATTTCTCTAGAAAACCAAAAAAAAAAAAAAAAAAAAAATCGCTGAGCCTACAAATGGTTAATTGTATCTGTAGAATGTACTTTATTACATTCTTTGAAAATAGGCCTAAATAAAATAAAAATCTGTGACTGAATTTATATTTATTTGTTATTATTATGATGACGGACTCGAAATTAATTGACATTAACTAGTTTAGAAGTGACAGTTATATCTAATTACTATTTCACTGGAAGCATCATCTAATTAATATTATGATATCAGATCCATCTAATCAATATTACACTAAGAACCCCATTTAATCAGCATTCTACTAAAAACCCCACTAACTAGTTTTAAAGTGACAGTTCCAACTAACTACCAATTTCACTGGAAGCATCATCGAATGGATATTATTATGAATGCTCCATCTAATCAATACTACACTAAGAACCCCATTTAATCAGCATTGTACTAAAAACCCCTTCTTACTAGTTTTAAAGTGACAGCTAACTACCAATTTCACTGGAAGCATCATCGAATGAATATTATGATATCAGATCCATCTAATCAATATTACACTAAGAACCCCATTTAATCAGCATTGTTCTATTAACCCCATCTAACTAGGTTTAATGTGAACGGCCGTCTAACTACTATTTCACTGGAAGCATCATCGAATTAATATTATGATATCAGATCCATCTAATCAATATTACACTAAGGACCCCATTTAATCAGCATTGTTCTATTAACCCCATCTAACTAGGTTTAATGTGAACGGCCGTCTAACTACTATTTCACTGGAAGCATCATCGAATTAATATTATGATGAACGCTTTATCTAATCAATATTACACTAAGGACCCCATTTAATCAGCATTGTTCTATTAACCCCATCTAACTAGGTTTAATGTGAAAGGCCGTCTAACTACTATTTCAATGGAGCATCATCTAATTAATATTATGATGAACGCTCCATCTAATCAATATTACATTAAGAACACCATCTATCAGCATTGTACTAAAAACCCCATCTAACTAGGTTTAATGTGAAAGGCCGTCTAACTACTATTTCAATGGAGCATCATCTAATTAATATTATGATGAACGCTCCATCTAATCAATATTACACTAAGAGTCCCATTAAATCAGCATTGTACTATTAACCCCATCAAACTAGGTTTATGTGAAAGGCCGTCTAACTACTATTTCAATTGAAGCATCATCGAATTAATATTATGATGAACGCTTTATCTAATCAATATTACACTAAGGACCCCATTTAATCAGCATTGTTCTATTAACCCCATCTAACTAGGTCTAATTACTATTTCACTGGAAGTATCATCTATTTAATATTATAATGAAAGCTCCATCTAATCAATCCTACATTAAGAATCCCATCTAATCAGCATTGTACTGAAAACCCCATCTAGCAAGTTTTAAAGTAACAGCTCCAACTAACTACCATTTCACTACCACCTAACTATATAATGCATTGAGAGCATCATCGCGTTAATATATGCTTTTTGTAAACTTCACCAATAGCTCTGCCGAAAACTTGGATCTAAATAATGTTATGATGAAAGATCTATCCAAAGAATGTTGCACTAAGAACCCCATCTAATCAGCATTGTACTAAACACCCTATCTAACTATTTTTGAAGTGACAGCTCTATCTGACTACTACTACACTGCCACCTAAATAAATAATGTATAGAGAACGTCATCGCGCTAATATATGTTTTTGTAAACTTTACCAATAGCTCTGCCAAAAACTTGGAATGGCTAAGATGTCTATGCAGCCAGCCGGGATGCCTCCAGCCGACCCTACTCCACCTCCTTCCATGTACGGACCACCTACCAGTCCTAGCAGCTACGAGCCTAGCAGCTGGGAACCTGCGCCAGGACCATATGCCAGAGTGTACGACACAGCACAGCAATTGGCTTACTCCAGCTATGCCCCTTCTGCTCAGACCGATAACAAGTACAAAGCGTAGGTAAGTGTAAACTGTCGTAGAAGTACCTACCACTGGCTATCGTAACATAGCTATGCACACCAAAAGTATAATGGTATGTGTCCTCATCTTGAAAAACGTCAACCACACAGGGGCTGCATAAACTAAGCAGATTTCCCACGTGTTGGTGTAACACACATTTGATCTAATATCACAACTTATTCCCTATAATCCTCCCCTCTAAACTCCCCCTCCCTCTAATCCGATTTCAGCCATTAACGAACTCGATCTTTCTTTTTACATAACAGAATTAAATGTCGAGTTTGGTAACGATTAAACCGAAATTGCGACCACTAGACCCTTAAGGGAAATCTGCTAAGACGTAAGGCATTAATAAAGTTTATGGACATTCAGTGGAAATACTACTTATTAACCTTAATTACTAAAGTTATCGACTTATTTTCAAATTATATAGGCTGACGCAGAATATATTATAGAATAACCTTAAAGAAAATAATTCATGTTTTCTTTTCGACATTTTGCTTGTGGTTGATCCTTTTACGGGCCAACCACTAACCACCCCGTATGATACACAATATACAATTTTCCATTATTAATCTTTATCCTCTTCTTTTTCAGTGTCATCTGTTAAAAGTACTCCAATGAAACCAAAGATGAAACTTTGACAGTCTCCTCAGACAAACTCGTAACGTACTTTCTTATGACAACTGAGAACAAATTAGGACCGTCAACCACGTCAAATAGAAAGACTGAAAACGGCAGAACTTTGGATTTAAATTTGTAAATATATTTATTTATTTATTGCTTTGTGAAAAATAAAATAAAATGAAGTGCAGTTTAGAATTTTTTCATTTGTTATTCCATCAAATCCTACATCAATCTTAAGCCATCTAGATTTACAATAGAATTATTCATTTTTCTATGTATATTACAAAACTCATTAGTATTCTGTACAGTTCATGTAGCAACAGATTCTCCAATAAAAATGATTGGGGCTCAGGTTAGCCATGCGAGTTAAAGCGTTGACCTTTAGCTCATATGGTAAACCTAGAGTGGCGAGTTCGATTCTTGCCTGGGCAAAGGAAATTATTTAGTGACGAAATTCATTAAATAACGTCCTAAAATCCCACCCTGGCTAGAAAAGGGTGGTAACCTGTAGATAACCCGTCCCAATTAGCCTAAGTTGCAAAAAGTGGACGTTAATAAATAATAATAATAATAATAAAAATGATTTTAAAAGCTGGATGGTAAAATCGAAACGATCTATATAGAATGTAAGTTTGTGAATAATTTTAAACATTAACTTGTCCATTCAGGTTCAAATTAATGAAAAGAAACTACTAATTTTCTGTTTCTTCCTCAAAAAATCAATTTACTATCTCTATTTCGTTATTATTATTTTGTATAGTTAAGTAGATGTTAATTTCATTTACTTATTTATAATACATTTATTTTATTTTTTTTTAAATATTGAAATTGTAATTTGATTTGTTGCTGATTAAACAATTCTGACGCTTACAGTTTTAAAAATTATTAACTTGTAAATTGACTGAAAGATTTCTCATTACCGCTTGTATTTATTCATTTAATATTCCTGGTGGTGAAGAGGAAGCGGCTTATTTGTTAGTACAGTCGTCTGTTATCGCCGCTTAGACCTCTTTGTTCAATCAATAGTTTTCTTTGAACAGCTCAATCTCGAATATGGAAGAATAAACAGAACTTTTAAGAACTGCTAAATTTCACATTATTACTAAAATATTGTATCGTGGTGTGATTCGATGTAACACTCCTATAAAGTTTTATTGATTGCTTATTGCACAAAGTTCAATCATGCCTTCTTTGAGGTCTGATTTTGAGCAGAAGGTTTTAAGTTATGAAACATTTCTAAATGATGTGTTGAAGGAAGATTTGAAACAGATTCACTCGAAACTTGAAGACCTGCAAGGAGAGGTTTTTGAATATATTCAATTAAAAAACTATATTGAAACTTTAAAAAAATATATACTAAATGAAGAAACGTTGAAGACTCAAGTTGACATAGGCTGCAATATTTTCATTCAAGGCAAGATAAATGATCCAAATAAAATTATGGTTTCTATTGGTTTGGGATATTATCTTGAGTTATCTCTGGATGAGGCTTTACCAGTTATCAATAAAAGAATTCATAGATTGGATAAGGAGATTGCTTTTTATAAAAATAGGAGTGCTGTAACCAAAAGCCACATTAAACTGGTTTTACTTGGGCTCATGGAGGTTCAGAACTTGAACAAAACTCCTTCTTGAAACTTTTTTTGTGACTTCAAAGACAACCTCGAATTGTTTTTATTATGTTTAGCTATCTTTAAAGACCACTTGTTACAGCAGCAGGCTGTCTTTTCCTACATAAGTTTTTGTTGGTCAGTAATCAATAACATATATTATGATGACTATGACTTGTAAAGCTCAAGTACATCCATGACATTTGCGGAATCTACAGTATACTTCAAATTTCTGCAACAATGTTTTCCTATAAAAATCAGGAGGTTTACATTGTACAGAATATGTCTAAACTGAAGATTGAGAAATTGAGTGTATTGTCCTGTAAAACTGTATTTGTTAAGTATTTTTTTTTGTGAGAGAGAGATGCACATTCAAAGCCTACAGATAATATCTACTATTGTTAAAAATATGTAATTATGATTAAACAAGAATTTAATATTTTTTATTTGTGTTTTCCTCCATTGTAAAATAGAAATAAAATTTTTGATGATATTGAAATGTGTCCCAAAAATGTTATATCACAACCCCCTGTTTGTAAGAGGAAAACAAGTACGGATTTGAAAGAAGCAGTAATTTCCACATTTTTGTGGAAAAGGCTAAATAAAAAGGAGAGTTTAATATACAAATTTTTTGGCAGAGGTCTTTTCTTTCTGAAACTTTTGCTACTTGTTTCAGTTTTTTGAGAAGTTACTCCCAACAGAAATTCTTCTCAAAAGTAGAGCTTTACGGTGCCTGCAGCACATAAACCATTCACAATAATTTGGGAGGTATCAGGAATTAAGGGTTTTTACACACCTTAAGAGTCTGTTGTCTTTGAGAAAGAAGGTGAATGAGTATTTATCTGGCAAAAGAGTATATGCTGTGGAAGTTATTGATGACTTGGTTGTAAAACCATAAATCTTTATAAGTCTATTAAATTAAATGTATTGCAAAGTCATCTAACATGTGTATGCTTGATGTGTACTAATGTCATCTCCAACAATATAAAATATGACAGTAGTAAACCATTATAGTTCTTTTTGCAATACAAATACAATTCAACCTTTTTTTTTTTTTTTTTTTTATATAAGCCCCTCAAAAACAGGACTCTTTTAGTGAGCTATAATGAGAAAAAAAGCCTGGCTCCAAATAACAATGTATTGTATGATCAACAAACCTCTAATGTTTTCTTTTTCTAGCATTGTTGATGGTGACCTGGTTCTAATAGACAGAATAAATAAACTCAGGTAAGAAAAAAACGCCTCGTTCCTTCACTGTTTTTTATTCGTTGTGACAGCGGTTTCAGAGCATACGTTCCATCATCAGTGCCCTGCTGGCAAACAAATACCATTAAAACGTTGTGCAATGTGTCATTTAATTGAGAAATTTAGAAAATATATGTACATGTCAATGGTCAAGAGTTAAATCATACAACTTTAAATTACAACCTAAAAATTTTTTAAATTAGTGTCCCAGTGAATATTTACAGAAATAAGAAAAACTATTTTCACAGATTAAAATTAAAAATTAAAAACTTGTCAGTAGAATATATACACAATTTCAATAAATAGTTAAAATAAATAAATGAATAAAAAATGAATATTTACAGTTAAAAAGTCTAAAATAGAATAAATAGTAAAAAAAACGAAGTCCAATTAAAATTAAAAAACCAAAAATGAAAAAATGAAGGAACAACCACCGGAGGAGCTACAGAAAGCAATAGATACAAAAAACGTAAAAGAAGAAAAATAGAAAAGCGAGACAATGACTAACCTCTTCACAATGATGTGACAGGAACCAAGGATTCCCTGTGACTGAGGCCTCGGGACCGGAGAGCCATGAGAAGGCTTCCGAGACATGCCTCAACCTGGTTCCTTCTCCCGTCTTATTAATATTCAGGCCTCCTTTTTTCATCATATCTAGCTTTATGAATAGGTTTTCGGCTATGCTCAGGGTCTTGCCTTTTTTTGCTTCATAGAGCAGCTGCTTTATAGCAGATTTCTCATGACCCTCCTTCTTGATGTGGGCATGGAACTCTGTGTCTCTGGTAACATGCTCTTTCAGCCGGGTTCTGATCTTTCTTCCTCTTTGACCGACGTACGATGCCTCACAGCTAGAGCATGTTACCCTGTACACTCCCGACTTGTTCAGTTAGTCAACAGGATCCTTGACCCTCCTGCATTGCTTTCAAAGAGTGTCGACTTTTGAAAGCAGTCGTCATCCCGAGTGTCTTGAGTTTATTTCCAATCTTATGAGACACAGCCCAGATACGGAATAGAAAGAGGGAAACGTACGTCCTTATTTCGGTTCATCAGACCGTCGCCGACCTCCATATCCATGGTCAACTTCCGACAGAGCCTCTTCTGGACTAGTCTGTCCACCACCCCATCCTTGTAGCCGTTGTTGGATGCTATGCACTTAATGTGGCGCAGCTCAGCTTCATAGTTTCTTTTCATCCAACGGCACATTCAACAGCCTGTCTACAAGGAAAATCAGGCCTGACTTCTTGTATTGGGGGTGGTGGAAAGAATCCGCCGGTATTATCAGGTCTGTTGATGACCTCTTCCTAAAAATACTAAAAGAATGGCCACTACCTCGCTTCTCTATCTCCAAATCTAGGTAGCACAGCTTATTATGCTGCTCTACTTCCAGGGTGTACTTTATTGTCTCATGGCAACTATTCAGGTACGAGTGCAACCCATTAAGTTCTAGAATGGTACCTTTAAAAATGATAAGAATATCATCAACATAGCGTCCCCAGAACTCAATGAACTTGAAGTAGGTGTTGCGTGGGGACAATATATACTTTTCTTCCATGTAGTTCGGCAGCTAGAGGGATGGTCCCCCCCTCCATTCATTTAACTCGGCTCCTTCGGAAAAACTCAGTAAACGTTTAGTACAAATATTTAAAAATCATACTAACTTCAAACCCACCCACTCAATAGCCAATAGTACTGAGCTTGTCTCGAAATTAAGCAGTGTTTCTTTCATGGAACCAAGAATCTTGGCTTCATTTTATGTCGTCAATATGTTTGGGAATATTCCACCCCCACACCTCATCAAGGTGTTCGAGACATTTTTCAAAAACAAAAATGTCAATCCCTTAATTTCAAACGAATTTGTCAGCTTACTCTCGTCTGTTTGGGTCAAAATTATTTCAAATTCAGTGGCAGCTGTTACAAAATGGACCATGGTTTAATTATGGGATCGGGAATCAGCCCTCTAGCTGCCGATATGTTTACGCAGCTTGACATCGCCGAAAACCTATTCATAAAGCTAGATATGATGAAAAAAGGCAGCCTGAATATTAATAAGACGGGAGAAGGAACCAGGTTGAGGCATGTCTCGGAAGCCTCTCCGGTCCCGAGGCCTCAGTCACAGGGAATCCTTGGTTCCTGTCACATTATTGTGAAGAGGTTAGTCATTGTCTCGCTTTTCTATTTTTCTTCTTTTACGTTTTTTGTATCTATTGCTTTCTGTAGCTCCTCCGGTGGTTATTCCTTCATTTTTTGTTTTTTAATTTTAATTGGACTTCGTTTTTTTTACTATTTATTCTATTTTAGACTTTCTAACTGTAAATATTCAATTTTTATTCATTTATTTATTTTAACTATTTATTGAAATTGTGTATATATTCTACTGACAAGTTTTTAATTTTAATCTGTGAAAATAGTTTTTCTTATTTCTGTAAATATTCACTGGGACACTAATTTAAAAAATTTGTAGGTTGTAATTTAAAGTTGTATGTTTTAACTCTTGACCATTGACATGTACATATATTTTCTAAATTTCTAAATTAAATGACATATTGTACAACGTTTTTATGGTATTTGTTTGCCAGCAGGGCACTGATGATGGAGCGTATGCTCTGAAAGCGCTCTGTCACAACGAATAAAGAACAGTAAAGGAACGAGGCGTTTTTTCTTACCTGTGATAATAATTCCTTCACCATCCAGATTTGCAAACAACCTGTAGTATTTACCAATGTACTATTATCCTTATAATATTAAACGCATTTTGTTAGTCAGAAAGAGCCATTGTTTAATTTTCTCCAATGTTCACCTCCCTCCCCATGAGAGAATTATCCCTGAATTCCTTCCTATTCCAACGCTATTTCAAAAAATCATATAAATCTACACTGTACAGGCTTGTTTTTTAAAAAAAATCAAGGAAGGATGTTTTGTTCTTGAAAGCAAATATTTCAGTGGATGGTTTTTTTAAGTTCAGACTCAGAGAATGAAAAACATCCACATACATGTTCACTGAATCCTTCTTCAGAACTAGGAGTATCCAATTGTACCCCTTCAGATTATCAACTGTTCTGGTCTATTACACACCTCCTCCTTAGTAGATATTTCAAGGACCTCCATATAATAAAATGGGTAAATTTAAATTAGAAGAGTAAAGGTCTTACGACAGTATTTTTAATTTTTGAATCCCCCCCCCTTAAATCCTCACTTCTCCAAGTCCAAATTCAGCCAATAACTAATATGATCTTTATTGTTGACTAAAACAGTTTAATATCACGCATGGTATGGATCAAGGAATCATCTTCAAAACAAGAACTTGACATCATAATTGTTAATATGAAATGAGTAGGGGGTTTACTAAAGGCTGTAAAGTAATTAATCAAAATATCTCTGTTTACATTCAAGACAGCGAATAAATGTATATAACAATATTTATAGTACATTTAATTTTCAATAAGATTGCTTCTATGCAAAACGATTAAATATCGAGTTTGTTAATGATTAATCCTAGGAAATCTTCTTATTCAATCTCAGAACCACCAATATTATGCTTGTTTGTTCTAGATAACATACATTTCTTCTATGAGGTAACATATATTTCTTCTACCTGCAACCCAACAATCATAAAATTCAACATCAGAATTAGTTAGGAATAGGTACTCTTGGGTTAAAAAGGAAGAAAGAAAACTGAATAAAGTAGTACCTCTGGTATGGCTCTAGAAATAGTTATCAGAATGATACTTAGAGAGAGTAAAAAATGAATGACAAATATGATAAAGATATGCTTATTGTTTTAGGGCTTTTCAGCACATCTGTGACATTCTGGAGTGAAAATGATAGCAACAACATAAATATTTGTGAAGCATAAAATAAAATAGTATTTTAAAATCCATATTTTTGAAGAAAAAAAATTGTTGTCACAAAATAAAATTGAAATTTTCACAAATAAATAAAAACAGTAGCAATAAAAAGATTGTTAAAAACTCTGACAATGTCAAATAAATAAATAAACACCAGAATGTCACGCATACTGATCATTTATTTTAAAACAATATATAGAAAAATATTATCTTTAGGCTACACACATACAATAACTTTAAAGAGGGCCAATGAAGAGAAAGATATAATGAGAAAAATAGTCACAAAGGCTAGAGAAAGTTACAATAGTAATAATAGCTGGTACTTCTATGCAATTGGGCACTTCAAGCAAGGGGCGAGTCTCTGGCCTCTCATTTCCTCCTTGCTCCAACTTAATAGAAAAACCAGTCTTTTTATCCTTTCCATTTTATGATCTGTTCCCAGATGGGTTGATTGAGGCTCATCCAAGTGAAATCTTGAACAAGGTGTAAATAGAAAATATGTTCCAGCATTGTTAGGTTCATCTGAACGTTATTTCCTTGTTTTTCTTTCCATATAGGAAGTATAGAAGTTCATTTCATAAACCCCAAGCCTTTAGCTGAGTTTCATCGGATAGGTCTGAAAAAATGGTTCAAATTGTTTCTACTCCCTCCACCCTCAAGATGCTTGGTGTCACATGACCATTTCTACCCTTCTTCTGGAACATTATTCCCTTATAGACTTTAGTTTCTATTATTATACTTTCCTCGATTAACTGATCCACTATATCCTTGTTGTAGCCATTCTTTGATATAGGATAAATGTGGGAAAGTATTATGACAAAGAACATTACGAAAATAAGCTAACTAATTAAAGAAACGGTGACAGGGTAAGTTCAGTATGGCTATGTTTAATGTAATAGATTTCTTATAATCTGTAAATCTACTTTTCTAATCATCTCCAGTTGTTAATAGATGAAGGTAATTTATAGATTTCTCCTGCTCTATTTTCTGTGTAAAAGTTAATATGTAGAGAGGACTACATATATCCTAGGAAATCTTCTTATTCAATCTCAGAACCACCAATATTATGCTTGTTTGTTCTAGATAACATATATTTCTTCTATGAGGAGGGAAAATGGTGATCCCATTGGCCATGCATTGTTTCCTTGTAAGACTCGCCTTTAGTCCAAACAAATCTTCCCAAAATTAATTATTTCCTTAGAACACACCTAATAGTAATAGCAGGCATCAAATCTTTTCATGAGCAAATCACCTCAGATGGGATTAATTGAAATATCTACTATGGAGGAGGTGTGTAATAGACCAGAACAGGTGATAATCCGAAGAGGTACAATTGGATACTTCTAGTTCTGAAGAAGGATTCAGTGAACATGTATGTGGATGTTTTTCATTATCTGAGTCTGAGCTTAAAAAAACCTGTGACATCCACTGATATATTTGCTTTCAAGAACAAACATCCTTCCTTGATTTTTTTTAAAAAAAAAAAAAAGCCTGTACAGTGTAGATGTACATGGTTTTTTGAAATAGTGTTAGAATAGGAAGGAATTCAGGGATAATTTTCTCATGGGGAGGCAGGGGGGTGAACATTGGAGAAAATTAAACAATGGCCATTTCTGACTAACAAAATGAATTTAATATTATAGGGATAATAGTACATCGGTAAATACTACAGGTTGTTTGCAAATCTTTATTTATTCTGTCTATTAGAACCAGGTCACCATCAACAATGCTAGAAAAAGAAAACATTAGAGGTATGTTGATCATTCAATACATTGTTATATGGAGCCAGGCTTTTTTTCTCATAATAGCTCTCTAAAAGTTTTATGGTTTTACAACCAAGTCGTCAATAACTTCCACAGCATATACTCTTTTGCCAGATAGATACTCATTCGCCTTCTTTCTCAAAGACAATAGACTCTTAAGGTGTGTAAAAATCCTTAATTCCTGATACCTCCCAAATTATTGTGCATGGTTTATGTGCTGCAGGCACTGTAGAGCTCTACTTTTGTGAATAATTTCTGGAGTAACTTCTCAAAAAACTGAAACAAGTAGCAAAAGTTTCAGAAAGAAAAGACCTCTGCCAAAAAATGTGTATATTAAACTCTCCTTTTTATTTAGCCATTTCCACAAAAATGTGGAAATTACTGCTTCCTTCAAATTCGTACTTGATTCCCTCTTACAAACAGGGGTTGTGATATAACATTTTTGGGACACATTTCAATATCATCAAAAATTTTATTCCTATTTTACAATGGAGGAAAACACAAATAAAAAATATTAAATTCTTCACTTTCTTGTTTATTCATAATTACATATTTTTAACAATAGAAGATATTATCTGTAGGCTCTGAATGCGCATCTCTCTCTCACAAAAAAAATACTGAACAAATACAGTTTTACAGGACAATACACTCAATTGTTTAACAAAATATAAGTGAAACTTCTTGTTCAAATTGATCCTCGGATTGAATTGTGCAATTGCTGGATATTTCTTTCTCAACCTTGATTTTAGACATATTCTGTACAATATAAACCTCCTGAATTTTATAGGAAAACATTGTTGTTGCAGAAATTAAAAGTAAACTGTAGATTCCGCAAATGTCATGGATGTACTTAAGCTTTACAAGTCATAGTTATCATAATATATTTTATTGATTACTGACCAACAAAAACTTAAGGACAGGAAGGAAAAGACAGTCTGCTGCTGTAACAAGTGGTCTTTAAAGATAGCTAACACATAATAAAAACAATTTGAGATTGTCTTTGAAGTCACAGAAAAAGTTCTAAAAGAAGAATGAAAAAATTCTATACTGCACTTCATTTTATTTTATTTTTCACAAAGCAATAAATAAATAAATATATTTACAAATTTAAATCCAAAGTTCTGCCGTTTTCAGTTTTTCTATTTGACGGTCCTAATTTGTTCTCAGTTGTCATAAGAAAGTACGTTATGAGTTTGTCTGAGGAGATTGTTAACCCTTTCCACTCCAATGGCGAGTGTCACTCGACACTGATTTTGTTCCACTACCTCCACTGTCGAGTGATACTCGAAAAGAAAAGATGAATTATTTCTTTAAGGTTAATCTATAATATATTCTGCGTCAGCCAATATCATTTGAAAATAAGTCGATAATCTTAGTAATTAAGGTTAAGAAGTATTTTCAACTGAATGTTCATTAACGTTATTAATGTCTTACGTCTTTACAGATTTCCCTTAAGGGTCTAGCGGTCGCAATTTTGGACTAATCGTTACCAAACTCGATATTTAATCGTTTTATGTAAAAAGAAAGACTTATTTTCAAATGATATTGGCTGACGCTGAATATATTATAGATTAACTTTAAAGAAAATAATTCATGTTTTCTATTCGACATTTTGCTTGTGGTCGATTCTTTTTACGGGCCCACCCCGTATGATACACAATATACAATTTTCTATTATTAATGTTTATCCTCTTCTTTTTCAGTGTCATCAGTTAAAAGTACTCAAATGAAACCAAAGATGAAACTGTAACCCTTTCCACTCCAAGGCTTTAATTGAATTATAGTATCTTACGATTCTAGAATATGTTTCATTCATTCGTGACTCAAACATTTCAGTAACAAAAATCCCTCCTGTTTTAAAATTTTCCGCAAAAAGAGGTATTACACCATGTCGAGTATCACTCGACAGTGGAGCTAGTGGAACAAAATCAGTGTCGAGTGACACTCGCCATTGGAGTGGAAAGGGTTAACAATCTCCTCAGACAAACTCATAACGTACTTTCTTATGACAACTGAGAACAAATTAGGACCGTCAAATAGAAAAACTGAAAACGGCAGAACTTTGGATTTAAATTTGTAAATATATTTATTTATTTATTGCTTTGTGAAAAATAAAATACAATGAAGTGCAGTATAGAAGATTTCATTTGTTATTCCATCAAATCCTACATCAATCTTAAGCCCTCTAGATTTATAATAGAATTATTCCTTTTTCTATGTATATTACAAAACTCATTAGTATTCTGTACAGTTCATGTAGCAACAGATTCTCCAATAAAAATGATTTAAAAAGCTGGATGGTAAAATCGAAACGATCTATATAGAATGTAAGTTTATGAATTATTTTAAAAATCAACTTGTCCATTCAGGTTCAAATTAATGAAAAGAAACTACTAATTTTCTGTTTCTTCCTCAAAATATCAATTTTACTATCTCTAGTTCGTTATTATTATTTTGTATAGTTAAATAGATGTTAATTTCATTTACTTATTTATAATACATTCATTTTATTTGTTCTAAATATGCCCCCCCCCTGAAGTAGGAGAGGTAGTTAACTGATTGCGAAAAGAAAAAAGCCCTTCACGTAGAGGCTGCGTAAACTACGCAGATTTCACACGTTCTGGTATGATTAGTATTTTTCTTCTCACCATATATTTTATTTTTCTAAGTAAAACTCCGATGAGTAAAAGTGGCGGTTTAGTCCTGTAAAGGCTGTATAACAATGTTTCAGCTTCATAAGCATGTATAAAACAAAACTCATAATAGCTAATTTTTTAAAATTTTCGATTCCCCCCCCCCAAGTCTAGTTTTAGCCATTTACGACTATGAACGTAAGTGCTTCATGAAATATCAATTATGGTTTAGATCAAATAAACATTTTCTAATTTAGAATGTAAAATTTTAAATAATGAGTTATCACTGAGAATATTTGCACATATCTCTCACAGTAAGCTATGAGTTACAATCTATTTCCCCTAAGAAAGGGAAAGTGGCTTATTTCTTAGTACAGTCCTCTATTATCGCTTAGACCTCTTTGTTCAATCAATAGTTTTGTTTGATCGGCTCGATCTCGAATGTGGAAGAATAAACAGAACTTTCAAGAGCAGCTAAATTTTACATTATTACTAAAATATTGTATTGTGGTGTGATGCGATGTAACACTCCTATAAAGTTTTATTGATTGCATATTGTATAAAGTTTAATCATGCCTTCTTTGAGGTCTGATTTTAAGGAGAAGCTTTTAAGTTATGTGCCGTTTCTAAATGACATGTTGAAGGATGATATGGAAAAGCTTCGGTCGAAACTTGAAGACCTGCAAGAAGAGGTTTTTGATTATAATCGGTTAAAAAACTATTTTGAAGCTTTAAAAAAACATATACTAGAAGAAGAAACATTGAATACTCAAGTTGATGTACGCCGCAAAAGTTCCTTTCAAGGCTTGATGATTAATACAAATAAAATTCTGGTTCCTATTGGTTTGGATTATTACGTTGCGTTATCTCTGGATGAGGCTTTACCAGTTATCGATAAAAGAATTCATAGATTGGAAAAGGAGATTGCTTTCTATATGAATGGGGTTGCTGTAACCAGAAGCCACCTTACACTGGTTTTACGTCGGCTCATAGCGCTTGAGAATTTGAAAAAAATTCCTTCTTGAAACTTTTTCTGTGACTTCAAAGACAACCTCAAATTGATTTTATTATGTTTAGCTATCTTTAAAGACCACTTGTTACAGCAGCAGGCTGTCTTTTCCTACATAAGTTTTTGTTGGTCAGTAATCAATAAAATATATTATGATAACTATGACTTGTAAAGCTTAAGTACATCCATGACATTTGCGGAATCTACAGTTTACTTTAAATTTCTGCAACAACAATGTTTTCCTATAAAATTCAGGAGGTTTATATTGTACAAGAATATGCCTAAAATCAAGATTGAGAAAGAAATATCCAGCAATTGCACAATTCAATCCGAGGATCAATTTGAACAAGAAGTTTCACTTATATTTTATTAAACAATTGAGTGTATTGTCCTGTAAAACTGTATTTGTTCAGTATTTTTTTTTTGTGAGAGAGAGATGCGCATTCAGAGCCTACAGATAATATCTTCTATTGTTAAAAATATGTAATTATGAATTAACAAGAAAGTGAAGAATTTAATATTTTTTATTTGTGTTTTCCTCCATTGTAAAATAGGAATAAAATTTTTGATGATATTGAAATGTGTCCCAAAAATGTTATATCACAACCCCCTGTTTGTAAGAGGAAAACAAGTACGAATTTGAAAGAAGCAGTAATTTCCACATTTTTCTGGAAAAGGCTAAATAAAAAGGAGAGTTTAATATACACATTTTTTGGCAGAGGTCTTTTCTTTCTGAAACTTTTGCTACTTGTTTCAGTTTTTTAAGAAGTTACTCCCAACAGAAATTCTTCTCAAAAGTAGAGCTCTACAGTGCCTGCAGCACATAAACCATGCACAATAATTTGGGAGGTATCAGGAATTAAGGGTTTTTACACACCTTAAGAGTCTATTGTCTTTGAGAAAGAAGGCGAATGAGTATCTATCTGGCAAAAGAGTATATGCTGTGGAAGTTATTGATGACTTGGTTGTAAAACCATAAAACTTTATAAGTCTATTAAATTAAATGTATTGCAAAGTCATCTAACATGTGTATGCTTGATGTGTACTAATTTCATCACCAACAATATAAAATAAAGACAGTAGTAAACCATTATAGTTCTTTTTGCAATACAAATACGATTCAACCTTTTTTTTATATTAGCCCCTCAAAAACAGGACTCTTTTAGTCAGCTATAATGAGAAAAAAAGCCTGGTTCCAAATAACAATGCATTGAATGATCAACATACCTCTAATGTTTTCTTTTTCTAGCATTGTTGATGGTGACCTGGTTCTAATAGACAGAATAAATAAAGATTTGCAAACAACCTGTAGTATTTACCGATGTACTATTATCCCTATAATATTAAATTCATTTTGTTAGTCAGAAATGGCCATTGTTTAATTTTCTCCAATGTTCACCCCCCTGCCTCCCCATGAGAGAATTATCCCTGAATTCCTTCCTATTCTAACACTATTTCAAAAAACCATGTACATCTACACTGTACAGGCTTGTTTTAAAAAAAAATCAAGGAAGGATGTTTGTTCTTGAAAGCAAATATATCAGTGGATGTCACAGGTTTTTTTAAGCTCGGACTCAGATAATGAAAAACATCCACATACATGTTCACTGAATCCTTCTTCAGAACTAGAAGTATCCAATTGTACCTCTTCGGATTATCACCTGTTCTGGTCTATTACACACCTCCTCCATAGTAGATATTTCAATTAATCCCATCTGAGGTGATTTGCTCATGAAAAGATTTGATGCCCTGCTATTACTATTAGGTGTGTTCTAAGGAAATAATTAATTTTGGGAAGATTTGTTTGGACTAAAGGCGAGTCTTACAAGGAAACAATGCATGGCCAATGGGATCACCATTTTCCCTCCTCATAGAAGAAATATATGTTATCTAGAACAAACAAGCATAATATTGGTGGTTCTGAGATTGAATAAGAAGATTTCCTAGGATATATGTAGTCCTCTCTACATATTAACTTTTACACAGAAAATAGAGCAGGAGAAATCTATAAATTCCTCCTTCATCTATTAACAACTGGAGATGATTAGAAAAGTAGATTTACAGATTATAAGAAACCTATTACATTAAACATAGCCATACTGAACTTACCCTGTCACCATTTCTTTAATTAGTTAGCTTATTTTCGTAATGTTCTTTGTCATAATACTTTCCCACATTTATCCTATATCAAAGAATGGCTACAACAAGGATATAGTGGATCAGTTAATCGAGGAAAGTATAATAATAGAGACTAAAGTCTATAAGGGAATAATGTTCCAGAAGAAGGGTAGAAATGGTCATGTGACACCAAGCATCTTGAGGGTGGAGGGAGTAGAAACAATTTGAACCATTTTTTCAGACCTATCCAATGAAACTCAGCTAAAGGCTTGGGGCTTATGAAATGAACTTCTATACTTCCTATATGGAAAGAAAAACAAGGAAATAACGTTCAGATGAACCTAACAATGCTGGAACATATTTTCTATTTACACCTTGTTCAAGATTTCACTTGGATGAGCCTCAATCAACCCATCTGGGAACGGATCATAAAATGGAAAGGATAAAAAGACTGGTTTTTCTATTAAGTTGGAGCAAGGAGGAAATGAGAGGCCAGAGACTCTCCCCTTGCTTGAAGTGCCCAATTGCATAGAAGTACCAGCTATTATTACTATTGTAACTTTCTCTAGCCTTTGTGACTATTTTTCTCATTATATCTTTCTCTGCATTGGCCCTCTTTAAAGTTATTGTATGTGTGTAGCCTAAAGATAATATTTTTCTATATATTGTTTTAAAATAAATGATCAGTATGCGTGACATTCTGGTGTTTATTTATTTATTTGACATTGTCAGAGTTTTTAAAAATCTTTTTATTGCTACTGTTTTTATTTATTTGTGAATATTTCAATTTTATTTTATGACTACAATTTTTTTTCTTCAATAATATGGATTTTAAAATACTATTTTATTTTATGCTTCACAAATATTTATGTTGTTGCTATCATTTTCACCCCAGAATGTCACAGATGTGCTGAAAAGCCCTAAAACAATAAGCATATCTTTATCATATTTGTCATTCATTTTTTACTCTCTCTAAGTATCATTCTGATAACTATCTCTAGAGCCATACCAGAGGTACTACTTTATTCAGTTTTCTTTCTTCCTTTTTAACCCAAGAGTACCTATTCCTAACTAATTCTGATGTTGAATTTTATGATTGTTGGGTTGCAGGTAATGAAGAACTGTATTACAATGAAAGAATATATATATATATATATATATATATATATATATATATATATATATATATATATATATATATATATATTAGGCATCCAACTTCAGGTCTACAATAATAAAGAGTTTTTACTAGTGTATCTACTAATTTGGTGATGTGTTTGAAAATTTTGTCGATAAACAATTAATTTTTATGGTTCCTTACAGTCATTTTTATTAATGCTTAGTGACTCAGCTATAGGGCTATCCTCAAAGCACAAAGATATGCTACTGGCCTGGAACCTTTAACGCTCTGTTTCAGGCCAGTAGCATCTCTTAATGCTGAAAAGTGCAAAGCATTAATAAAAATAATTGTAATGAACCTCAGAAATTATTTGTTTATCAACTTAGTTATGATAACATTTAGTTATGCTATAACATTTTTATTACCATTAAATTTTTAATACTTAATATCCTCTTGGTTTATTCAGCCAAATAAAGATCAAATAAATTCACATGAGTATTGTAACTAAGAGTGTACAATTCCATTCATAAGCCCATACAGAGGTATAAGCGTTAGGTAAGAACATTGGCCGGTACCTTTGAAACAAATATTGAAAGTTTAAAATTAAGGTTCTTAATTATTAAGTTTGAAATGTGATGGTGACTTAAGACTTTTGATAAGGAAGACAAGAGAACTGATAATATGTGAAATAAGAGCATTAATTTTGCATGTTATGAAAGCTAAGAAGCTATAAAGATTGAGACAAGTCTCAAGAAGTAACCCAAAGAACTTCCTTTGTGAGAAAGTGAATGTGAGAGTGGTGTGTAGCCGATGAGGGAGTCCAAAGAGGAGATGGGTTGACAGAATCAAGGAGAACCAACTATGGGGTCAAGACAAGAAAGGCATTGCCCAGTAGCAGAAATGGCTGGTAATCCATATATTTTCGAGATCATCTGGAAACCCAACCAGAAAAAATAATCTCAATTTTGACACTCTTAACTTGGTAGCAAGGGTTCTATTTCTCGGTAGATTTTACCTTTCCATTTAGGCAGACATGTCTATATAGACAAAATGAATAAATGGATCCACTACAAATGATATATGATTTTAGTCCTGAAATTAACTAATCGACAATTTATATTAAACATTGATCTACTTTTGCGGATTTTTAATTTCAATTTTGTTACCTCCTATATGAATAATGGAAAAAACCTTTAAATATGATAATTTGTCATTTTATTTTTTTCCTTTTTTCCCCTTTTTACCTTTACCCTTCCCCTTTTTTCCTTTTCCTTTTTTTCCTTTTCCTTTTTTCCCTTTTCGCTTTTTCTTGGGTTTGCGCTTCTTTACCACTTTCTTTGGTTCTGGTGGTAATTCAAGTACAGGAACAACCACTGGCTGTCTTTGTACTTGAAATGCCCTTTTTCGTATGCATAATATTCTCCCTAAACTATCATTCTTATATATTGCACTATTTACTTTTTCTTCTTCTTCTTCCTCACTCTCTGATTCATAATGTTTTTCAGCTACAGGTTTAATAACTTTTCCATGGAAGGAACAGGTGCCATGTCTTAGATTAAGAACTAAGCTCCTAGGTATTGGTTCAGCATTGGTGGTAAAATCTATAGTGTACTTCTTGACACACTTTTCCAATTTGAAAATTAAGTCTAATTTCATAAAATCGCATACATCATTTTTGTATAAAAATCTCATTCCATCAAGACGTACCAATGTAGGTAGGTACTTAATATTTTCCAGAATGCACCAAGGATATGCTTTGTTCAAAGACACCCTAAAACATATGATAAACTATTAACTGTCCATGTAGATTAATTGCTATTGTGGTGTTGGGCAGGTTAACTTTTTTAAGAGCACACAAGCTGTGATGGAGGTGAATGCCAAGGCATCACACCACACATAACAGACAATACCTAAGTGAAAGTATAAATCAACATCTGTTAATTGTATCAAAATTGTTTGTTTTTTTATTATTTATTAACGTCCACTTTTAGCAGATTTCCCTCAAGGGAAATCAGCTATTGAGGTCGTACTCATGACTCGATTTTCGAAAAATTTCTTCAAATGTCCATCAATCCTACCCAGGAGATGACGAAAATGAGGTCCGTTCAAAATTATATATATATATATATATATATATATATATATATATATATATATATATATTTGTCTGTTAACGCTCTAGCGGTCGCAATTTTTGTTTGATCGTTATGAAACTCTATATTTAACCGTTTTATGTAAAAAGACAGATCAAGTTCGTTAATGACTAATATCGGACTAGAGGGAGGGGGGTGGTTTAGAGGGGGGATTTTCGAAAATTCAAAATATCTCCGTTATTATGCATCGGATCAAAAAATTGTATAGAACTAATCTTATTGCAAATTAAATTTACTATAAATATTGTTACATACATTTATTCTCTATCTTGAATATTAACGGAGATATTTGCATTTTTATGGAGTCTGTGGTCGGGTATAGGATTAGATCGGCCATTTCCATTGGCTCAGGTGGGAGGTTTCTTTTAACCTTACCAGTCGTTTCTAACCTTACCTTACCCTCACTACTTTGTGAGATTTATGCAAATACTTTCTGTTCATCCGCCCCCCCCCCTTCTTTTGTTCTTGGACTACTAAAATTTGAGTTATTAAAATATAAATTATTATTCCAATTCAGAAGCCGTTTCAATTGGGAATTTATTTTAACCCATTAAGGCCCATAACTATTTTCTGCCAACTTTTTAATTTTATTTTCTTTTTTTTTATTATTATTTATTTATTAACGTCCACTTTTTGCAACATTTTTTTTAAATTTTTTTATTTTCTATATTTCGTTTATTTATGGTCTTCAATACATGAAAAAAATTATTAGACTTAATTAATACCCATAACTTGGTGTTACCATATGGTAACAATGGGTTATTCTGCCACCTGGGTTTGAAAATATGCCTAAAATGAAAGTAAGAATGGATTTATTGAAAAAATATGTCAATGGTATTTTGAAATTAACTTAACATGTATTAAATGATATTTACATATATTTAAAATTTAAATTATCAATATTTGTGAAATACAGAAAAACAGTCTATGCATAAGCCCACTTTGCACTTTTCGCACATGGTACAAACATGGGATTTACATTTTTCTCCCGCACATCTTTGTCATTTCTTCTCAGGAGTGTGGACAATAAAATGATCTTGGTTGTCAAAACGAGTACCAGCAGGGACCCTAGCTGATGAAGGCTGTCTTTCGGAAGGTCCAGGATGCAGTCGCGGAGTAGCGAATTTTGTTAGGTAATAACTCGCGATTTCCCTCCTGAAGCCCAACAGTGGTATATTTTTATTTCTTTTGAACAATATCCAGGCATTCTGGATACATGCATCAATTAGGCAAGTGAACACAGGCCACCACCATTTTTTGCTTCTAATACTTATTCTGTAATTTGATATATTATTGTCCATCAGGTCGGTTCCTCCCATTCCTTTATTATATTTTGCAATTACTTGCGGGCGGGTGTGGTACCATAACATTTTTCTTTGCCTCTGGGAAGTACCTCTTTATAGTTGTCATTGGTTGTACACCATAAATTGTCGAACCCATAGTGACTACACCATTATCCTTCCACCTGGTAAATTGGATACCATCATTTCACTCAATAAAGGATTCCATAGTCCCTCTTGGCATTTTAGCCATTTTCTTCCCCTGTAATCCCTTTTTTATTAGTCTTTTAAGTTTTTTGTTTTTAATTTTAGGAATTCGATTTTCCCTAAAGGTTCCCGTTGCTGAATATCCTTTTTCTTTTAAAATTTTAAATAAATTAACGCTAGAAAAAAGGTTATCAATATAAAAATTAAATGGCATTGATAGTATTCTGGATGGTAATTCATCCAACATTGACACAAAAGGAGCTGCAGCTTTCCCAAAAACCGAAGAATACACACTCTTGATTTTTACATTTTTGCCTTGATAGAGGTCAAAATTCAACAAATAACCATCCGTGGAATTAATGCACCACATTTTAAAGCCAAAGCGAATTGGCTTTCCCGGAAGAAATTGCTTCATTGTGCATCTTCCAAAAAATTTGACCATGCTTTCATCATAATTCAAATGAAAATTTGTTGGTGAAAAGTTTTTGAAACAATTTTTTTTTATGATATTCATTAGTGGTCTCAGCTTCCATGCTTTGTCTTGATAATCAACGCAAGTATTATCTGCACAATGTATAGATTGAATTATTGAAAACATTCTGTTACGTCTCATAGTATTGGAAACCATTGTATTATTCATATCAGCACTAATATCCCAGTAATGCCTTTTGGAAGGTAAACTATTGTAGCCACTTAAAAGTAAAAACCCCAAGAAGCATTTGATCTCACCCTTTGAAATCAGTGAAATGTCAGAATTTTTAAATCGGGAATATTTATTTGTTTCTTGAACTAATTGTTCAAAAACTTCATCCGAGAAAAAATGCTCAAATATTTCCACACAAGACTTATTTTCAAAGGTATTGACATTTTCTGGAATTTTTTCCTTATGTGTCAATTGCAAATCCCCTTTGATAAATTTTGGAGTTGGCTTCCTTTTTTTTATACAATTTAAAATCCATTGGCCACAGTCTCCAGAAGGCAGGTCGGAGGAAATTATTGAGGGACTTACCTCACTTTCTTCACTATTTCCTACCCCACCAATTCTGTCATTTGATGGAAACACAATCTCTGCTGGAGCCAGAAGCTGCTTTCCTCCCAGGTGCCTTATGTCTGGAATGTCTTCTTCACCCCCTGACTCTTCATCAGTGACTACTGCAGGCTATGGTGGTTCTACAAAAACTGCATCTGGGTGTTGTTCAGCAGGAATCTGCTCCAGAAGAATATCTATAGCTTCCTGGAGTGTCAAATCAGGGCTGAAAAATACAGGGGGTATAATAGCCTAGTGTTACCATATGGTAACGCATACATAAATGCATTCCTATATGCATTTATTTCTATAGGAAACTTTTGGAAAAATATTGTATCAAAGAAGAAACTGTTTAGGAGTAAATATATCTCATTTTCATAATTTAAAAATAATAGCATTGGCACTTACTTTATAATTTGTTTCAAAAGATCGAGGTCAATATTTTCAGTCATCTTGCTTCTATCACTGTTGCACTCCAAAAGAAAGAAAAAGAATGAACACCTACCAGAAGTAAGGGGTGACTCCTCTAGACATGTTCTGACATGTTTTACAGACATCAGCTAGGGCAAGGGAAGGAGGGAGAGACTCCTGTCAGGACAGGTCAGAGTGTTACCGATTGGTAACAGTGGGCTTTAATGCGTTAATTAACTGAAAGATTTCTCATTACCGTTTGTATTTAATCACGGTGGTATTGTGTTACCAGTATGCAGATTTCTCTATTGTAAAACTTCACATGGGAAATCTGCTTAGTTTACGCAGCCCCTGTGTGACGGACTTTTTTCCTACTACGGCTAATTGGGACCACTTTTTCCTAGCCAGGGTGGGATTTAATGAGTTTGTTACTAAATCAATTTCTATTTGCCCAGGGTGAAATCAAACTCGCCACTCTAGGTGGCCAATAACAAAAAGTATTTGTTTTGTTTTATTATATTGCATTACTTTAAGTATTAATTATATTTTTAGGTATAATTAATGGCTTGGTTTTATAGGGATTATTCTGAGGAATAACCTGTTTGAAAATTCATCTCGTATTGGTTTATTTTATTATTTTTTTAATTAATATCCCCCACTTTATATAAATAAGTAATGATAATTGGGATAGGTTACCTTCCAGGGCACACTTTACTATCTATGCCAGGATTGGGAATTTCATTTAAAAAGTTAGTAGTGAACTTATTAAATGATATTTCCAATGTTTCGAAATTCGAACCCCTGGCCCAATATATAAATGTGTTCTAGTTTAAAAAATTAAAATTATTCATTTTCTGAAATAAATGTTTGCATTAAAACAAAATGTTTTATTTCCACAATCCCTTAACTAAGAAAGAAAAGTGGATTGTAAAGGTGTATAGTTCAGCTAATATAGAATGGATGAACATATCCATGTTAGCACTTATTCTTACAGAATCTCTGACCTTTTTTTTATAGAAGAGCCTGGTGATTCTGCAATTGTTTTGTTTTGTTTTCATGAAGTGGAGTTCTCTTTGCAATGTCTTCAGTGGAAGGAAGAGGAAAATACTCCATGTCATTATGATCCACACACTCATATATATGCAAGCACACAGACCACATTTGCCACAAAAACACTGAAATGAAGTCTGAAAGTACGTCAGATTGAGTTTTCATGTACGTTTGCTGGTCATACCAACAACTCAATGTGTTTTATACAAGTTTTCTAAGAAACATTATTATAGCACTGCTTCAGTTTTTTACACTTGTCATATAGATCGTAGTTTCCAAAAGATCACTAGACACATTTTTACACATTGGACATTTAGATGATCTGTCAAATACATGTGGATTTCTTTTAAGATATAGGTTTCCACATAGTGATTCTCACAAAAATACTTCTTTTGGAGCCTTTTCACTGAAACTTAAAGGACCAGTAATCACCATCCAGTAATACTTTTAGAACCGCAAATTTTTAGTGAGGCTAATCCTGATTTATTTGGTTCACTGATCTGGGTATAAAATATATAAATAATTTTTTTCTGCATTCAGTAAAACTTCATTTCTGCTCATGCGTTTTTCAAAAATAGGTAAATAAATTTTTGAAATTTGTTATATCTAGCTTGAGTGCCAAATATTGCTTAAATTGACCTTTTAGTCAGAGAGAAACATTGGATTAAAGGGCAGTTTTAATAGCAACATGACATCACCTATGGGTCTTTTCAGTGATAGGGCAGCATCTCAACTTGCTCTTGGCCTTTGTAAATGTATCAAGGATTTTCTGAAGAATTGCAAGCACATGCAAAAGTCTATTTCTTAGTCTATGCAGCACGAGTGAGAGGTACTTCTATACACTTACTTAATTACAAAGTGTGTAAATAACATTGACAAGCATTCTTGAAAAGGTTCATTATCTTTTACTTTTTCAATATAGTCAAATAAAGCTCTTGGGTTATATATTTCTAAATATTTTTAAGCGATTTTAAATATGATTAAAATGAAATAAACACTGTTTATACAGACAAATGTAAACAATTTCTGATCTACTATAACAATCAAATTGTTGAATTGTCCACCAATTTCCTTTATATTGGCTCATAAATGTTTATTTTTGTTGTAGATCAGATGTTTAGTAGTTGAGTTCTTTGGAGAGTTGAGATTTGTTGTAGGTTGATAGATGTATGAGAACATGATGTTAATATAAAGTTTGTAGTTAAAAGTAGAAAGTGTCTATTCTATTACAATTAATTTATTTGTAAACATAACAATTTTCTATCACTATGTTTCATAAATATATTTTGATGACTTTGCCATTTAATATTTTATAACTTAATTTGTTCTTCAGTACGTTTTGAAAGTTTTTTTTAATTATTCGTGGTTTGAATATGACTATAAATTATTGCATAACTCAAAAACAGCCTAATATTACAACACATAAATCATTTTTTTTTGGGTATTATTATTTGTTCAACATTTTCATATCACAATATACGCTTCATCAGGAACACAACTCCATGATATCAAAACACATCATACATCAAGGTAGCTATTTTCGAACATCTGCCTAGGGGGGCAATATTATATTGGTGACACTGAAAAAAAAGAGCCTGTGGTATGTTGAAGTTTAGTGACATGAAACATACAGCGTGAATTATAATATAACAAGAAAAACATTGTGTTCATAGTTTTTGATCTTTTCCTCAAAAATTGTGATAATTGAGTTAACAGAAGTAAACTCTTTAAAATATGATTTATTTGGTTGGTTATGTGACATTTTTAAAGTAATTATACTTTTAATTGCTTGTTTTCTAAAATTGTAATGATCCTTGTGTTTTGCATCTCCCCTTTATAACCTGAGAGCTTGTCAGATCTTCATAGAACAGTTAGGCTAGATCTAAGAGAGGTAAAGTCCTTAGTCAAACTGAGGGGCTGTCAGACTATTTACTCGCTAGACTCCTGTTAACCCACAATCACCTTGATAGGAGGAAACTTTACTATGTAGATTTAGACATATTTGTCTGTTAATACTCTAGTGGTCATTACAATTTTGATATTAAAACGTTTTAGGTAAAACGATATGTGGTCAGGGGCACATGTTAGCCATGTGAATTAAGGTATTGGTTATACCTAGAGTAACTAAACTAAGTGGCGAGTTCGACTCCTGTCTGGGTAATAGGAATTTATTTAGTGGCAAACTCATTAAATAAAACCCTTAGTGCCATCCTGGCTAGAAAAGGATGGTAACGTGTAGATAAGCCATTCATAGAAGCATAAAGTGTACTAAATAAATTGATAAAAAAACAGTTTTGGGGCACAGAAATAGCCAATGCAAAAATCCTGCTCCTCAAGGCGCTTAAGGGAATATATACTTGTCATATACCGCTCTAGCGTTCACAATTTTTGCTCCATATAAAAGAAATATTTCAAAAATTGTGTCATTGCGAAAGTTGATATTTAAAGGTTTTATGTAAATATAAAGATTAAGTTAGTTAAGGGTTAAAATTTGACCATGGAGGGGGGGGGGGTTAGAGGTGGAGTTCTGAAAACTCAAATTTTACACGTTATTTTTAGAAATACAGAATGAGATCAGTTGTTTGTCATTCCAGCACGAGGGAAATCAGCAATGAGGGTCATTGCAGCCCCTACATGATCGCCTAAAGTTGCGTTCAAGTTACATAAATCAATATACTTTTCTCTTGTAATAACAGAGTTTTAAGTAAAAATTACTCACAAGTGAAGTTCCTGTTCCTTAATTCTGCAATGAATAAGTTTGACATCTTGCCTTTCTGATTCAGGAATACACTTGAGGTATTCCTCGATTGTTTCTTCAGCTAAAATATGAACCTTTTATTTTACCATATCTTATAGAATATAATTCTCCTCATGAAAAAAAATAATTATAACCAAATAAAATTTTAAAAAATAATAAAATGCTCTAATTTGCTTTAAAAGTTGGCCTTTAATACGAGACAACATCAAAATACATGAAGTGGTAATACATCCTCCATTACCAAGCCCTTGGGAGTTCATCGAATTTGTTCTTAAGGAGTAGCCTAGAGTAGTCTATATCTGTGTTTGGATCTTTTTTTTTTTTTTTTTTTTATTGTTCTGGATTAATGCTGTTTAATTCCTATGTACAAAGTAAAGGATGTATTGTACTGCGATACATTTTTTTTTCTTCAAACTACAACGAATTATCCATTTTGGCTAGTTTTAGGTTGAAGGCTGTAAGGTGTGCCTATCACGTGTAATACAAAACGACTAGGCTTACAATGTTGAAATTTTTTATTAAGAACTGTTGCAAATTTTGGTGTGCACCTCTCTTTCCATTGAAAGCGACTTGGGTTGGGGAGAGGGGGGTGGGCGTTAAAGGGAGTAAAAATGAAAACTTGCAAATTTTCAGCACCTATTAGAGATAAAAAAAAAGGTTTGTTTGGGAACTTTTTTCTTTATTAATATAAAAAAAAAATCCATAGATTACGTCCTATGCCATTTTTCGTTCTGATGTATTGGAACGGAAATATCATAAAATGAAGAGCAACAATTTATTTTGTATATTTAATAAGAGGAGTACAAAGAAAACTTGTGATGTCCACATTAGATTTTTAAGGCCCCATTGCGTGGTGTTACGGGAGTTGTCTCAAAATCAGCGGATGTTGGACCCCCCCTGTCGAAGGTGTGGCAGGGAGACCGAAACACCGGCCAATGTGGTCGGGAATTGTCCACATAACATGTTACTGTTCACGAGGCGACATCACCGGGCAAAGCATGCTATCATAGAGCTCCTGAAAGCAAAGAATTTCACATGCTTTGAAGAGGTGTACGCTGTCGATGACGCAGGATCAACGAGGTACGCGGGCATTATTGCCTTCAAAGAAAATTGCAAACTTGCCTATATCCTGGACCCAACGATAAGGTACGAGAGCAGCGACCCAGATCAAGCGGAGAAGATCCACGACGAAAAGAAAAATATTTATGGGAAATGTATTAAATTTTGCTCCAAAAAATTCAGGGAAACATTTTAGGAGCGGGATTTTCTAGTGATAGGCTTGTGGTTCGGTGCCCGAGGAACGGTCCCTAAGCGAACCCAGAAATTTTTTGACGAGGTGGGAATAGACAAGAAGGTTTTTCAAACCTTGGTCGAGGGTATCATTATTGAAACTTTATGAATTATTTCCTATCATATACTTTAATTTTAGCTTTGACCAGTGATCTTATTATAGATCGAAGGATCATGTTATTCCAATAGTAGAGTTTCTAATTTATATCTAGTGACATACACCTTTTAGGTTGCTGACTTTGTTAAAATAGTTTAGTTATTTAGCTGACTAAATACAATATGTATTGTTTTACTGTTGTCCTAGGGATTGACTTCAGTTGCTGTGTGCTTCAGCATCTCAATGTAATTGAGCAGCCCCACAAACTGTATATAAATTTGTACAATAAAGTGAGTATCTCCACTTAAGTGGTGACTGGTGGCCATATAGATTATGAAAGTTATTGAACTTAAGAAAGTACGATTTAAAAAAAAAAAAAATGTTAAAAGTATTAAGCTTGTAATTTCCATAAACTAAAATACACTCTTTCACATAGTAGATAATTATATATACTCATCATGGATACGGGTATCATAACTTCTGACCTTGGCTACAAAGAGGATGAATAGCTTTTTCTGTCTCCGGATCCCTTTTTGAAGTGAAGAGGACGAATATTCTATCCGAGGGTAGACCAACTGAGGAAACTTGAATAAGGTAGTGTAGGTTGGAAAAATCTTCAACAATTACTTTTTCTGAAGCGGAGTTTTCATCAGTTAGTACTACAGGTGTTTTAGTGTTAGTTGATGTATTGGGCATGTTGATGGGTGTAAAGTGTGGGGTGGGATAGCTCCCACTTTTGTTGTGTAATATCAACAAGTCAGTTCAAGTATGATAACCTTCAAAATAACATTTTCATAACCTAGTTTAGTGACGTGCCTTACAAATCCAAGTCAAACGAGTTAATGGACTTAATAAACAATTCTTAAGTTAATAAGTCCGTTGAACATTGAGTTTTAGGATAACCCAGACCGGAAATAATTGATTTTTCAGAAAGCGATAGTGCAAAGAGACATCAAGGCATATTAGCCGCGAAGACTTTCATTGGCTGCTAAGATATTCCGATTCTTCTGACTTCACATAACATTTTTGATCCCTGCAGATTGGAAGGGCAAAAAAAAATGTTTGGAGGAAGATATTGACATGGTTCTCCGCTGCCTTTCCATTTTCCAGTACGAGAACACAGCATATAGCTATACTTTGGACTATATTACCATCCTTCGAATTTTAGCCCCCATTTCCCTCTCCCCTGTAAAAAAATATAATACTTGTATACATAGAGAAACGGATGAACACAGGCGGAATTACAAGGCCCGTGTCGAAAGTGAAGTACAAGTTAGTAGTGAACGTCTGTATAAAAATCACTGTCTTTAAAATTAAATCATTAACTAGTTATCTATATAAATAAAGCTCAACGGTTTGTCTGATTTTCTAAGTCTTTTTCACGTTTCAGAACATTCTTAGAACAATTTCATCAAAATTGGAAATCCTGTCTGTCCGCCCGTTAGTTACTCAAGCTCTCAAAAACGGCTGAGAGGAATTTTATGAAATTTTTTATTAGTGAGTCAATTATCCCAAGTTACAACCAAGGCTATATGAGAATCTGAATTTTCAACCAGTAGGGGGGTGGAGGGTCATCAATATACTCTTTAGTATTAGTTTTATCGAGAAAAAAGTAAAAAACGAATTGTGTTTAGAATAATGAGCAGAGTCCTAAATAGTTAGTTATTTATGAATTTTGACTTCCGCCTTCTGGGCGCCGGATTTAACTCGTGTTTTATGAAAATGGCTGAATAGACTTGATAAATCGGTTGTATATGTATTAAGGGAATGAGTATTGTTAATATGAGCTATTTAATACTTCACACCTCATTCATTCTTCTATCGTATTACAGCAGAATCCCTTTACAAAATGTTATCATGTGTTTCTCAGGATATAAAGATAATACAATCCTTTTAGCAGATTTCCCTTAGGGGAAATCAGCTATTGAGGTCGTACTCATGACGCGATTTTTGAAAAATCTCTTCAAATGTCCATCGATCCTACCCAGGAGATTACGAAAATGAGGTCTGTTAAAAATTATATATATATATATATATATATGTCTGTTAACGCTCTAGCGTTCTCAATTTTTGTTTGATCGTTTCGAAACTCGATATTTAACCGTTTTATGTAAAAACGTCCGTCACGCAGGGGCTGCGTAAACTAAGCAGATTTCCCACGTGAAGTTATACAGTAGATAAATCTGCCTAACAACAACTGTTGTAGTAAGGTATCTCTAAACCTATTCAAGAGGGACGAGTAGTTATGGAAACGGCCGCCAGAGCTCTCGGCGGAACGTCCCGAACATCACCGACCCCTGCCGATCACACACAGAATACAAATGAAAATATCTCGGTTAATATTCAAGATAGAGAATAAATGTATAGAACAATATTTATAGTAAATTTAATTTGCAATAAGATTGGTTCAATACGATTTTTCGATCCGACGTAAAGTTACGGAGATATCTCGAATTTTCGAAAATCCTCCCCTCTAAACCCCCCCCCTCCCACTGGTCCGATATCAGCCGTTAACGAACTTGATCTTTCTTTTTACATAAAAAGACTAAATAACGATTTTGGTACCGATCAAACAAAAATTGCGACCGCTAGAGTGGTAACAGTCAAATATATAGATATATATATAGTTATGAACGGACCTCATTTTCGTCATCTACTAGGTAGGACCGATGGACATTTGAAGAAAAATGTCGAAAATTTCGTCATGAGTATAACCTCAATAGCTGAATTCCCTGAATGGAAATCTGCTAAAAGACAGATCAAGTTCGTTAATGGCTGAAATCGGACTAGAGGGAGGGGGAGTTTAGAGGGGGGGGGTTTAAAGGCGGGGATGTTCGAAAAGTTGCTATATCTCCGTTATTATGCATCGAATCGGAAATTTGTATAGAACCAATCTTATTGCAAATTAAATTTACTATAAACATTGTTATATACATTTATTCTCTATCTTGAATATTAACCGAGATATTTGCATTTTTATGAAGATGTAGTTATACCATCACGAGGGGAATCTGCTTAGTTTATACAGCCCCTCTATAACAGACTTTTTCAACATGGCAAACTAAACCATGTCTGAATTCATCCAATAATTTCCTGAACGTGCACAAAATTCCTGAATGTACACCCTACATATAACTTCGTTATATTTTAACACATTCCCAAACTTATTAACGATGTTTTGTTCTAGTTTAATAGTAGCATACAAATGACGAATCTCCTTGGGTAAAAATCACGTCATTTCATTGCACCTTAATCAAAGAATTAATTTTCGTATTTTATGAGCCTATTCGTATAACAATTTGTTTAACGTTTTATTTTAATTTTATATATGTTAAAATGAGATTCCCTTAACTTTAATTTTAGTCAAATATGGAATGCTTCTATAAAATGGAACCCAATCTGAAGTTCTAGATGCCGGAGCTTAGATACATAGAACTATCTTCTAAAATCTCGTATATGAATTTCATTTCTTAAATTAAATAAATGTACTTGTTAAAGAAGGACCCTATTTTTTTAAAATAATTTTATTTCCCCTTTTTCTTTCCCTTGCCCTTTCCTCTACCTTTTTTTCCTCCGCCCTTCTTCCCTTTGCCTTTCTTGCCCTTCTTCTTCTTCTTTCCTTTTTTCTTCTTTCCCAATTTGGGCTTCCCCATTGTTTTCTTTTTGGGAAGAAGTACTATTTTAGGCTTCCTTTCAACTTCAATTACTTCCTTTTTCAGGCACAAATCGTCCAAATTGAAAGGTACAATAGGCTCTTCAATATATTTTTCAATATCGGGCTTGGGAACGTCCGTAGTCTGTGGGTTTTCTGTTATTTCGGCGACGGGATCACAGCTTTCCTCTTCTTTTGATTTCAATATGCTTGAACGTTCGTTGACTTTTCTCGTCGGTTTAGTTTGAAATTCTTTTCTTATTCTCTCTTCGATGAACCTCTTGGCTTCTTCGGTTTTCAAATCGTAGGCCATAGCTATTTTCTCTACCTCTGCTTTCGCCTCAGCTTTTTTGAGAACAGCTTCCTTGACATTCCAAAAGTTACACTCGTCAGAAGGTTTGTAATAATCTAATGAGTTAATCACTTCTCCAAAAGCCCGTCCTGGAAACCCTTCAGGATAACTAAATATTGGCTGAGTATATTCTTGGTCGTCGATATATTTCCAATAATTTTTACAAATGTCTATGGTGCGTGATAGCGGAGTGTAGTTTAACATCCTAAAACTTGGCCTGCCACCTTGCAATGAGTCTTGTTCTTCAAAAAATATATTAAGTAGTTTCGGATCAGCTACTTGTCCACCCTCCAGTCTTCTGGTTCCGTCCATGCTCATAAGCAATGGATACTCTTTTAGCCGGATCAGAGGATGCTGTTGAAACATTTCTACGCTGCAAATGACAACATTATAATTGTAAGTATATATTTACTATTGTATTATTTACAGGAATACTTATTTGTATGTGCCTATGCCTGAGCTTTCACGGAAGGTATAACCGAAAAGGTTCACGAGGACATGCAAATGTTTCTCTTAGAGTAACCAATAATAAAGTTCAGAATGACAAGACAAACGGGTCTGCCCGCCTCACACCGGAAAGAAAAACAATTACTGAAATATATCAGAATATAACATATTAATTTTATTGATTACTATTTACTATATCTAGTAATGTAATTAATAATGAGTCAGAATAATTGCTATCTCAATCAACCGATCAATCAAATTTTAGTAGTCCAAAACCTTAAGACGGGGGGGGGGACACAGACATATTTGCATGTATCTCGTATAATAAAGGTCTCTTGAATAAAATTTTTGGTATTTAAATTTAGATTTATATGATTTATTATGTAGCAGAGTATTGTTTATGTAACATGAGTAGAAGTGGCGGTTTACTGATGGCTGAAAACTGAACAATGTAAATATCTCGGTTAATATTCAAGATAGTGAATAAATGTGTATAACAATATTTGTAGTAAATTTAATTTTCAATAAGATTGGTTCTATACAATTGTTCGATACGACGTATATTAACGGAGATATTTCGAATTTACGAAAATCCTCCCCTCTTAACCCCTCCTCCCCCTGGCCCGATTTCAGCCTTTAACGAACTTGATCTTTTTTATTACATAAAACGACTAAATATCGAGTTTGGTAACGACAATAATTGCGACCGCTAGAGCGGTAACAGACAAACATATAGGTGTGTGTGTGTGTGTGTGTGTGTATATATATATATATATATATATACAGTTTTGAACGGACCTCATTTTCGTCATCTCCTGGGTAGGATCGATGGATATTTGAAGAAAAATTTCGAAAATCGCGCCATGAGTACGACCTCAATACTTGATTTCCCTTAAGGGAAATCTGCTAAAAAAGGCAATTGCAAAGAACTTGCCAAAAGAAGAAGATAATTATTATGGGTTCTGATGTGAGCAGTAAGTTAACTACACGACGAGCTACTTCTGAGGTTCAGCAGTTGTGTTGAGCAACCAGTAGTAAATATTGTTAACTACCAGTCCCTGATCAAAATTTAAGAGAAGTACTTGTACATTTCTAATTATCAATGACTATTAAGCAGTTAACCAAAGTAATAGTTCACCACATCAAGAATAGTTAACTTGAATCGTATATAATTAAAAGCATGTCACATAGTAACTGCGTAAACTGAAAAGATTACCCAAGTGCTGCACATTATCTTTCATTCTATAGATATAATTGGTTAATGTTCTAGTTTGATCTTTGCCTAATATTTAAACGTTTTATATATAGTTAAATATTAATGTCATTAATGGCTAAAATCAGATGAAATGGGTTTCAGGAAGTGGAGGGGGGTAAGAAATTCGAAATGTCTTCCTTATTACGGGTCAGGAAGGAAAATTGTTTAATCAATCTTAAATTTAATATCGTATAAATGTTTTGCTATACATTTTAGCAGATTTCCCTTAAGGGAAATCAGCTATTGAGGTTGTACTCATGATGCGATTTTCGAAATTTTTCTTCAAATGTCCATCGATCCTACCCAGGAGATGTCGAAAATGAGGTCCGTTCAAAACTGTATATATATATCTATATATATTATATATATATATATATATATATATATATATATATATATACACACACACACCTATATATTTGTCTGTTACCGCTCTAGCGGTCGCAGTTTTTGTTTGATCGTTACCAAACTCGATATTTAGTCGTTTTATGTAAAAAGAAAGATCAAGTTCATTAATGACTGAAATCGGACCAGTGGGAGGGGGGGCGGTTTAGAGGGGAGGATTTTCGAAAATTCGAAATATCTCCGTTACTATACGTCGGATCGAAAAATTGTACAGAATCAACCTTATTGCAAATTAAATGTACTATAAATATTGTTATTTACATTTGTTCTCTATCTTGAATTTTAACCGAGATATTTCCATTCTTATTAAATGTGGGCGGCTAACGGACGAAGTGACATTCCCGCCAAATGCTAGTTTGGCCGTTTCCTTAACTGCTTGGCTCTCGTGAAATTTCTCTATTGTAAAACTTCACGTGGGAAATCTGCTTAGTTTACGCAGCCCCTGCGTGACGGACTTTATAAACTTCAGTAAACCTCCTATCTCACGTTAACTGTAAGCCATTACATCATGCAACCTATTATTTTTAGCTTTATCGCCAAATGACGTTTTCACTGTTCCTTGACTATATGAGATGCTTGCAAATATATTCAATGTTAAGTCATCAATAAAGATATTATGTTCTAAAGTTGATGTTTATCTAAAGATCATATTCGCTAGTTGCTCAACTCAGAACAGGAAGAGCGTTAAAAGAGGGGAGCATTGAAAATTCTAAATATCCTCTTAATTTTGAGCAAATTTATAAATGTGTTCTCTTTCTAGAATATTAAACGAGTTTCTTTACCCCTTTTTTTGATTTCATGCTTTAGTAAACCGCCAATTTGACTTATCTATTTTTTTCCTATGAGTAACTCAGTCACTAACCAATGACCAGCTAAAATGTCCTGTTTTCACATGCCTCTTACTATATGAGAAATAGGTGGAGAGTGTGACAATACTAACAATCTGCTTAGAATTAGCACCCCTTGCGTCACAATGTATTCCTTTTAATGTTCTCATGCGCAAGGCACCAGTAAGTAGAGTAGACGACTTTTATATGGCTGATGGATTTATTATACTTTTTTGTTTGTTTTTATTTTTCAGACTTACTTAATTATGTTCAACTTGAAGATGATAAGCCTCATTTCTCGTGATGGTGATAAAAATTTCATGTAGTCCTTAACTGCCTTTTCTCCTAAAACACAATTATTCTGGTAAATGAGTAAATAATTTGTTTAATCCACTATTGTATGCATATTCTTGGTGTATAGTTTTTTGTTATTGTGCCCAGGCAACAATAAAATCATATATATATGCTACTTCAACGACTGTTAACTTTGTTACCCCTAACCAGGAACTTTTAAACTTAGAATGTATGTTGCCTCTTAAAAATTAAATAGTAAAAACCACGAGTAAAAGTTAGTACTGAGTTCCATAAGTATACAAATAGATAGGAACATTGTGGAGTAAAGCAAACTTTTTAGTTTTTTGAGGATTTTAAAGAAAGAATTCCCATTAAATGGAATTTTGCTTCATCCCTTTTTGTAACAGCAGTAATAAGTCTACTAGAATTTTCCAAAGTGCGAAAGGCTTGTTACTGTGATTGTAAAAACACTTCGTAATCAGAAGGAAATGGCCCATGAAGAGCTCTTGGGAGTTCTTACGTGCCCACGAATCATATAAAGTAATTATGAAAAATGTAGTAATAAAATAGTGGTTTTATTGAGGTGTTACGCTGCGTAAATCTGATGATTATTACTCGTGGCTCGAAAATACTTTTCTGTAAGTGCGGAGAACAATGAATCTACATAACTATATGATCTTCTGAAAATATCTATGGCTATTAAGGTACTTTGATGACTCTCTACGCGTTCGGCAATAATTAGCAACAGCCTATAATCATAAGGTTCATTTCTTCGAATCCTTTGCCATTTGCAAGAGCTTGTTCTGAATGACGGTACTATATTCTTATAACTAGGGCTAGGATTTTCATGTAATTAAAAATGCCAAATATGTAAATATATATGTATTGATTTTGATACAAATATGTAAATAATTATGTAAAATTAGTGAAATATGTAAACAGTGAATAACCTTCTAAAACAGTTTGTACTCTCATTTTTTTATTGCAATACAAAAACGGTTTTATTTTAAACATAAAAATACAAAAACAAAAACTTTTTAATCACTGTAAGGAAAACAGTTTGAGACTAAATGCATTTTCAGTTTTTCAAACGTAAAACTACGTCGATTGGGCCTTAGTATCGACTTGAATCTGCTGAATGAGCGTTCGACGTCAACTGATGTAACTGGAGCGTTTCGGAAAGCGGCTATTTCAGAAGGGTTCCATTCAACTGAAAGCTTTGCTGTCACCTCCTTTCCACTTATGATGTCTGCAATCAGCAGCATATCTTTCCAGCCAGGATTTTTTTTTAAGACATCTTGGAGTTTCGCGTGGATCCTATTTCCTATTTCTCCTGAGACGTCTTCCATTTTGCGAATCGCTTCATTGACAATTTCTATATTTTTCAATAGAGGCACATTCTGGGATTCAAGCTGCGTTATAGTGGAAGGGATGTGAGCACAATTGCAGGAAATAAATGCCAAATTATTTTTTAAATTCGGGTTTTCCAACAAATTCTGAGCTGATTCGCATCCAATTTTGATACGACGTCCTTTATTTTGTTGAAATTGGTGCAGTAGTACAGAGCAGCCTCTAGCCAAGTTCCTCATCTGGTAACTACAGGTCGCGGAGGTAAAGACAGCTCAGGATAAATTTCTTTGGAAATTTCAACTCGGCTTGGAGCTTTTAAAAAAATCTTTTTTATTGATGAGATCAATGAGTCTACCTCAAGAAAAGCTGATTCAGCTACACGATGAAATGCGAGAGCGAGGCATGTGACATGAAGCATTTTCGGGAAAAATACTTTAAGATGCTTTCCTGCTTTGACCATGTACGGAGCTCCATCTGATAAAAACAATAAGACTTTTTCGTGTAGTACACCGTTTGGCCAAAGAAGACTCATAGAGCCGTTGAAAAACCGTGCGATTGTTGCATGATTGCATTTTTCTAACTCCTGGCAATTTAAAAGAAATGGTTTTGAAAAAGAATCTGGGCAGAGACTTTCAACAATAATATTCGCAATGTACCGGCCTTCAACATCGGTTGACTCGTCAACTGAGACCCAAATTGGCCCCTCCTTGATATTTTCCCGTATTTTGGCAAGAGTTTCTTGATATATATCTTGTAGATAGTTTTTTCTCAAGGTGGATTAATCAGGCTTTTTTTTTTCAATGTACTTTTACAAAAAAAAAAATTTAAGAGACGGATTATTAATTTTGCTTAACGGAATGTCAGCCTGCACAAACGCTCGACATAAATCTGTATAAAAGGTGGACTTACTGTCTCCGCATGAGGTAGATGGTGTGATGAAACTTTGCTTCAGGTTTGACTTTTTCTCTTTGTTCGATTTGTGAGATCCTGTGCCAATGTGTTGGGTTACTTGGAATCATTGCGTAATGGATACAGCCTTGTCACAGCAAGAACAATATAACATTTCTCCATCACCCCTGAATGTTTCGTTTGGAAACTCACGAAGATATTTTAAAACTCGTTCTTTGTTTTTCCTTGCGACTTTCCCCATTTCGACAAAAATGAAAATTGAATTAATCACAAAATATAATTTTCAAATCGTGTTTGACAAGAGTGGCACGCACTTTACCACTCACAAATAAACACTAATTATGAAATAGGTTTGGTTTTGTTTATTCAGAGCCAAAACCAAGGGAGATGGAATCTCAGAATTGTTTTGTAGGGTTTGGTTCTAAGAAGCAATCAACAGTGGCAATAGAAGGGCCAATTCTTGTGAACAAATTTTCTTCATGCACTCGTTATTCAGTTTCGTTGTAAAGAAATAGAAAAATTTAAAAATTAACAAATATGGAGTAAAATATGTAAAAATTCCCAAAGTATGTAAGAAATATGTAAATTTAGTCAAATGTGTAAAAATATGTAAAATTAAATTGGCTTAATTTGATCCCAATTGCGTTAAAACATATACTATGAGTTGATATAAGGTGATATCGAAGTCAGTAGCAAATATGTATTTACATAGGAATCCTAGCCCTACTTATAACTTTCTTCACTAAGAAATTCAATTTCGGAAACATTGCTTAGTACACCCTCTCTATCGGTTAGCCTTCTATCTGAGGAAATCAAGTTGCTAACATAATTATACGAAAAAAACAGTACGAAAATAGTCTTATTTTGGAGTCGTGAACTTACCATTTATGCATAATAAATCATTGATAGTTTGCTTCTCTTCTGAATCATTTGTAAACAATATGTATACATATGGCTTCGGAAGTTCGGAGTCTTCAAATTTGAACAAAGCGTTTGTTAGTTCTTCATAGGAGTAAACTATCTCTTCTACAACACTATCACCCATGTTGTGGGCAAGGGAAATGCTCTAATGGGGAAATATTATAGGTCAACAACCTGCACTTGTCCCTAGAGTTCTTTGATTTAAAAAGAATTGAAATACCTACCATATGGAAAATTGCTATAACATATACATTTAGGCAGACCCTCACAAGCACACATGCACTCGCAGACACATGTGTGCGAGCGTGTTATTAAAAGTAACATTCATTTTAGCAGATTTCCCCCAATATGATATGTGGGCCGTTCAATATGATGTCTATATAAGACAAATCTGAGACCTTAACATATTAACATATATTTTTCATGGGTTAAAGCACATTCTGATAATTTTGGAAATGAATTGACCGATAGAGCTGCTAAGTCTGCTTCAAAAGATTCCCAATTACCAGAATGTTACAATAAAATCTCCAAAGCCCAAGTAAAATATACGTTAAAAGCTCATCTTACTGAAAAGTGGCAACTACAATGGACTGTAACTAATAAAGGACAACATTTAAAACTTTTCATTCCAAACATTAACACATTCCAACAGCAAATATATACAGACATACTTTTACATTTCACAATTAGTAACAGGACATGGTACACTAAATTCTTATCACCGACGATTTAACATTAAAGACAACAATACTTGCCCCTGTGATTACTCAACTCCACAAACAGGTGAACACTTGATATACGATAGCAGACTACTGACTAACAAACGACAAAAACTAAAACAAGACATTGAATAAAAAAAAGGTAAATTTCCAATAGAAGAAGACAAGTTATTTTTAAAATATAATAATGCTTTTAAAATATTTTCAGAACATGCTTTTAATACAATTAATAGGTTGAATACTTATTATAGCTGATACAAGTACTATACTTAAAATATTTATGGATATTCAATAATTTTTTTCTCTTTTTCTTTTTAAGACTAATAATCTTCTCTTTATATGTTTTACTTTAATTTAACGTTGTTATTGTTAATTCTTTATATATATATATATATATATATATATATATATATACTAGCTCAGATGCCCGGCTTCGCCCGGGAATTCATTTGAGGCTGAATGGTGAAGGTATTTTATTAGCAAGGCTTTACTTTGCACAACATTTTGACATTTATCCGCCCCAGTGTTTAGGGTCTATACTCGTCGGCGCTGTGGATTTGTTAATAATAAAATTCAAGGAAAAGACTTCACTGTCCTCCATATTGTCATATTTCCCGTCTTCTGTGCATTAAGCATAGATTTGAATTATTAAGGACAAAATATTTACATAGATTTGAATTAATTTTTCCAGATGAGGTACTGGTAGTTCATATTGGAAAGAATTGTTGAGTATATCAATATTTCTACGCTAATTACTTGCTTCATACATTGTTCCCAAAAATATGTATAAAACAAAAGTTACTTTAAATAACAAAGTAAACCACTTTTGTTATGTGCGCGTTTGTCGAAAAACAAATAGACAATGAAATATCGTGAATTTTTATTTCAAGCCGCCTTTAACTCCCCCCCCCCCTCCCGTTCGAACCTAAAAATATTAATATAGCTTATAATCATGGAAGAATTAATGCTAATTGACAATCCGAGGTTTGTTAAGTTCGGTTCAATTGTTAGTGCCCAATAAAATTGTTGGCTCCCGCTAAAGTTTTAGCGTATATCTCGTTTATACTTTGTAATAAGACCAAAGTGAATATCACAAAAGTTACTTCAAATAAAAAAACGAAATACTTTTGTCATGTGCATATTTGCAGAAAAACAAATAGAAAACGAAATACCGCTATTTTTAAATATAGACCTCCCTTACAACCCCCGCTCCTGCCCGTTCCTAGAAATGTTGGTATGGCTTATTATAATGAAGGCGTTAGTGCTAATACACATACCGAATTTTATTTAGTTCGGTTGACTCTTTTGTGCCAAATAAACTGTTCACTTCCGCTCTAGGTTTTAGCGTATATCTCGTTTATAATTCGGCATACGAAAAAAATTTATATAACAAAAGTTACTCGTTTGTTTTTTAAACAAAGTGAACAACTTTTGTTATGTTCATATTTGCCGAAAAACCAATAGGAAACGAAATATCGCTATTTTTAATTTCAGGCCCTCTTTACAACTCCCACTCCTGCCCGTCTCTAGAAATGATGGCATGGCTTAATATAATGAAGGCGTTAGTGCTGATACACATACGGAGTTTTATTTAGTTCGGTTTAGTCTTTTGTGCCAAATAAACTTCTTCACTTCCGCTATACGTTTTAGCGTAAATCTCGTTTATAATTCTGTATACGAAAAAAATGTATATAACAAAAGTTACTCGTTTGTTTTTTAAACAAAGTGAACAACTTTTGTTATGTTCATATTTGCCGAAAAACCAATTGGGAACGAAATATCTCTATTTTTAATTTCAGGCTTCTGTTATAACCCCTACTCCTGTTCGTCTCAGAGAATATTATAGCTTAAAGTCTAAGTTGGGTTTGTAGTAATATACAAACCAAATTTCATAAAATTCGGTTAGGCCGTTTATGCGTGAAAAGGTATTAAACAAACAAATAAACAAACAAACATACACGAAAGAAACAAATTGGAGATATGGTGTCTATTACATGTGATTTTGTTAGGCACTAACGATTGAACCGAGCTTAACAATACTCAGTATGTGAATTAGCATTAATTCTTCCATGATTATAAGCTATATTAAAATTTTTAGGTTCCTAACGGGAGTGGGGGTCATTTGGGAGGGCTGAAATGAAAAATTGCGTTATTTCGTTTCCTATTAGATTATGGGCAAACATGCACATAACAAGTTGTATATTTTGTTATTTAGAGTAACTTTTGTTGCATTCACTTTTTTTGTAAAATGAAGTAAACACGCCATATAGCTAAAACTATAGCAGGAATCGTTAATTTGATTAGTGCTTATTTAAGTGTTTTTAATTCATGCATATTATGACAAATGATTTTATGTTTTAGTCACATATGATAACTCTATATATGATTCGGATTAGTGAGGTTATAATCTCCGTCGCCCCCTTCTTATTTATTTATTTTTCCTAGATAACTTTGTTATTTATTTCCAATAGAAATGTAAACTATAAGAGCATTTCAGTTATTTAATTTGTATAATGTATTATTTAGACAAAGTCATGCTGAATTGGCACAAGGAGAGATAGCGGAAGTTATAGGGATCAAACATCTTTGGTTCTGCTAATATATTATCTTATTTCCGATATCTTGATGTTATTGAACCAAATATGTGCCATCATATCAATTAGACGTTAATGGTAATGTCATTATGAAAAAAGACAATATCCGTTTAAACTTGATATGATTTAAAGTATTACTTATTTTACAGGGAGGGCTACGATCTCTTCGCCTCACCTATCTTTTTGAATATAAATGAAATTATTTTTAGGGTAATACTATTATTTAATTTCATCAGGTAAATAAATTATTAAAATAATATTTAGAATCAATAATTTAAGGAAAACAATGGTGATAGCCCTCATGCTGGAGCGGAAGGTGACTGGAGGCTAAAAAAGTTAATTGAGTTAACTTATTTCCTGTGAAATGCGTGCATTACTGGAAGTGATTTCCACTGAGATTTACTGTTACGAATATAATCGAATGTGCAAAAATATGCTTAAACTATATGTGCTCGGATAAGTTTCATTATAGATTGTATTTAATTGTAATAAATGCTATCCCTTTTTGACTCACATTTTTGAATACTTCAAACCATAATGAGTCAAAAAGTATAGAGGAATAGATTAGGAACACATTTTTATTTATTATTCAAAATTAAAATGTCTATTCTACTACTCCCCAAAAGATACCCTTTAGGATTTGCTATTTCGGAAAAAGAATACGTCGTGGAGGGGGAGGGAAGTGTAATTGTACACTTGATATGAAAATACCATTATTAGTCAGTCAAGAATGATTTCCCGGGCATCGCCGGGTACCTTGGCTAATATATATATATATACTAGCTTAGATACCCGGCTTCGCCCAGAAATTCAATTGAGGCTGGATGGTGATGGTATTTTTTTGGCAAGGCTTTACTTTGCACAATATTTTGACATTTATCCTTCCCAGGGTTTAGGGTCTATACTCATCGTTTCCGTGGATTTGTTAACAATAAAATTAATTTTTTATGTAAGACTTCACTGTCCTCCATATTGTCATATTTCCCGTTTCCTGTACATTATGCATAGATTTGAATTATTAAGGACAAAATATTAACATACATTTGAATTAATTTTTCCAGGTGAGGTACCTGGTAGTTCATATTGAAAATAATTGTTGAGCAAATGTCTCTAAATAACAAAATAAACAACTTTTGTTACGTGCATATTTGCCGAAACCCCAATAGGAAACGAAATATCACTATTTTTAATTTCAGGCCTCCCTTATAACCCCCACTCCTACCCGTCCTAAGAAATGTTAGTATAGCATATTATAAGGAAGGCGTTAGTGCTAATTCACATACCGAGTTTGGTTTAGTTCGGTTGAGTTTTTTGTGGCATATATAATTGTTGACTTCCGCTGTAGTTTTTAACGTATAACTCATTTATACTTAGGTATACGACAAAAGTGTATTATAACAAATGTGCATAATTGCCGAAAATGCATTAGGAAATGAAATATCGCTATTTCTAATTTCAGGCCTCCCTTATAACCCCCACTCCTGTTCGTATCAGAGAAAATTAATATAGCCTAAAGTCTAAGTTGGTTTAGTAGTAATATACACACCAAGTTTCATAAAATTCGGTTCAGCCATTTTTGCGTGAAAAGGTAACAAACAAACACACACTAAAGAAACAAAATGCAGTTATGGTGTCTATGACATGTGAAACAAAAAGTTATCGTGAAATTTCGAGAAAAAAATCAATGTACAGACAGAGGTTACAATTTTATATATATATATATATATATATATATATATATCCGTTATTATGCGTCGGATCGAAAAATTGTTATATATTTTTTTGGGCTATCTCGATTATTAACAGAGATATTTAGGTGCGCATGCGCAGAAAACCGAGTACTTTCGGAAGAGTTTCATGTTCGGACGCCATGTTGGCTCACTTTGGGGGCTACAGGCGAGTTGCAAGGTTTTCTATAGCGGATTTCCCTTATTTGTGGAGTTTTGTTTTGTCGTTAAATTATCAAAAAACGGTCATGGATATCATCAGCAGATTACCAGCTGAAATCCTCCTGATGATTTGTGACTGCTTGACAGCCGACGATCTGTTCAGGATGATGAAGGTGTGTAAAACATGGCGGAGAACTGTGAATAACAACCTGTTCTGGAAGAGATATTTCAGGGACCTCGCCATTGATGAACTCAACGTGTCCACACAACAAGAAATAGCAGAAGGCAAGTAAGGAAAAATAGAATGTTCTTTCGATAAGACAACCTAACCTAAAAGTTCATAAGTAACCTTTCGTTTTGTAACCTCTTTATCAAAACGAGAACGCCCAATGTTTAGCAGATTTCCATTAAGGGGGAAATCTAATATTGAGGCCTGAATAATTATAACGCTATATATATATATATATATATATATATATTTTTGCCTGTAGTTGTCTGGGTGGAATTTCGAAAATTTCATAAATCTCAGTTATTATGTGTAAATTTTGTTATTTACATTTTTTTTTTGTACTGTGAATATTAACCGAGTTATTAGCGATTTTCTTTTAAAGTTATTTAAAGTGTTGCATAATGTTAGTATCTCAGGCCTAAGCTATTTATTTTAGCTATCCATAACAACAATTCTAAATATCTCCGTTAATATGAGTCGGAGATTAAAATTTTATAGAACCAATCTTGTCGAACTATTGATGCTCTACAGTTGTTGTAATATGCATTTTTGACGTAGGTAGAATATTAAACGAGTTATTTTGCGTTTCAGGTTCTTTGACGCCGCTCTGCAGTCGGGCTAAGGAGCTGAGAGATTATTATCACAGCCCGGTATATTTTTGGAAACGGAACATCGTGTTGGAAGATCGGATCAAACTGGATAGCGGTTGTTGGATCATCGCTACTTCGGAGGATTGTTTAGGCCTCTTGAACACGCAGACGAACGAACTGTACGTTTATCCTGTGACTGAGTTCCCACTGAAATGCGCTAAAGTTGATGTCGAACTCCCTTTGGATTCCATAAGAGAATTGGTTTTGATGAATCAAAGTTATGTCGTTTTGGGTTCGCAGAATATAACGCACGTTTACAAGTTGGAACAGGAACAGTTTGGACTGAGTCTTTACCGGACTTATGCGCTTAAACGCGACCCGCCTTCCGTCGACTCTTACCGAGGGACAAACGCGGAAGAGTTTGTCAAAAGGAACATTGGGTACGTTGCAGTACGAGCTAGGGTTCTCGTCGGAGACTACCTTTGGATAACCGATTTCGACGGAGCGAAACACATCTTGAATCTGACTAATGACGTCAGACACCTTTTGGAATCGCGTTCATTCTTCGCTCGAGCGTTCCCCGAATTTGGTCTCGTGTTCCTTTATGACTCGGGGAGTTATCTCGTCTGCGATCCGAAAGGCGGGGCCGTCTGCCGTATTCCCACCCCAGGCCACACCTTACTTCTGGACGCCAACTCGACAATGGTAGTCGTTTACTATCCGACGATTTTGTCCAGAAGTCATTTCAAGTTGGGGTTTTGGCGGCTGGTGTCGGGAAGTCTCCTAAGGGTTTTGAACATCCGGCGAGACACCAGAATCGCGCTGCACCCCAGAAAGGATGAGCTGTTCCTCTTAAATTTGGCACCTTACGAAATACGTTCCTACTCGCCGACGGACGACTGTTGCAACTGGGTTTTCAGGCCGGGAAGCTCGCTGTTCGTGACCTGCAAGATTCTCAAAATTTTGGGAAACAGATTGTTGTTCGTCTATCCGTCGCCGACTCTGGGGAGACGCGGCTACGCAATTTTGGACCTGAGGGGAAATCTCATAGAGGAGAGGCTTTCCAATTTTCGTGAGGATCCCTTGCATTTTTCGGAAGATTTTTTGATTTTCCAATATATGAATTGGCTGAGTTTGAGAATGTTTAAACAGCTGAAGGTTTTGAGGAGGCCGATAGTTGTGGAAGATGAGGTCCATGTTGTAACGGTACAAAACCCCGTGATGTCGGAGGTGAGCCTCTGTATGTGAGATGGAGAGATGGAAAGGAGTCTCACTCTCTCTCTTTCTCTCTCTCTCTTTTATTTTTTTTTTTTTTTTTTTTTTATCCTTCTCTGCCCCCGCTTTACCTCAAGGCTGCCCTTATACAAGCGGTACTTTCCAATTTCTTTTTTTAATTTTGATTTTCGGGATTTTAAATAGGTCTGTGGTAACTCTTCCTTGGTGCTTTCTAAGCAGCGAGGATGAGCTTTGTGCATTAATAAAATAAGTGGTTATAGCAACTATTCGGTTAAATTTTTCGGCGCCCGCAATTGGAATGCCGTTGCTCTGTTGAGCGGTATTCCAATATACCTTTTAAACTAATTCTAAGTCCTTAATTCTAACTATTTTAATAATGCTAACAAATGTCTATAATATTTCTAAACTATATTATATTCTAATTTGTTACTTTACACTAATTAAAAACTATTTTAGTTATTTATTTACATATTATTATTTATTACTTAATTTATTTATTTATTTATTTTTTTTTTTTTGTAATACACTAGTAGTAAATTTCTTAAATGCTATAAAAATGTCTTTGCTTTCAACAAGTTCTTTTAATGCTGTTGGAGGCCATTCAAGAAGGGAGAATTCTCCTGCTAATTCTAGTCTCTCTCTTGCATAATAAGTGCAGTCCAGTAATATATGGCGTGCATCTTCGATTTCTCCGCACTTGCATTTAGGATTCTCTCTCTCTCCCGTCTTATAAAAAGAATTTTATAAAGTTTCTGAATATTTATTATATAGCCGTTTATTTCCCTGGAGTTGATGGTGTGTGAGCTGAGCAGATTTTGCTTGTTGTTACAGAACCCCTCTCTCTCCCTCCCTCCTTCTCTCTCTCTCTCCCGTCTATATTGTACCTGGAGTAGTGGACTATATATATTGTAATGAGCCTTATTTTTAGAATAGTGTATTATATTTTTGCAAAATTTTGTAAATCTGGAATTTTTGTAATTAAAAAAGAATTTAATAAAGTTTCTAAGTATTTATTATATAGCCGTTTATTTCCCTGGAGTTGATGGTGTGTGAGCTGAGCAGATTTCGCTTGTTGTTACAGAACCCCTCTCTCTCTCTATCTCTCTCTCGCTCCCCTCCCCACATTAGGAGTGAGGGAGGGAGGGGGAAAGGGAGAGAGAGAGTGTGAGGGGGGAGATTTAATTAATTTTGTAGATTCAAAATTTCTGGAAATCTCTGTAGGGAGCAAGGTCGATTTAAGTATATTATATATATATATATATATATATATATATATATATATATATATATATATGTGTGTGTGTGTGTACAAAAATTAAGTAAATAATAATTAAAACTTAACCTTTCTTTAACAAAAAATAAAATAAATTAATATTCAATTTTTACATTTCTTTAACCAAATTGAATAAAATAAAAGTCCGTCACGCAGGGGCTGCGTAAACTAAGCAGATTTCCCACGTGAAGTTTTACAATAGAGAAATTTCACGAGCCGAGCCAGTCAAAGAAACGGCCGAACTAGGTTTTGGTGGGAAAGTAACACTCGTCCGTTACGCTCCGAAATTAAATTAAAAACAATTCAATCTCAAAAAACAACAAGAACACAAAAGATGGAATTACCGCTAATGATAGCAGAGCTCTGTACACTTATTACACCAACACTAAATAGTACCACAGAATATCCATTATTTGTAAGACTTAATACTACTGTGAATATTAAGTAAACAAATAAAGGGCAAGTCAAATGGTAAGAACCTTCCTGATAGCAAACAGTCTGAGTTCTAAACAATCAGGTTAGCCAGCTTTTACCGAAAATAAAAGCAATTACGGAAATATATTTGAATATAAGTTATAAATTTTATTCATATAACTATTTATTGTATCCAGTACTGTAATTAATAATAGAACGTAACCTACAACGTAATACAGCTGGATTGTAAACAAACAGGTTAGCCAACCTTGTTGTGCAGTATCGATAGATAGACCGGTAAAACAAACAATTAAAGAAATATATCTGAATATAAAATATTAATTTTATTGGAAACTATTTATTATAGTTAGTGGAGTAATTTGAAATGAATCTAAATAATTTCTATTTCAATCACTCAGATTTTTGTAGTCCAAGAAAAAAAAAGGGGGGGGGTTCAACAGAACGTATTTGTTTGTTCCTCGTAAAATAAAGCTTTGTTGAAAACAATATTTTGTATTTAACCTAATAATGAGGTGGTTCATTAGATATCAGCTTATTATTAATATGTCCCTAGTAGGAGTAGGGGTTTACTGAAAGCGGAACTCATTACAAAAAATACAAATATCTCGGTTAATACTCATTATACGGAAAATATGTATAGAACAATATTTATAGTAAATGTAATTTGCAATAAGATTGATTTTATACAATTTTTCGATCCGACGAATAGTAACGGAGATATTTCGATTTTTCGAAAATCCTCCCTCTAAACCCCCCCCCCTCCCACTGGTCCGATTTCAGCCGTTGACGAACTTGATCTTTATTTTTACATAAAACGACTAAATTTCGAGTTTCGTAACGATCAAACAATAATTGCGACCGCTAGAGTGGTAACACAAATATATATATATATATATATATATATATATATATATATATATATATATATATATATATATATTTATATATATATATATATATATATACAGTTTTGAACTGACCTCATTTTCGTCATTTACTAAGTAGGATCGATGGACATTTGAAGAAAAATGTCGAAAATTCCGTCATCTGTACAACCTCAATAGCTGATTTCCCTGAAGGGAAATCTGCTAAAAATTAAATCTTATCATTTCTTTAACATAAATAAAATACATAATAATTAAACATTTACTTAACATTTCTTTAAGAAAATATTTCCTATTTTGGTATACTAGTGCATATATAAGTAGGTTATCTGTGCAAACAGTATTAAGTGTTTTAACAGCCGCATCTATAACTGTAGTTGGCAGTATTTTCTAGAGTATATGATCGTTGGCACTTCTCATCCAACTAGTGCCTTCATCTGCCCATGTCCTCCTTGTTCTGCCTCTTCATATCCAGTGGCACCCACTCGTTCACCCAGCTAGAGATGGGCGAAGGGTAAATACGCAAAAGTTAAAAACCCGGGTATTTTCCTAAATAGGTAAAAACCCGGGTATTTATGTTGGAAAAACCCAAGTTATGGGTATTTTCGTTTTTACAGTAAATGCAGATTTCCCTTGGGAAATCAGCTATTGACGTTGTACTAATGATTTTCGAATTTTTTCTTCAAATGTCCATCGATCCTACCCAGGAGATGACGAAAATGAGGTCCGTTCAAAACTGTATATATATATATATATATATATATATATATATATGCCTGTTACCGCTCTAGCGGTCGCAATTTTTTGTTTGATCGTTACCAAACTCGTTATTTAGTCTTTTTATGTAAAAAGAAAGATCAAGTTCGTTATCGGCTGAAATCGGACATGTGGGAGGGGGGGGGGGGTTAGAGGGGAGGATTTTCGAAAATTCGAAATATCTCCGTTACTATACGCCGGATCGAAAAATCGTATTGAACCAATCTTATTACACATTAAATTTACTATAAATATTGTTCTATACATATATTCTCTATCTTGAATATTAACCGAGATATTTGCATTTTTATTAAATTTAACGGACGACGGGAGGACTAAGTTCCCGCTAAAAGCTAGTTCGGCCCTTTGCCGTAACTGTTCGGCTCTCGTATGGAGATTTCTCTATTGTAAAACTTCACTTGGGAAATCTGCTTAGTTTACGCAGCCCCTGCGTGACGGACTTTTTTATATGGGAACAGGCTTATCATAGTATTACATGAAAGGAGACTCCATCCATGGTGAGATGAACATTTCACTCAGTAATTAGAAAGAAACACTTTCTACTTAAAATGGCTTTATTTTTTCTTTACCCCTGTCTTTCCCTTAGCCTTTCCTTTCTTGCCCTTCCCTTTCTTCCCCTTCTTCCCTTTTCCTTTGCCTTTCTTCTTCTTCTTCTTCTTGGCAGGCTTTTTGGCGGGCGGTGGAGGAGTTGGAGGTGGTGTTGGTGGAGGTGGCGGCAGGAAAGGGCATCGATCGGACGACTCTTCAATAACTCTGCAATTCCTTGAAGTTTCGTCTTCAAAGAAGAACTCCAGGACTTTGGGATCGTAGCATTCCACTACTCCTTCGATCTTTCTCAAATTCCCACACCTCATAAGCGAAGGTACGTCGTTCAGAAGGAACTGCGGATGGCTGTGTAAAGGCGAATCTGCCAACCTATGTGCAAAAGAAATGTTTTATAATTTCTGGAATTCAGTAGCAATGACTGTATTACTTATCTATAGGAAGGATTTGCAACTAATAAAAACCAGATATTATTGCCAGAAGTGTGATGCGGGCCTCTGCCTCGATTGTTTTGCCCCCTATCACACACGCTAATTCATACATATGTACTTTCCCGGAATTTTTTTTACTTAATTTGTTTGTAAAACCTTTTTTTTTATTTGTAAAATACATGTTTTTCAAAGTTTTTTATGGTATAAATTTTTTCCTGATTTGGATTTTTATTAACCATTCATTAACCTTTTTTTTTTTTTTTTGTGGCTAGTCAAGTGCTTAGCGTGACATATATGTCACAGTCAAAAAATCAAAAACAGAAAGGCTGAAAATCATGTTATTGACTATTTTACATTTAAAACTAAGTATTTCATTCAATATGAATGAAATTTAACAAAAACATTAATTAAATCCATTTCTGAGCACTACTGGGTTAAAATTAAACATTCAATTTTACAATTACAACCTATTTCAATATTAAGTACATATTTAACATGTTAATTAATTTTTTATTAGCAGATTTTCCTTATGGGAAATCAGCTATTGAGGTTGTACTCATGATGGACTTCCATCCTCGAATGTCCATCGATCCTACCCAGGAGATAATAAAAATGAGACCATTCAAAATTTTAAATATATTTATATTTTATACCTGCTAACCCTCTATGTAATAATAAAGATGAAGTTAGTTAACGGCCAAAATCGGACCGGTGGGAACAGGGGGAGGGGGGGGGGGTTAGAGCAGGACAATTTGGAAAGTTGTATAGAATCAATCTTATTGCAAATGTAATGTTCTATGAATGTTGTTATATACTTTTTTTCAATATCTTAATTATTAACAGAGATATTTGCATTTTTTAGTTTTCGGTATTCAGTAAATCCCCAATCCTACTCATGTCATATTAAAAATTAGCTGTTATATTATTAAACACTTACTTTTTGAGATAAATGCAAATATGTAACGCATGAGGGAAATCTGCTTGGTCAACGCAGCCCCTGCGTGATGGATATTTTATTTTTTTCCTTTACTTTAATATCCTTTTCCTTAGCCCAGCACATGAGAAATCTACTTAGTTCACGCACCACTTGCATGACGGATTTTTGTACATTCAAATTTCATGTTTCTAACAGTTTTCCCATTTAGTGTATATATAAATTCATCACAAATATTATGAGATTACTTACGTTTTTTTTTCGATATCGACTAATATAAGTTGAACGTCTTTCGATAGTGGCTCCTTTTGCATTCTTATTAGATGAAGGTATATAGCTTCCTCCAGCGACAAGCTATCTACAACAGTAGAAAACAATTTATTGGACTTAGTGTACAGAATTTTGAAAACACAAGTTCTGACAACTCGTGACACAGAGATCAGTACAGTGTATATCTAAAAATCTGTCACAATTACTTATCCAAAATAAAAACCACAAATTGCTAATTTTGTTGTTCGTAGAAGTCTAGTGAAAAAAAAAGTCCGTCACACAGGGGCTGCGTAAACTAAGCAGATTTCCCACGTGCAGTTTTACAATAGAGAAATCTGCCTAATAACAACTGTAGTAGTAAGAAACCTCTAAACCTAAAACATTATTTAGGGCGTAATAAATAACCCAGTAGTTTCTAGCCCCAAAAAACAGTTAACCTAACCTCTAAACCTATTCACGAGGGACTAATAGTTATGGAAACGGCCGCCAGAGCTCTCGGCGGAAAGTCCGAACATAGCCTACTGGTGACCACACGCAGAATACAAATGCAAATATTTCGGTTAATATTCAAGATACAGAATAAACGTATAGAACAATATTTATAGTAAATTTAATTTGCAATAAGATTTATTCTATACAATGTTTCGATCCGACGCATAATAACGGAGATATTTTGAATTTTCAAAAATCCCCCCTCTAAACCCCCCCCTCCCACTGGTCCGATTTCAGCCATTAACGAACTTGATCTTTCTTTTTACATAAAACGACTAAATTCCGAGTTTGGTAAAGATCAAACAAAAATTGCGACCGCTAGAGCGTTAACAGACAAATATATATATATATATATATATATATATATATATATATATATATATATATATATATATATGTATATATATATATAATTTTGAACGGACCTCATTTTCGTCATCTCCTGGGTAGGATCGATGGACATTTGAAGATATTTTTCGAAACTCGCATCATGAGTACGACCTCAATAGCTGATTTCCCTTAAGGGAAATCTGCTAATAGCTGGACCCTATGTTATGCAGGGGTGAGAAAGTGGTTCTCGAGCCCCTAAAGCACAATCTACAAAAATGACAATTATGGTTTTTGATATGAAATTCTTAATTATGAGGCAATTGTGCAATGCTAAGCAACATCCTCTTGTTCTTTTATAATTTTAGAGAAATACAGGGTTACAACGATTGCAATTTTTTTGGATACAGAGCTCAGTGGTGGCAATACTGGGCAGCATAATAAAACATTTCGCCTCTTTTAATGGCAAAATGTGCTTGTACTGTACCTTTATAATTAAATTTGAGCTATAAATTTTATTGGTATTTATTGAACACACAATAGCCTCAGGATGAAGGTACCCTCCGGATCAGAATACGTTATTTGGTGACCTCCACTATACAGAGAACCTTTGCCGCTGCACAAAGGTCATCAATGATAAAGGACAATTAAATTCCAAAACTTAATAAAAAGTCCGTCACGCAGGGGCTGCGTTAACTAAGCAGATTTTCCACGCGAAGGTTTACTATAGATAAATATACATACTCGTAACACCACAGAATGAATAAACACAAATGGTAATGAGAAATCTTTCAGTTATAAGTTACTCTACAACGGAAAGCGTCTGAATTGTAAACAAACAGGCCAGCCAACCCGAATTCTAGACCGGAAAGAGAAATCATTAATGAAATACATCTGAATATAACATATTAATTTTATGGAAATTTTTCACTATTGCCAGTGCTGTAATTTGTAATGAATCAGAATAATTTTAATTTCAATTACTTAAATTTGAGCAATCCAAGAAACAAAGAAGGGGGGGGGGTCAACAGAATGTATTTTCATACGCATATATCACAAAGTAAAAGTTCAATGAAAACAATATTCCTTATTTATCCTTTTAATGAAGTGGTTCATGATATAACAGCTTATTATTAATATAATATGAGTAGGAGTGGGGGTTTACTGAAAGCGGAAAACTATAAAATCAAATTATGACTGTTACTATTTATGACACACAAAATATGTATAGAACAATATTTATAGACCATTTAATTTTCAATAAGATCGGTAATACACAATTTTTCGATCCGACGTACAGTAACGTAGATATTTCGAATTTTCAAAATTCTACTCCTCAAACCCTCCTTCCACTCGTCCGATTTCAGCCATTAACGATCATGATCTTCCTTTTTACATAAAACGATTAAATATGGAGTTTGGTAACGTTCAAACCAAAATGGTGACCATTAAGGGAAATCTGCTAAGACGTTAAAATTAACAGCTGAGACCATACCCATCTACGGGTAAGCAATAATTATTAATCTGATCTAATTACTATAAGTTACCAGTAAATTATTGCAATTATTTTCTTCTTTTAGCAGATTTTCCTTAAGGGAAATAAGCTTTTGAGGTCGTACTCACGAGCAGGGGGGTGCCATTCGGCAGGTGCGCAGATCAAAAATTTTTGCGACTTTGGCGCATGACGTCACTGGGCTGAACTCAGCTTTGTTTACATCGTGAGCATCGTTGTGTTTTTAGTTAATTGTTTTATTTTCCATTGTTATAAGTGATTTTTTTTTTCAAAATGAGTGAGTGTGCTATGGCAACATGTTCCAACAACTCTAGGAGAACAGGCAAGTCTGTATCTTATCACCGGTTCCCGAAAAACGAAGAAATTAAGAAACAGTGGATAGTTCTGTGTAGACGAGGAGATTTGAAATTTAATCCTACTTTTGCTCGGGTTTGTTCAGAACATTTCAGTGATAGTGATTACCAAAGGAATTTACAAGCAGAATTGTTAGGCTATGTTCCTAATAGATTGATATTAAAAGAAGAAGCTGTGCCGCATCTTAATTTACCAGTATCGTCCGTAAGTAAACAAACACCTACTAGCTCTACTTCTGACTCAAAATGTGAAACATCTAGAGACTGTAGGAGTAAAAAACGTGAAATAACTCAACGTGCCCTGCGTCACATTAATGATATTTCTCCCAAAAAGCTGAAAAGTGATTTTTCATGTAATACAGAAGAAGTTGATTGTGATGGATGTATTCACTTAAAGGAAAAAATTGCTGAATATGAATCCCAATTAAAATCCTTGCTGAATCCAAGTAAAAAATTTAGAAAGTAATAACGTTTAAATTTAAAAAAGATAGTTACTAAATTGCTAACAGTTATTTACCAGATAAAAATGCAAAAAGAAGAAAAAATGCAGTGAAAAAAGAAATGGAAAGGATTTGTTATCCAATATTTATCCAAAGCTCAAATTCAGAGCATACACTCAAAAAATATCAGCAGCAACTGTTTTGGACAAGACAGACTTCATGCGAATGGGAGCTTTTAAAATGTAAGAAAAGAATAATTTTCTTGTAGTGTTTCCTATAGACACTATAGGAGTATATTTCCATGCTCCATCATTAATGATATAACATGTTTCCTTCGCAGTTATTTATTCTATGGGACAGTGCGGTTTCAATGCATAAACTCAAAAAATATCAGCAGCAACTGATTTGGACAAGACAAAACTTCATGCGAATGGGAGCTTTTAAAAAGGTAAGATTTAAAATATTAGAAACAGAATAATTCTCTTGTATTGTTTCCTATAGAGCACTATAGGAGATTATTTCCCATGCTCCATCATTAATGATATTACATGTTTCCTTCGCAGTTATTTATTCTATGGACAGTGCGGTTTCAATGCATATGCTCCCAACATCTGTGCCATTTTCTTCACAAGGATGCTACTGGAACCAGGATTCCCTGCGGCTCAAAATTGTTAGCATATTTTTATTACAAGGAGGACTACATGCCAATGACAGCTTTTTTAAAAAAAAAAAAAGATAAGTTTTAAAGTCTGAGTAACAGAATTATCTTCTTGTAGTGTTTTCTATAGAGCACTATAGGAGTTTATTTCCCATGGTCTATCATTAATGATATTACATGTTTTTCCTCCACAGTTAGTTATTCTATGGGACAGTGCGGTTTCAATGCAATGCATATGCTCCAACATCAGTGCCATCTCTTCACAAGGATGCTACTGGAACCAAGGATTCCAGTGACTAAATATAAGCATCTTTTTTATTACAAGAGGACTACATGCCAATGATAACCTTTAAAAATCTTGTACCTATATTGACTAGCTGATGTTTAAAATAATTTAGTCATTTTTTATTCATTTTTAACTGGTATCATTGTTTATTGCTTGGTTAATCTCAATTTTATTAACTTTTATTTGTTTGTATAATAGAAGTCATTACAGTTTTCATGTTTTGGAGATTTCATCTTATTATAGTAAAGTTTTACTTTTTGTTGTGCTAATTACCTAGAAAAATTACGATTTTTAAATGTAACCCAACATATATAAATTTTAAGGAACTATTATGTATTTATTTTTAATGGAATCTAATTTGTACATGGTTTATTTGAAATAAAATATATTCAACTAAAGTAATTTGTATCATTTACAGACATATACCATTTTAACAATTTTTTATTCGCCAAATTAATCAGAAAACTGCTTATATTGATCGTATTTCGGCTTGTCCGCTAGGAATCTTTCAGCCCAGTGACGTAGAGGCTTGCTGCATTCTGATTGGCTACTCGCGAATGGCGCTACCTTATCTTATACGTACCTTGCTCACGAGCAGTGACCTCCTCCCACGTTTTCCGGCTTCCAGAGTACTAGGACTAAATATGTACATTCCTCTTTAAAGAATTTTAACATTTATTATTTATTAACGTCCACTTTTTGTAACTTAGGCTAATCGGGACGGGTTATCTACAGGTTACCACCCTTTTCTAGCCAGGGTGGGATTTTAGGACGTTATTTAATGAGTTTCGTCACTAAATAATTTCCTTTGCCCAGGCAAGAATCGAACTCGCCACTCTAGGTTTACCATGTGAGATAAAGGTCAACGCTTTAACTCGCATGGCTAACCTGAGCCCCATTTAACATTTAACAATTTCTTTTTATTAATACTTCTTTTTGTAATATAAATAATAATTTTTAAAAAGTCCGCCATAGACTTAAATGTTCAATGAGAACAATATTTTGTACTTAGACATCAAATTATGTGCTTCATAATAAAGCAGTTTATTGTTAATATGTCATGAGAAGAAGTGGGGGTTTACTAAACGCCGAAAACTACAAAAAATGCAAATATCTCGGATTAATAATCAAGTTGGTGAACAAAAGGACATTTGAGGAAATATTTCAAAAATCGCGTCATGAGTAAGACCTCAATAGCTGACCTCCCTTAAGGAAAATCTGCTATAAAACACTTAATATAAATTGGACAATAGCTCATTTACCTTTTGGGGTTTTACATAAACTCTCTTCTTTTGGCATGAAAAGTACATAGGTCGGCCTGGTGAAATCTATATCCTTGAGCGAGTCTAGGAAGCTTGTCCCATCAGCAAAGGTGTATTCAAAGATTTTAGCGAATGTCGGTGGGGGTGGAGTTGGTGGTGTTGGAGGGGGAGGTGGTGGCCCAACAACTTTTTTAATTCGTTTCTTTCCTTTTTTACCTCCTTTTTTCCCTCTTTTCTTGGCTCCTTTCTTGCCCTTACTTTTTTTAGCAGCCATCTTCGATTTTCATAAACTCATAATCACTTTTTTTTATATGCCATTCTTGTAGTATTGGACGTCGGTTTTTATGAGACCGACGTCCGTACAAAGTTTTGTTTACATAATAGTAGAATATTTGTGCCGAGATAATAAATAAAACTACATATGATAATTACAATTAAATAAAACTTTTATTTATTAACGACCACATTGCCCAGCTATAGGCTAATTGTGATGGGTTATCTAAACATTCCCACCAATTTCTAGTCAGGTTGTGACTTTGGACTTCATTTAATAAGGTCTTGGCTAAATAAATTCGATTGCCCACGTTAGAATCGAACTCACTACTCTATTATTATTATTTATTAACGTCCACTTTTTGCAACTCTTGCTATTTGGGTTGGGTTATCTACAGGTTAGCACCCTTTTCTAGCCAGGGTGGGACTAAGGATTTTGTATAATAAGTTCGTCACCAAATAAATTCCTATTGCCTAGGCTCGCCACTCAATGTTTACCATGTGAGAGTAACTCCAGTTGTAATAGTATAAACTGGATGTCTGGGTAAGGGGTTTTACTAAAGGTTGACAAGGCAAAAATAATAACTCCGAGAACATTTGAGTAACAGGAAGAAGTAGGGAAGAAAATTCTAGGATAACATGAACACGATTGGTTACAAACACAGCTGGCACATGGACACCACAACAACAGTTTTCTATTATGTGAATTGTAATTGTTTTTTTCTGCAGGATACAATTGTTCCCTTAAACACCAACCCTCGATTTCCGTGCGAATGAACAAGGGAACGTAAAGGGTCACAAGGAGACGAGGAGGGGAAAGTCCACTGAAAGACAGAGTCGTTAGAGAGCCACCCCTCCATAGCCTGTTGCCTGCATAAGCTAATAATAGACATTATCCAGTATGAATACGCAGACTGTATATGTAGAATGTACTCTTCAGTCTTCTTCCATCCAAATGATGTTAGTGGAAATTAGTGTTTTAGAAAGAACGGAAAAATGTAATTATGAGATGAAAATATTGTTGAAAGCCCACTTTCACATCACTTAAAAAGAAATAATGGCCATAGTAACAATTTAAAACTATAAATCATTCAAATAAATAAATTTTGCTACAAAACACAACTAGAAGTCACAAATTAAAGTTTCGTGGTGGCAACGACAGAATTAATATAACATTAATACAAATTGTTCGTAGTTTCTTTTTCTATTAAAATTAATAAAACATTAAATTGATTAATTATTCAGGAGGGAATAAATATCCAATAAATTGTTCTGATAATAAATTTATTTTATATTATTTTTTAATAAGATGCCAAACTGTTGTTTTATAATTTTCAGAGGAAGGTATTTTTCTTCAAATACTATCTGACTGCCGCAGAATGTTTGTAATCTTATACATTGCCGACAGGAACTGAAAAAGAATGAGAAATTAATATTATTGTATATGGTAAACCTTTATTTCATTAGCCTTCTAAGGATTTGATAAATTAATGATGTCTGTAAGATCATTTCTGTTTCTGGAATGTTCATTGCGATTTGTAATATCTTAGTTAAATTCTTGTATGGTGTACGTCCAAGTTGCTTGATTTGAGAGTTGTTGTGAGTAAAATGACAGGAGTATATCAGGAGGGAAAACATAAAAGTCCGTCACCCAGGGGTTGCGTAAACTAAGCAGATTTCCCTCGTGAAGTTTACTAATAGATCAGGGCTTCTTAAACTTTTGTAATTTACGACCCCATTTATGATTGCAAGTTTCTTGACGACCCCATTTATGATTGCAAGTTTCTTGACGACCCCATACAAATATAAAAGAAAAATAAATTAATATTTTTGATGATTTATTTATTAGGTAACAATATACATATACATATGAAAATATATAAGGTTAGATTTCTTTTTGAAACATACAAAAATCTAAAATTAAAAATTGCACAAAAAATTATAGAATTGTATTTATATAGTTTCAAAAATAAAAGAGGATTCTGACCGTCTTAATTCTCTCGAATATATTCAAGTAGTTGCGTGGTAAGTATTAAATTAAAGTATAAGTTAAAAATTTAATGAGATGGATGTGCCTGTTTTTTATTGTCTACATACATCTGGATGTAGAAAATCGCCTCGTCCTTCCAAAGGAAAGACAACCCTCTCTTTGTAAAAGAAGCATCGCCGAATCGACGAATAGGTTGTAACTGTAGATAAAACATATTCGTCGAATCGACGAATAAGTTATAACTGAAGATAAAACATAAATTGTATTTTTATCTCTCGCGAACCCAGAATTTTGCTACGTGACCCCAAATGGGGTCGCGACCCATAGTTTAAGAAGCCCTGTAATAGATGAATCTACATACTGGTAACCCAACACCACCGTGAATACCTAAATACAAACGGAAATAAGAAATGTTTCATCCAATTTCAATAACCTGCCGACAGGAAGCGTTAGGTTAGAAATGTAAACAAACGGGTCTGCCCGCCTCACACCGGAAAGTAAAACAATTACTGAAATATATCAGAATATAACATATTAATTTTATTGAGACCTATTTACTATATCTAGTACTGTAAATAATTATGAGCCAGAATAATTGTTATCTCAGTCAATCACCTTTTAGTAGTCCAAAACCTTAAGACGGGGGGGGGGGGGGTCACTAGGACATATTTGCATGTATCTCGTATAAAAAAGATCTCTTCAATACAATTGTTGGTATTTAAACTTGAAATAATGTGATTTATTATGTAGCAGAGTATAGTTGTAACATGGGTAGAAGTGGCGGTTTGCTGATGGCTGAAAACTGAAAAATGCAAATATCTCGCTTAATATACAAGATATTTACTAAATGTATATAACAATATTTATAGTACATGTAATTGTCAATAAGACTGGTTCTATACAAGCTTTCGATCTGACCTATGGTAACGGAGATATTTCGAATTTTCGAAAATCCTACCCTCTAAACCCCCCCCCCTCCCCCTGGCCTGATATCAGCCTTTAACGAATTTGATCTTTCTTTCTACATAAAACGACTAAATATCGAGTTTGGTAACGATTAAACAATAATTGCGACCGCTAGAGCGGTAAAAGTCATAGGATAGGATCGATGGACATTTGAAGAAAAATTTCGAAAATCGCGTCATGAGTACGACCTCAATAGCTGGTTTCCATAAGGGAAATCTGCTAAAAGGGCTACCAGAGGTCCCAGCAGCAAGCAGTAGGAGAAGAACAACAAGAGCCATGGGCTGTAAGATAGAAGAAATTCGCTGGTAAAGCCTACATTAACTGTTATCACTGTTAGACGGTGACACTGCCACCGAAGTTGAGAGACTTGGAAGTGAGATTGAATGGTGCGTAATGTGCGGGGTTGCAGAATTGGATAACTCGCTGTGAAAAGGATGAACATAGGATTAGAATTGTTTCTTGAACGAAACGGACGTTAAGATCTTTACAGAGGTAGCACAATATGCAGTTTCAACTTTTGACCTAATAACTTGGACTGGTGATATGGAATGCTATCAGTATATATAATAATACTCCTAACAGTCCGGATAAGTTTGAGGAGCAATTTTTAAATAGATTGTTTTGTATTGATCATCGTTAGGTCCGTTTTAGTAGTCTGTATAACTGTCCGAGTTGAGCTCTTGTCCGTACAGTTGACTGTTGGGTTCAGGGAAGCCCAAGGTAACAAACGGTTCGGGAAATAAAGAGAGTTGCTAATTAAAGACACTCTAGAACACTATTTCATGCAGTGGGAAGGTTATGTTTTGACATTTGTTCGAATTAATATAGATTCACCAGGTTTTCTTCCACTGCTCAATGTTATTATGATCCTGACATTATTGACTGTGATCTGCTTGGGACTATAAAAGTCCGTCAAGCAGGGGCTGCGTAAACTAAGCATATGACCTGCGTGAAGTTTAACAGTAGATAAATCTACATACCGGCAACATAACACTACCGTAAGTGAATAAATACAAAAGATAATAAGAAAGCATCTGAAATGTAAGCAAACAGTTCTGCCATCTTCTTAACGGAAAGTAAACAATTACTGTAATATATCTCAATATAATGTATTATCTTGATTGAAAACTATTTACTATATCTAGCATAGTAATTTATAATGAATCATAATCATTTTTACCTCAATCAATCAAATTTAATTAATCCAAAAACTTAGTAGGGGGGGGGGGGCACCCGAACATATTTGCATGTATTTGGTATAATAAAGGTCTTTGGATAACAATATTTGGTATTTAAGCTTCGAATAATGTGGTTTATTAGTATTGTTAATGTAACATGAGTAGAAGTGGGGGTTAGCTGAAGGCTGAAAAATGCAAATATCTCGGTTAATATCCAAGATAGGGAATAAATGTATATAACAATAACTAGAGTACATTTAATTTTCTATAGGATTGATTCTATACATTTTTTCGATCCGATGTATAGTAACGGAGACATTTTGAATTTTAAAAATTCTCCGCCTCTAAACCCCTCCCCTCTCCCTGGTCCGATTTCAACCACCACAACACCATTGCCGGAGCCCGTTATAGTGGTACCACTGCAGATAAATATTTATTCCCCTTTGTTGGAAAACCTCTGTCGTCTGCATAGCAAACCTGAAATGAAACTATGCTTGATCAGCTGTGAAGGAGGTAGGTATGCAATACAGGCTCCAGGGAACTTCGGGACCCATAGGACAGTACGGCAAACTTGCGAATCTTTCATGGGCGATTGAAGTATCTGTGAGACAGGCTTTATGCTGAGGTAAAGCGTTAAAGGGGAAGCTTGGCTACCTAATGTGTCGAGTACAACTCAATGAGGCCTCCCATTAGTATGTAGAGGGTATGTATTCTAAAGTATTTAATGGTAAAACTAGTTATACATGGAAATAGATTGGAACTGAAATTATTGCTTAAGAACATACATTAGTTTTTAGCAGATTTCCCTCAAGGGAAATCAGCTATTGAGGTCGTACTCATGATGCGAGTTTCGAAAAATGTCTTCAAATGTCCATCGATCCTAACCAGGAGATGACGAAAATGAGGTCCGTTCAAAATTATATATATATATATATATATATATATATATATATATATATATATATATTTGTCTGTTAACGCTCTAGCGGTCGCAATTTTTGTTTGATCGTTACCAAACTCGGAATTTAATCGTTTTATGTAAAAAGGAAGATCAAGTTCGTTAATGGCTGAAATCGAACCAGTGGGAGGGGGGGTTTAGAGGGGGGATTTTTGAAAATTCAAAATATTTCTATTATTATGCGTCGGATCGAAAAATTGTATAGAATACATTTTATTGCAAATTCAATTTTCTATAAATATTGTTCTATACATTTATTCTGTATCTTGAATATTAACCGAGATATTTGCATTTGTATTCTGCGTGTGGTCGCCAGTAGGCTATGTTCGGACTTTCCGCCGAGAGCTCTGGCGGCCGTTTCCATAACTATTCGTCCCTCGTGAATAGGTTTAGAGGTTAGGTTAACTGTTTTTTGGGCTAGAAACTACTGTGTTATTACGCCCTAAATAATGTTTTAGGTTTAGAGGTTTCTTACTACTACAGTTGTTATTAGGCAGATTTCTCTATTGTAAAACTTCACGTGGGAAATCTGCTTAGTTTACGCAGCCCCTGCGTGACGGACTTTTGTTATATACGTTTATTCTCTATCTTGAATATTTACGGAGATATTTGCATTTTACAGTTTTGAGCCTTCGATAAAACCTCACTTCTACCCATGTCATATTAACAATAAGCTGTTGTATTATGAACCACTTCATTACAAGGTTAAATACCAAATATTTTTTTCATTGAACTTTTACTTTATACAGAAATGCGATATATATGCAAATATGTTCTGTTGACCCCCACCCTCCGTCTTTTCTTTTTGGATTACTAAAATTTGAGTGATTGAGATAAAACTGATTCTGATTCATTACAAATTACAACACTAGGTTTAGTAAATTATTTTCAATAAAATTAATATGTTATATTCAGATATATTTCATTAACTTGTCTTTCCGGTCTACCTATTGAGCGCTCCAAGGTTGGCTGGCCTGCTTGCTTACAATTCAGCCGCTTTCCGTTGTAGAGATTAGTAGCTTGTATTGTCAAGTGACTGTAGGATTTCCCATTATCGTTTGTATGTATTCACTTAACATGAACGGTAGAGTTAAGTCCTATGCACATATGCCCAGCATAATTATTTTAAACTTTTGGAAAAAAGTTAATATGGGTCTGAAACCGAGCAAACAATACTTTAATTATTGCATAGTATGTACTTACATCAGCATAGGTTTGACGTGAAGCAGTGAAGTCCAGAATAAGCGTCTTTACTCTGAAAGGTTTCCTTACAAAGCACATGAAAATCTGTAATGTCCTATTGACATTCTTGTCGAAGTAGAACCAGTTGACTGAATAGAGCGACTCATATAGATCTCCACTCTGTAATAGTTTGTAAAGTTTAAATTATTCCTCTAATATCAGAAAAGTTGCCATCCCACTACAGCATACTTGGAGCTGAACTCCAGGCAATTTGGCTGGCACAGCCCGAAACACACACTAATTTGTTCCGATTTACGGAAGTAATTGTTCATCAAGTTCATAATTAACTCTGAGACATTTACAACGCTTAACCAATAACACTAAATATAACACAAGAAATTTATAAACAACAAACATACCAAAATACAATTACTCTATATTGGCTGCCAGGACTTTGGACTTAGCACGACAGCAGACCAGCAGGATAAACTAATTACTCAACAAACTCAATACACACAAATAAACTTACTATATGAAGACATAGTGATACATATAAACCACCGAATCCTAAACAAATGCCAATCAGAATGGATGGAAGGAAAGAACCACCTCCGCAGTATCAAAAGTATAATTAAGGTGTGGCCATCGAGCCATAGGAGTACTAGACGGGAGGAAGTTGTTCTTGCCAGATTCAGGATCGGCCACACATACCTTACACGTAGACACTTAATGACAAGGACTGATAACCCTATATGCAAATACTGCAACAAGCTCCTAAAGATAAAACACATACTGACAGACTGCATTCAACGAAAAACCCTTCACATACCCCACGATATGTCAGAACTAGTAATTCCACAAATACTAACACATCTAAAACATATAACATTTAAAAATACATATAGAATAAAAATACAAAAAACTGACAATACCGGTTTAGCAAGTAGATGGTGGACATAAATGTGAGGTATGAAAATAAAATTAAGAGATGTATGTAAGTAGAATGTTCAAAATTTATAAATTGGAATTGTGTTTTTACATAGAAAGGAAGAAAGTTTAAAGATAGAACTGTTGAAACGCGTTTGGGGATTAAATAAAACAGTAGCTTTAAGGAGGAAATGGAGTTTTTATTCATTGACCCAGTATGACTGCATTTTCAAACAATGTAATAATAAATATATGAAATACAAACCTCTTTCATCATGTCTTCGCCGAAGAAGCACAAATAAAATGTGTATGCCTGTTCCACAAAGAGTGTTGCAGCTGCTTTTATGAAAAAATTTATTGGAGGATTCTGGAAAACAAACAACCAAACATACAGAAAACTAAAACAACTAAGTATTGATGACGGTTGGTTTTAAATTGGCCCTTTGTTTTAGAAACTTCTGGTTTTAGAATATTTTAAATAAAATTGTATTTATTTATTTAAAGCTGAACTTGAGATGTCTAGTGAAATTGAAACTTGAAGTGGAAATTGCATTAATAGCAACGAAGTTTAATTAAAGGCAAAAAAAAAAACAACGAAGAAACAAAAATTGCTAGATCGAAATTATCAATTTATATATAAAAATAAGGCGTGTGTATAGCTACCACTACAATCAGTAAGCTGAAGGTAAAAAAACAGGTTATTGTTGGTATGAAATGAGTGGGGGTTTACTTAAGGATGAAAACTAAAAAATCCAAATATCTTGGTTAAAATTTATGATAGACAAAATATGTATATAACAACATTTTTAGGTTATTTAATTTGCTATAAGATTGTTTATTTACAATTTTCCGATACGATTTATTGTAATGGAGGTATTTCAAATTTTCTAAATCAACCTATTAGCTGATTTCCCTTTAGCTAATAGGTGCAGGTTCGATCCCCGCCAACGGAAAACATTAGTTCAGCTCTGAATAAGGTTGCTCGTGACGCAGAGAGCACGCTCAACTATCAAACATATATAATTTGTGAAGGAAGAAGAAGTTTTCTGGCAATACCCTAACTCAGATTTTAATGCCTATGCTATACTCAAACGAGAGTTAGCTGTAGTGATGGACTGGTATATTTTTAATTGGCCAAAAGTGTCAAATTTTAATATGTCATAAATGTCAATTTTTAATCAAACACAATATCAGACACGAGACCTTTAATCCGTGGAGTCCCTTTACATTTCTGAAGATACATGTCACAAGAAAGTATATCCCTAGACAGCCCGTGAAATCCTTTTCCTCCAGTGAAATGTTAAGTCCAATATAATCCCTCAGCTTTTTCTTACCTGCATTATTATGTATAGATCTGTAGCAAATGTAATCGCTGCAATTATGACAATGATTAACAGCATGGCACCACTGAATTTTAATAGTTCATGCTTGAACCTGAAAAAATTAGATACATTTGATTAGAAAAATAAATTACCTTAAATTAATAATGTCAAAATATATTATTTCGTAAAGGAAAGCTATTAGCTATTACACTAAAGATACTCACTCAGCTATTACACTGGAGCTATAAGTTACAGCTCAATATCATACTTAGCCATGTCTTCATAAAATAGTGTTAACTTTCTTGGAAATTGATATCATGAATCATCAAGATAATGCATCTAAGAACAGTTTGGCGATTCTCATATACGAAAACTTTGTGCAGCTAATATAAATCTATTATACTACCCTTTCGCCTAGTAATATTTGTGTATCACCTGTTTATAATTTCGAAAAGACTAGTCTACACTCGGCCACTTGGAAACGGGGAATAGTTTGAGAAGGCAAATGAGTCTAATTTTCCACTATTTTTTTGTAATGAAGAATTTAGATTCTTCTTCCATGAAGCAATGCTGGAAGCCATAGACGACGCAGGAATAGAAGTTATATGTACAAGCTCTGTATGATGAAAATATGTCCTTTATCCAAACAGATAGAAATGGTAACAAATTTTTTACAAGAAAAGAAGTCAGAAAGGATGGCTACTCATTCACCGGTCATATTTATTCTTGTTCTGGGAAGGTTATTTAAAAAATGTAATTGGGATAAGTTTGGGTTAATTTTTTAAACAATCTCAAATTTCCTGGTGATGCAGTCCTGATTGCACCAGCTGAAGGAGAATTAAAAGTAATGATAAAAGACCTAAGGACTACTCCTCACAAATTGGATAAGAAATCAACATGGACGAGACATACACACTATGTAATACGGGCATCAATTTGGCACCCCGAAAACTACCAAAACCAGTCAAGGATGAAGTGGTATAGTTAGGTCAGGTGATCAAGAACTAAACAGTAAAAGAAACTCAATGCAAAAATGCACAGGCATGGGGAAATTTTTGGGAACTAAAAATGACATTGAATGGACCTACACAAGTGGGAGTGAAAGAAAAAGGGTTTCGGAAAGTGCAATCTTCCAGTTTTAACATAAGGATGCCAAACCTTCCTACTGACTATGTTTTTACTCCTGACCATCTTTTGAGAAGAATAAATTCTTTTTGCCAGTAATCTCATAGAAAAAAGCTGTCTTTTACTGTCAATAAATGAATAAACTGAATCGTAGTCTATAAAGATCTCGGGCTTATTACATTCACTGCAAGAGTCACTCTTTTGAAACTTAACAAACGCTTATTTTTGTTATATTGTCCCTTTATAAAGTTAATTATTAGAATTTAATGGCCTGTTTAAGTTTTTAATAATTCCCTAGACCTGTTAAGAAAATAAAGTATAATTATAGATTTTCATTGTCATTATGATGATTCCATCTTCCCAGAGCTTTCCCTATGGCCTAAGAGTTTTGCTCTTAATCATATATTAAGGTCTTGGGATATTCACCGTGTCTCCATGTTCTTGGCTGACCTTCCGCTAGACAGTCTTCTTCGGAGAAAGCTGTATGTATAGCTCGGTGGCAAAACCCATGGTGCACGATCATAGTAATTTTAAAATAAAAAGTCCGTCACGCAGGGGCTGCGTAAACTAAGCAGATTTCCCAAGTGAAGTTTTACAATAGAGAAATCTGCCTCATAACAACTGTAGTAGTAAGAAACCTCTAAACCTATTCACGAGGGACGAATAGTTACGGGAATAGCCACCAGAGCTCTCGGCGGAAAGTCCGAACATAGCCGACTCCTGCCGACCACACGCAGAATACAAATGCAAATATCTCGGTTAATATTCAAGATAGAGAATAAATGTATAGAACAATATTTATAATAAATTTAATTTGCAATAAGATTGCTTCTATACAATTTTTCGATCCGACGCATAATAATGAAGATATTTTGAATTTTCAAAAATCCCCCCTCCCACTGGTCCGATTTCAGCCATTAACGAACTTGATCTTCCTTTTTACATAAAACGATTAAATTCCGAGTATGGTAACGATCAAACAAATATTGCGACCGCTAGAGCGTTTACAGACAAATATATATATATATATATATATATATATATATATATATAATTTTGAACGGACCTCATTTTCGTCATCTCCTGGGTAGGATCGATGGACATTTGAAGAAATTTTTCGAAACTCGCGTCATGAGTACGACCTCAATAGCTGATTTCCCTTAAGGGAAATCTGCTAATAAATGACACACACTAACATAACACAGCCTATCCTGATTAGAGTTTACTTTACTGAACTGAGTCCCTGCCCTGACTCAATGTTCTGACATAAAGGTAAAATTCTAAGACATTACTAAATACTAGGTGATTTCAGGAGAAAAATGTCATATCATACCTCATAAGCGCATGATGGTGCTTTACATTAGATCTGAGGCATTTATGAATACAGCCCTGGTAAAACAAGTCATCATATATGAAATCTTGCCGTGATACATGGCAATTTACATTTTTTAATTTTCTATACATGAGGAGGGCTCTCTTTTCGATACACCTAATTGAATAGTTCAGTATCCGTAGCTGCGCCTGAAGTTGTATCACACAGCTTAGATAAATCTCATTCGCCACTATACAAGCTAATACAATATAGAAGAACAGAAGTAGGTTGATAAATATGGCTGCTGACAAACCAATAGGTGTCCTTGTTGTGAAAGGTAGATAGAAGTAGACGGGCAGGTATGGATTCGCTACGTCGACGACTTTATTGTACTCTTCATCGGTGGTTACTATCACCTGTGAAATCGGGAAGTAGACCACATTGGCAATAACTCCTACAGCACCAATATATATGAAGATTGTACTCTTCGTCCTCACTTCTTCTACAACACTTTCCTTTATCTTCATATGTTCCTTTTGGTGTTCCTCCTCTCCTTGGTACAAGTAGAAACCAGACTTGATTACCACCCGCAACTTTGCAAGTGCTTTGTCCGTAAGAAGCCTCGTACTTAGAGTCCAGAGTGTGAAAACGGAATTATTTAGGACGCGGAAAGCCCCAATGAAGTTCTCTTTGTCCGGAAAAACAAATGCCATCCCCAGGATAGCCATAGCAACAAGAAAGAGAAAGAAAGCGTAAACAGATGCAATGTAGAGTCGGTAGACAAAACTCCTCGAGTCACTAAAGCCCATTGCAGTGATGATCCATTTTCTGTCCAGCAGGAAATCGTGATATCTTTCACTTTGTTTCTTAGCGTCATTTTTGATCATCTCAGCTGGCAAAAAAAATCTCTGACCCTAGAAAAGGCATTTAGATAAATCACTCCATGGATCAAATCATAATTTATATAAATAAAACTCTAAAAACCAAATATCTGTCAATATATATGTAAAACTAGGTTGGTCTGATTTCCTTTATAATTTTTTTTAACGTTTCAGACCATTCTAGGAACAATGGCATCAAAATTAAAAATCTTGTCTGTCTGTTGTTACTCAAAAATTAATTACATTTCCAAGGGAAACCATTTTGATTTTCAACAACAAAGATGGGTAACAAAGTTTCTACTTTGAGTTCGGGCAACATGCCATACATTCTTCAATGGTATTGTAACTGAATGCTTGAACAATATTTTATCATATTTTTTTCGGACGCAAAAATAAATTCGATTTATTTTGACTGTAAGTCCGTAAGTCTCGCCGGAGATGTTGGCTCAATAGGCACCAACTCTAGAGCACTGAAGATGGGGGGTTCGCCACGAAAGTACTTGGTCTGTAATAAAAGAAGTATTAAGAGTGGAGGTGTTTGACCTTTTTGATCCTTCCGTTGATGATCATTAGTGTTGAATGAAACGATTAAATATAGAGTATGGAATAAATTAAATAAATATTTTCGAGTCAAAATGCTAATTGATGAAGTCATAACACAACCTGTTTGCATATATCTGATCTAGTAAACATCTGTTGAAAACAATATTTAGAATTAACGCTTGGAATAAGACGATTTATGAAATATTCGCTTATTCTTAAAGTGCGATGACTAGAAATGGGGTTTACTAAAGGCTGAAAATTTAAAAAAAAAATAAAAATCGTTAAGTAAATTTAAAAAAAAATAAATGTGCAACAAGATTATTTATATACTCATAATAAAATCTCTGCCCCTAGAAAAGGCATTTAGATAAATCACACCATGAACTTTTTCGATCTGAATCATAGTAACGATGATATTTCGAATTTTCAATTCTCCCCATCTCTCTACACCCTCTCCTCGGTCCGATTTTGATCTTTAGATTTACAAAAAAAATTTACATATCGAGTTCGGCTACTAAAAACTAGAATTTCGACCGCTAGAGTATTTTATAAATTCCCCCTCTAAGTCCACCGCCTCCCCCTCTGGTCTTACTTTACCACTGGTAAGGTGGGGCCCTATTCAATTTTTCAGTCCTAGTAACGGAGATATTTCGAATTATTAAAATCCCTATACCTCCATATCAATGGTCAAATTTCAGCTATGGTAATTTAGTTTCATATAAAACTTTTAAATATATATAATTTTGAAAGGATCTCATATTCGTTATCTCCTATGTAGGACCATGAGCATTTGAAAAGATTCTTCATGAATTGCGTCATAAGGGAAATCTGCAAAATGTGCAGATCTGATGTGATATATTAGTACAAATGAATCAACTAAGACCCACTTTACTCTTTCGTGCAATATTTTCAAATAGACCTCATACCTTGTAAAAAGTTATGAAATACAGTTTAGGGAGGAAGGTCATTTGTTTGCACGGCTGCACGCTTGTTAACAGTCACAATAAAAGGTATACATCATTCAATGAATAAACACAAATAGTCCTTGCATAAATTAACGAATTTTTTACTGCTAGAATTCCTCTAGGTATTTTTTCCCCCTTTAAAACATAATTGCGACTGAAGCTATATCTAAGATCACTATGAACTCCAGATTTACAAATTCCTTATTGTTGTATTGTAAATAGGGACAGAGCACTCTAGCGGTCGAAATGCTTGTTTGATAGTTACTAAACTTATTATTTTAAAGGTTTTATGTGAAACTGAAGTCTGTTAATTGCAGAAATCGGTGGAGGGTAGAGTGAGGTTTAGAGGGAGAATTTCGAAAATACGAAATATCTTCGAACCAATCGTATTTTAAATTTAATTTCCAATAAATGATGTAATACATATTTCTTTATCTTGAATATTAACATAGAGATTTGTATTTTTTTTTTTAGTTTTCAACCTTCAGTAAACTTCCACTCTTACAAATGTCAAATCAATAATAAGTTGCTATATTATGAACCATTTTATACAATGTTGTTGGCATTTTAATTTTTTCGAACTATTCATTCAAATATGAGTTGTTTGTATTTTTATTCCGCTATTTCTGAACCCTGACTTCTGATCATCAGATTTTCACTTTAAGTATCCCAGTCACTAAATATCTTACTGCGGGAGAAACAGAAACTAGATGGTGAGATGAGATAGTCAGCGATGTTCCAGCACGTGGGGGACCTACTTAGGTTAATGCCCTTATTGTTCGAGCCAAAGAAAACATGTATTATACAGAAGTTATAGAAAGTCCGTCACGCAGGGGCTGCGTAAACTAAGCAGATTTCCCACGTGAAGTTTTACAATAGAGAAATCTGCCTAATAACAACTGTAGTAGTAAGAAACCTCTAAACCTAAAACATTATTTAGGGCGTAATAACCCAGTAGTTTCTAGCCCCAAAAAACAGTTAACCTAACCTCTAAATCTATTCACGAGGGACGAATAGTTATGGAAACGGCCACCAGAGCTCTCGGCGGAAAGTCCGAACATAGCCTACTGGTGACCACACGTAGAATACAAATGCAAATATCTCGGTTAATATTCAAGATAGAGAAACAATGTATAAGACGATATTTATAGTAATTTTAATTTGTAATAAGATTGATTCTGTACAATTTTTCGGTCCGACGTATAGTAACGGAGATATTTTGAATTTTCGAAAATCCTCCCCTCTAAACCCCCCCTCCCACGAACTTGATCTTTCTTTTTATATAAAACGACTAAATATCGAGTTTGGTAACGATCAAAAAAAAATTTAGAGCGGTAACAAACAAATATATATATATATATATATATATATATATATATATATATATATATATATATACAGTTTTGAACGGACCTCATTTTCGTCATCTCCTGGGTAGGATGGATGGACATTTGAAGAAAAATTTCGAAAATTCCGTCATGAGTACAACCTCAATAGCTGATTTCCCTTAAGGGAAATCTGCTAAAAATTAAAATTCAACAACACTGATTTATAATATTTTTTGATCCGACTCATAATAACCCAGATATTTCGAATATTAAATTATCCCCCTCTAACCCCAACAAAAGACTGATTTCAGTCATTACCTAATATTCTTCTAATGTCAAGTATGGTTTTGATAAAATAAAAAGCATTTAGTTTAGATTAGGTATGGCCAACATTCTACAAGTTGTGGGCCAAACTTTAGTGTGCAAATACGTTCGCGGCTACTTTTAGCAGATTTCACTTAAGGGAAATCAGCTATTGAGGTTGTACTCATGACGGAATTTTCAATTTTTTTTTCAAATATCCATCGATCCTACCTAGGAGATGACGAAAATGAGGTCCGTTCAAAACTGTATATATATATATATATATATATATATATATATATATATATTTGTCTGTTACCGCTCTAGTGGTCGCAATTTTTGTGTAATCGTTACCAAACTCGATATTTAGTCGTTTTATGTAAAAAGAAAGATCAAGTTCGTTAACGGCTGAAATCGGACCAGGGGGAGGGGGGGGGTTTAGAGGGGTAGAATTTTGAAAATTCAAAATATCTCCGTTACTATAAGTCGGATCGAAAAAGTGTATAGAATCAATCTTATTGAAAATTAAATACACTATAAATGATGTTACGTACATTTATTCTCTATCTTGAATACTAACCGAGATATTTACATTTTTCAGTTTTCAGCCTTCAGTAAACCCCCACTTCTACTAGTGTTACATAAATAATGCTCTGTTATATGATAAAAAATATTAATTGAAGCCTAAATACCAAATATTGTTTTCATTGAACTTTTACTTTGTGAGATATATGCAAATACGTTCTGTTGACCCCCCCCCTTCTTTAGTTTTTGGATTACTAAAATTTGAGTGACTGAGATAAACCCGATTCTGATTCATTACAAATTACACCACTAGCTTTAGTAAATTGTTTTCAATAAAATTAATATGTCATATTCAAATATATTCCATTAATTGTTTGTCTTTCCGGTCTATCTATGCAGCACTACCAGGTTGGCTTGCCTGTTTGTTTATAATTCAGCCTTGTATTGTACATTAACATATTATACGTACCTTGTATTTACTGAGTATTCACGGTAGTCTTACCTGTATGTATATTTATCTATTGTATAACTTCACATGGGAAATCTGCTTAGTTTACCCAGCCCCTGCGTGACGGACTTTTTTAAAGTAGAGCATTTTAAAGTAGTTCATAATTTTTAACAATAGATATCAGAAATAATACGACAATGCTATTATAGTACCATTTATTAAAATAACAAAATGAAATAAAAAAAATAGATACAACAATATAATTAAATCATAAAATTTGGAATTATTACGAACTACGAATGTTAATGAGACACTTGAGGATGAATTTGGGAAACTAATCCATCGATGTTTGGATTAATTCCACTGATACAAAGACGTGAAGAATTTTCCAAATTATCGTCAGTCAGCCTTGTACGATGTTTTGATTTTTTAACTTTTATCATTGAAAAAAGAACCGTTCGCATTTATAAGTACTGCCAACACGCACAAATCTCCTCATCTTCCTCATTTGGAGTAAGTAGTGTAATATTTTTGTTTAATTGGGTTTTTCAAAATTGCTCGAGGGGCCGGTTGTTGCTCACATATGGTTTAGATCGTAACTTATAACTGGTCACGCCACACAGAGAATTTTTACACATATCTCGTACAGTAATTGTTCAATGAAAAAAATGTTTTATATTTATGCTTCGAATAGTGTTTCATGATATAGTAGCTTTTTGTTAATTTGACATGAATTGGAGCGGGCGTTTACTGAAGGCTCAAAACTCAAAGATGCAAATATCTCGACTAGTATTTAAGATAAGAGAACAAATGTAAAGTTGTACATGTATAGAAAATTACATTTGCAATGAATCTGGATCTATACAATTTTTCTATCCGATATATAATTACGGATATATTACGAATTTGTAAAAATCCCCCCCCTTCCCCTGGTCAGATTAAAGCCATTAACGAACTTGATCTTTAATCGTAGATAAAGCGTTAAAATATCGAGTTTATTAACCATCAAATAAATGTTGAGACCGCTACGATGTTAAAGGACACCATTTTCGTTTCTCCTATAGGATGTCGGATTGATGGACATTTGAAGAAATTTTTCGAAAATCGAGTCATGAACAGAACCTCATTACCTGATTTTCCTAAAGGGAAATCTGCTAATTATATTTATTTTAAGAAGTCAGTGTAGTGCAACTCTTCTCCCGTTCCTTAAGAAAGATTCCTCTAGTACCATATATCAAGCATACTAATATATGTCACTTGTGATTTTTACATTGAGGTGTTATTATCTGATTTACAGCTGATATTCAGCTTTAAAGAAAGTCTTACGAAAATCACGTCATGAGTACAACAACTACAATAACTGATTTCCTCTTAAGGGAGGTTTTTTATAAGTTGGAGAAGTGTTCTGCTGTTTTGTGGGTTGATATAAGTTGTTATACCGGTATTTAATGACAATAGTAAATACATCAATAATTAATAATACAAAAAATTAATAAATAATACTGTTTTTCATTGGTCAATGAGTGACTAGTTATTTAAAATGGAGTTGTTTATAAGTGTAAGCTTACTAGTGGGGTTTACTAAGGTTGAGGGCACAATTGATATTAGTCACTGTAACAGTTTTGTCACTCACTGCATAATTGGAGTTTAGGTTGATTTAGTGTCCGGTAACATGACTACAATTACACTGATAAACAAAAAAAACACTTTCGGCGGATATCATGGTATGCAACACTTGTTTTAAGACAATTCAGGCATGCTGATCAAAAATATGCAAACCGTTTGTCTCTATCACCCACCGTTCCTGAGATATCGGGCATTAAACATTTATATATGTTTAACATTGTATCAAGGAAACGACTCGCAGAAAAGTTACAGTAGGGGACGTATTGCTGAATAGAGTACTAATTAACATAAACTATATAGCATCATCTAGTTTAAGGAATAATACACAGATAAAATACATAGGTATAACATAAAGTTCATTAATTTAAAGTTAGTTTCGTTTGAATTTCTCGGCTGTAGAGTTGCGTGTTGTGCTGAGCATTTGACATGCCGCATTCAGGAGTAATCGGCCAACATTGCTCCAGCCCATCGACCCTGATAGCGTGACTCCATCACCGAGATGTCCTGATGAAAACGTTCGCCATGTTCAACACTGACGGAACCTAGGTTCTCGGGAAACAAGTCGAGGAGATGAATCTTCAGGAACATATTACAAGCCATCAAGCTGTACGCACTGATGCACTTCTGCACAATATTTACATAGTCAGGAGATTTATAATTTCCAAGGAAATTGGCTACAACAGACTTGAATGCCAATCGTGCATCTTTTAGCAGACTCCCCCTAAGGGAAATCAGCTATTGAGGTCGTACTCATGACGCGATTTTCGAAATTATTCTTCAAATGTCTATCGCCTACCTAGGAGATGACGAAAATGAGGTCTGTTCAAAACTGTATATATATATATATATATATATATATATATATATATATATATATATATATTTGTCTGTTACCGCTCTAGTGGTCGCAATTATTGTTTAATCGTAACCAAACTCGATATTTAGTCGTTCTATGTAAAAAGAAAGATCAAGTTCGTTAACCAGGGGGAGGGGGGGGGAGAATATTAAAAATTCGAAATATCTCCGTTACTATGCGTCAGTTCGAAATAATGTATAGCATCAATCTTGTAGCAAATTAAATGTACTATAAATATTCAAATATTCACTTATTCACTATCTTGAATATTAACCGAGATATTTGCATTTTTCACTTTTCATCCTTCAGCAAACCCCCACTTCTACTCATGTTACACAAACATTACTCGGTTATGTAATAAACCATTCGAAGTTTAAATACCACATATTGTTTTCAAGACACATTTATTATACGAGATACATGCTCTGGTGCCCCTCTTCTTAAGTTTTTGACTACTTAAATTTGATTGATTGAGATAAAAATTATTCTGATTCATTAAAAATTACAACTACATATAGTAAATAGTTTTCAATCAAATTAATACGTTATATGTTTACATTTCAGATGCTTTCCGTCGGGAGGTTTCTTATTATCGTTTGTATTTATTCAAGGTGGTGTTGTGTTACCGGTATGTATATTTATCTATTGTTAAACTTCACGCGGGAAATCTGCCTAGTTTACGGACTTTTTCAGTATTGCTGAGTCAAGGGACTGTCTGCAATGATCTTCCTTATTTGTGGACCTATGAACCCACCTTCTTTCACTTTCGCATAACTCAACTCTGGGAACTTGTTGGATAGGTACCGAAAAGAATCTGAGTTGTTGTCTAGTGCCTTCACGAAATCCTTCCTGAGTCCCAGCTTTATATGAAGTGGAGGCATAATAACTCTGTCACGCTCAAAAAACCGCACACGAAGGACGTTTTTAGTACCTGGCTGCATTTTATCTCTGATGTTTGTTACATGTCATAGAAAGGTCATGAGAGTAAAATGACACCGCTCCCACCTTCGTAGCACAATTAGAACAGGGTCTAGGGCGATTTAAACAAAGTCCGTGTGGCGTTCTTGGGAAAATTCGGCGTTGCATTAAAAAATAAACTTGACTTGATAGAGCAAAACAGTTTTCAGATTTGTAATCAGCATGAAAAACTACATTAGAAAAAGTAAACATCATGCCATATATCTATGGCTTGTTTATCAGTGTTATCGGTATGATTAGTTATAATATTAAAACATTACAGGAGTAGCTAAATGAATAAGAATTAAAGCTCAAAGGAATTAGAAAACCAAATATTATTACATAAAACAATTAAAATATTGTTAATCTTAAATTCTAGTAAAAGGTAAAAGTGTGGTCCATTTACTTTTGTCAGCCTTCGGTTAATTACTCCTATATTTAGAAAATATTTCCAAAAAATGACCCCTTCTTTCAAAGTAATTAAAATGTAAACATTTCCAATCTTTAAAAAATACACAATATATAGTAAATTTTAGGGATCGCGTTGAACCTTACAGACCTGATTGTGCTCGAATCAGGATATGGCTAGTTAAGAAAATGGCGGCTCGGTTGGTTTAAATCACATGAAATATTTATTGATTTCGAATATTACCTGAAATTACATGAACTTTTAGGGAGATATTATTCATAGTCTTCCATCATTAAATAGATCCTACTCTTTGGTTTTAACCAGCTGATCCAAACCCTCGAATTAAACCAATTGCAGTTTCAAGTTATAATTGGTGGTTAGATAGCAAACTCTTTCTACTATAACTACGCATAGTTCTGAAGTAACTTCAACTAATATTTAAGTAAAATAAAATACTAGAATAAAAAAAAAAAAAAAAATTAGAATTGACTCATATTTTAGCTACACTATAATATTTAATATAAATAGTATTTGCCAGAAGAATATTTTTCTGATTTACTTCTCAAAAGGAGGAAACCCCTTTTCCTGATTAAGTAACAAAATTTGAGATGAGTAAAAAATGTGGATGACCTTAACTATGCTCAGTTATCTGAGCAGTGATTGAACAAGCTCTTTGTGTTACTTAACATTGCAACGCTTCATGTTGAAAAAGGATCACATCTCAAGATAAAGCAATAACGGCTAATGAAGAAAAAAAAATCAGAAAAAACATTTGGAGTGAGATTTGACAATCAATCAATCTTTTAAGACACATTAATTACTTTTTTTCGGTGAATCTAAAGCATACTTTTATAATTTGAGTAGAAACTACCTTCATTTTTGACGAAAATCCTATGAAAACTTCTGAAAAAGTCCGTCATGCAGGGGCTGCGTAAACTAACCAGATTTCCCACGTGAAGTTTTACAATAGAGAAATCTGCCTAATAATAACAGTAGTAGGAAGGTATCTCCAGACCTATTCATGAGGGACGAATAGTTACGGAAACGGCCGCACTAGCTCTCGGCGGATAGTCCTGAACATAGCCGACTACTACCGACCACACACACAATACAAATGCAAATATCTCGGTTAATATTCAAGATAGAGACTAAATGTATATAACAATATTTATAGTACATTTAATTGGTAATAAGATAGATTCTGTACAATTTTTCGATCCGACGTAAGGCAACGGAGATCTTTCGAATTTTCGAAAATCCTCCCCTCTAAACCCCCCTCCCACTGGTCCGATTTCATCCGTTAACGAACTTGATCTTTCTTTTTACATAAAACGACTAAATATCGGTTTGGTAACGATCAAACAAAAATTGCGACCGCTAGAGCGGTAACAGACAAATATATATATATATATATATATATATATATATATATATATATATATATATATATATATGTATAATTTTGAACGGACTTCATTTTCGTCATCTCCTGGGTAGGATCGATGGACATTTGAAGAAATTTTTCCAAAACTCATGTCATGAGTACAACCTCAATAGCTGATTTCCCTTAAGGGAAATCTGCTAATATTATTGTTTCTAGCTATCCAACTATATCACACTTGAAGTATAGAAGGATTCATTTTAGCAGATAGGATTCATTTTAGCAGATTTCCCATACGGGAAATCGGTTATTGATGTACTCATGACACGATTTTTGAAAAATATCGTCAAATGTCTATCCATCCTACCAAGTAGATGACGAAAATAAGGTCCATTCAAAATGATATATATATATATATATATATATATATATATATATATATATATATATATAGATAGATAGATAGATAGATAGATAGATAGATAGATAGATACAAGCGGACCCGGCCGACAGACGTTGTCCTGCATGATATTTCAAGCGATTAGGATATTAAATTTAATAATATTATGTTTAAAACAAAAGCTACTTTTATGTGCACGTTTGCCTAAAAATAAGAAAGAAGAAAAAAATAAAATATCGCGAATTTTAGCAGATTTCCCTTGAGGGAAATCATTTATTGAGGTTGTACTCATGACGGAATTTTCGACACTTTTCTTCAAATGTCCATCTATCCTACCTAGTAGATGACGAAAATGAGGTCCGTTCAAAACTGTATATATATATATATATATACAGGGTGTCCCCAAACCAAACGGCCAAACTTCAGGGATCGATAGAGGATCGAAAAACTAAGAAAAAAAGTCCTTTGGCATATGCCTCGTTTTCGCTTCGTTTTTGAGAAAATCACAAAAAACTGAAAATAGTTGTGCAAAAAGTGTATTTTTTTTAATAATGTATTTAAATTACAAAAAACTATTGGCTTTTTGAGTAAGCTTAATTTTTTAATTTACGAGGAGTAAATTTAGAAAACATGAATATTCTCACGCTTTCTTTATCAATAAAACGTCTAGGTTGAGTGTTTAAACTTAAAAAGAAAGGATTAAAATGTTTACTATCATTTTAATCCTTTTTGGGGGGAATCCAGCCTCGCATTCTCACATTAGTGGTGTTGCTAGTACTGTTCAGTGACAGGCACTTCAATACCAACCCTGGCACAAGCGTCCGGAGAGCTGCTTCAGTTCTAAGCATACTAAAGACAACCATTTGGGGCACATTAAGGGCTGACCGCAGGCATGCTTACCATGTACAAAAGGTACAAAATTTATTACCCGCTGATTATCCCCGCCGATTAAATTTTTGTAATTGGAACAAAGAACAATTGCAAAACGATGTAAACTTAAGTTCGAAAGTAATCTGGACGGACGAAGCGACTTTTACACGTGCGGACATATTCAATCAAAGAAACTACCACCTTTGGGGACATGAAAATCGCCGCGCTGTTAGAGAATGTCACTACCAGCATGAGTTTTCTGTAAACGTGTGGGTCGGTCTTTGTTATAATCGCATAATAGGTCCCGTATTTTTACCTGCTCGACTTCACGCTGAAAGTTATCATCTATTCCTGGGGAATGACTTACGGGCACTTTTGGAAGATATCCCTTTGGAAACAAGGCTTGAGAGCTGGTTTCAACTCGATGGTTGTCCTGCACATTACGGAAGGGCCGTACGAGACTGGTTGGACATCAACTACCCAGGTCGCTGGATAGGACGAGGTGGGCCGGTGCCTTGGCCTCCCCGGTCTCCGGACCTCACGCCACTAGATTTCTTCGAGTGGGGATACGTGAAAGAAAATGTCTACCGAGAGCCCGTCCGCACAAGGGATGACCTCATCGAGCGCATCAGAATGGTTTGCAACCAGCTCACCGCAGAACAATGTTTAGATGCAGTGCGATCTGTGAGTACGCGATGTGATGCGTGTATTGCAGCGAGAGGCCAGCACTTCGAACAACATTTACGTTGACGCTTTAGAAATTAACGATGTAATTTTAGAGAAGGTAAAACCTTCAAAATTTTCAGGGTTTTTTTTTCTCACTAAGGTAGACTCATATAAAAACTGAAACATTTGTGTTATCCAAGTAAGAATATTTAATTATTTTATTAATTTTCTAAATTTTTAATCTTTTTTTATGTTTTAATCTTCAGTTATTGTTCATAATGTTATCTACTTTAAATAGGTAATTTTTTTTTATACTATGAATATTGGTAATATCTTAATAAAAAATAATTTTTTTTTCAATTACCTTTCTGTTACTATAAGATTAGAATACAATAATTGTATTGGAATAACATTTATTGCTAAAATTCATTCAAGGAATATAATCCGCTCTTCCATTGGCCTTAACTAGTTTTTGCACAAGTATTTTTAGTTTTTTGTGATTTTCTCGAAAACGAAGCGAAAACAAGGCATATGCCAGAGGACTTTTTGTTTTAGTTTTTCGATCCTCTATCGATCCCTAAAGTTTGGCCGTTTGGTTTGGGGACACCCTGTATATATATATATATATATATATATATATATATATATATATATATATATATATTTGTCTGTTACCGCTCTAGCGGTCGCAAGTTTTGTTTGATCGTTACCAAACTCGATATTTAGTAGTTTCATGTAAAAAGAAAGATCAAGTTCGTTAACGGCTGAAATCGGACCAGTGGGAGGGGGGGTTTAGAGGGGAGGATTTTCGAAAATTCGAAATATCTCCGTTACTATTCGTCGGATCAAAACATTGTACAGAATCAATCTTATTACAAATTAAATTTACTATAAATATTGTTATATACATTTATTCTCTATCTTGAATATTAACCAAGATATTTGCATTTTTATTAAATCCTGGGCGGCTAACGGACGAAGTGTCTTTCCCGCCAAAAGTTAGTTCGGCCTTTTCATTAACTGCTCGGCTCACGTGAAATTTCTCTCTTGTAAAACTTCACGTGGGAAATCTGCTTAGTTTACACAGCCCCTGCGTGACGGACTTTTTTATTCAGGCCTCACTTATAACCCCCACTCCCGTTCGAACCTATATATAGAGTTATATTAAGTTCGGTTCAATCTTTAGTACGGGGCTCAGGTTGGCCGTGTGAGTTATGGCGTTGGTCTTAACCTCGCAAGGTAGACCGGGGTTCGATTCCCGCCCTGAGCAGTAGAAATTTATTTGGTGACGGATTCATTAAATAAACTCCATAGGCCCACCGTGTATATAAAAGGATGGTAACCTGTAGATAACCCGTCCCGATTAGCCATAGTAATAGCATAAAGTGGACGTAAATAAAAATAAACATAAACAATCGTTAGTACTCGTACCAAATAAAATTGTTGGCTTCCACTATAATTTTTTAGTGTATCTCGTTTATACTTTGTTATACGACTAAAGTTAATATAACCAATGTTACTCTAAATAACAAAATAAACAACTTTCGTCCTGTGCATATTTGCCGAAAAACCAATAGGAAACGAAATATCGCTATTTTTTATTTTAGGCCCCCCTTGAGGGAAATCAGCTATTGGGGTCGTACTCATAATATATATTATATATATATATATATATATATATCGGAGTATATATTATATATATATATATATATATATATATATATATATATATATTAAGTTGGTTAACGCTCTAGCGGTCGCAATTTTTATTTGATCGTTACCAAACTCGATTCATAAACGTTTATTGTAAAACTAAAGATCAAGTTCGGTAACGGATGAAATCCAACCAGTGGGGGGGGGGATTTAGAGGAGGAATTTCAAAAAATTATACTAGGTGACGAAAATAGGGTCCGTACAAAACTATATATATATATATATATATATATATATATATATATATATATATATATATATATAATGTCGGTTAACGCTCTAGCGGTCGCAATTTTTATTTAATTGTTACCAAACTCGATACATAACCGTTTTATGTATAACTAAAGATCAAGTTCGGTAACGGCTGAAATCCAACCAGTGGGGGGGGGGGTTTAGAGGAAGAATTTCAAAAAATTATACTATCTCCCTTATTATGAGTCGGATCGAAATATTGTATAGAACTAATCTTATTGCAAATACGATGTTCTATAAATCTTGTTATGCACGTTTTTTAACTATCTTGATTATTAACCGAGATATTTGCATTTATTTTTGTTTTTGGTCTTACGTAAACCCCCACTCCTACTCATGCCATATTAACAAGAAGCTGTTATGTTATGAAGCACTGTATTTGAAGACTAAATACCAAATATTGTTCTCATTGGACATTTACTTTTTGAGATAAATGCAAATACGTGGTGCACGTGGGAAATCCGCTTAGTTAACTCAGCCTCTGCGAAATGGACTTCTTTTATAGTAAGTACAAATTTAAAATAGTTTTGCCCTGAGCAAACCACTAATGACTTCTCAAAGTCCCTAGAAATCATACGATAAAAATATCCATTTTAGAAAAACGTTTAAACCCTTTAATAACATATGGGGTCAAATATTCCCAAATATACCACTCAATGACTCACTACACGGCAATATTGTCAGTGGGTTTCAAGTTTGTGAGATTAATAAAGACTTATGGCTTACTAAATTTTTAAATTCTTACTTGCAAGAAGTTAATGTTTTGAAAAAATGTCTCCATGCATGAGAAATTGTGAAGGAGGTTAAATGTAATTCTTGAGTGGTAGTCTCCTTATATAGGAAAATGATATCTCTGAAAAGTAATGAAAGAAAAAATAAAATACCCGTCACGCAGGGACTGCCTTGACTAAGCAGATTTCACTCGTGCGTCACGTATTTGCATTTATCTCGAAACGAAAAATTTCAATGAGAACAATATTTGGTATATAGGCTTCAAATAAAGTTCTTCATAATATAATAACAGCTTATTGTAAATATCACATGAATAGGAGTGGGGGCTTGCTTAAGACCGAAAACAAAAGAAATGCAAATATCTCGGTTAATAATCAAGATAGAAAAAAAACGTACATAACAACATTTATAGAACATTACATTTTCAATAAGAATAGTTCTATACAATTTTTCGATCCAACTCATAATAACGGAGATATTCAGAATTTTCGAAATTCCCCACAACACCCCCTCCCCCTCCCACTGATCCGATTTCAGCCTTCAACGAACTTGAACTCCAGTTTGGTAATCATTAAACAAAAATTACGACTGCTGAGCGAGCTTTAACATACAAATATATATATATAGTTTTGAACAGACCTCATATTCATCATCTCCTGGATAGGATTGATGGACATATGAGGAAATTGTGAATTGTTTTCTTTTTGTTCATTGTTGAATATATCTAATAATGAATCTATATCTTTTTCATGAATACATATCAAAAAGTCATCCAAAAATTGTAAATAAAGTATAAGTGCAAGTCATTTGTTGTTATTATTTTAGATATAGTCGTTCATCACAAGACCACCAATACATATCCGGACAATACATTCCCCATTTGTAATACACCCTTTACTTGTCTGTAAATCTTATTTTCAAATATACAATATCAAGTAACAAAGTTAATTCCTTCTAAAAATAAATCTTTCTTGGTTATTTTTTTTATATTCTTTATATTTTCTCAGTTATTATAAATCATTTTAATAGCATATTCTATTGGTATATTCGGAAACATGTTTGTCACATCAATCGAGACCAGTTTGTACCCTTGTGGGATGGTCAAATCTTAAACTTTTTCTTTAAGGTCTATTTCATTTATACGTCAAATGGATTTTTTAGATTAAACAGCTTTATGTCTCCCCCTCACCATTTTGCCAATTTATGTGAAGGGGACTCACAAGCACAAAATGATAGATCTTAATGGTTTATCTGGTTTGCAGAGTTTTATTAATCCATATATTGCTGGAATTATTATTATTTATTAACATTCACTTTATGCTACAACGGCAAATCAGGACAGGTTATCTACAGGTTACCACCCTTTTCTAGCCAGGGTGGGAATAAGGATTTTATTTAATGAGTTAATCACTAAATAAATTCCTACTGGCCAGGCGGGAATCTAAGTCGCCACTCTAGGTTTACCATAAGACCAACACCTTAACTCACATGGCTAACCCGACCCCCACTGCTGGAATTATGCTATTGTTATTAACTATTTCTTTAATCTCATTTGTTATAATAATATTTTCAACACATCCTTTCACCTTGGATTGCATATTTGCAGTTGGGTCTTCATTAACTTGTTTGAACATGTTTTTATCTTCTTAAATATTTAGCATTTTTTCATTGAAATTTTTAGTACTCATAATAACTATATTGTTGGCCTTATTTGCTTTTATTATGACATTTTTACTTCAGTAAGAAATCTTTTTGAAATGTTCTCTAATATATTCAAGGGGCTCAGGTTAGCCATGCAAGTTAAAGTGTTGACTTTAATCTCACATGGTAAATCTAGAGTGGCGTGATCGATTTTATTTAGAGACGGAATTCACTAAATAAAATCCTTAGTTTCATCCTAGCTAGAAAAAAGGTGGTAACCTGTAGATAACCCGTCCCAATTAGCCTTAGTTGCAAAAAGTGGACGTTAATAAATAATTTAATTTAATATATTCAACCTTTTTGCTATTTGTATGCCTATATGTGTTGTAATATTTTTGTAATCCAGGTTGTTCGTTATTAGTTATATTATATTAACTTATAATTTATATATTTATCAATGTTAATTTATAATTAAAAATGTTATATTTATAATTGTATGAAAAATATTCCTTAACCTCAATGGGAACATTTTCATTGAACAAATCTTCCAATGGTTCTGAAATATTCACTTTAAATATCTCCCTAATATTATTTATTATCATTAAATGTTCAAATTTTGTCTCATATTTCTTTTTATTCCAAAGATTCATTGTTTTTTGTTAGGTCAATAATTGTTTCGACTACCAGTTTTAACCTATTATCTGCCATATTGGCTTTCAACTCTTCCTTACATATTTTTATTTATTTCTTAAGCAATTCACATTCCTCACTTAACCTATGGCTGAAGGTCAGTAAATCAACACATAATCCACTGAAACAGTGATTATTTGAATCGTTCTACATGTTCAACAGTTTGGATAGGATCTCTTTAGGAGCTAAAATAGGCAACAAATAAAATTTGCATCACTGATCACATCAGCATTTGCAATTAAGAAAAACATCTGTTCTAGAGTCCACAGCGAAACTGGTGAAAAGTAAATGACTGGCCAGCCGTAAGCTGATTTGAGTCAGCTGTATAAAACATTTTAATTTAAAAATATTCTATCAAAAGATATATATATATATATATATATATATATATATATATATATATATATATATATATATACTCAAAAAATTAAATTAATTTTTTTTTAATATAATAACTTTTGTGTATCAGGAGGTAAAGAACAATTTTTCAAAACACTATACTTTCACTTCACATTTTTGAAAATTTGTTCTACATGTTTCAAGTTGTCTGAAGGCCTCCTCATGAACACATCTTAAAATAAAAACAAAGTCAGACCTAAGGTCAAGTGAGAAATCCTTCAAGACCAGCTTTGTTGATGAAGATATGTCCATACAGTGACATTAAAGAAATGCAAAACATATAGAACAAATATTTCATAAATTGAATTAAATTAAGATATTAAAATTTGTTGTGCCACTAATGAATCCTAGTCTACAATAATAAAGAAAGTTTTAATGCACGATTTGTTTATTTATCAGCCATCAAACTTGTCTGAGTTTGGACGTTGAAATTTCATGAAAAATATCCTGGTTGCTACTGAAGAGCATATCTAGCAGTCTATTATACTAATTCCACAATACATGGAACTGCTACCTATTAAACTCTAATTTCAAAAAGGTAAATTAAATAAAAGAATACACCAATTTATTTTAATATTTTTTTATTATATTTATAAAATATATAATTAAATAAACAAAATAAAACTTTGATCATACTCAAAGACACACGTACAACCGATTTGGAAGGTTTGCCGACTGGAAGGCTAGTCAACTAATAATTTATGGTCAAAGTTCACCAAAAATTAGAGTACCATACAACTAGAAATAAACAGTATACATATATACTCCTCACATTTTTTTTTCAGTACAATTTTAAAATAAACCACTTGTGATGGAAAGTTTAGGAAACAAGATTGATTGAACATTACAGATTTCACATGATTGTTCAGGAAGTGATACATTCAATGTGGGCTTCATGCATATTTAGTTAAGAAATGCATAAAATATTGCACATGAAATCAAATAAAAAAGTCATATAAACAGAATTTTTATTTAGAATGTTTCACAAGATGGTTGCCAAGGTATGGAATGCTAGTACATTTACACCTATACTTATACATATTTACAATAGTTTCATTTGAGCTACATGCAATTTAACATTAATATCTGTCTTTTTTTTAGTAATAAATGCATTAATTAAAATCATAACAAAAGAGAATTTTGAAACTTTCACAAAACATCAAAATAATTATATTTATATTTGTATTATAGTTAAGTTGCAATCCAGGATGTATTTATCACTGATGTGTTGTGCTGTGGACTGCCACCTCTTCACTCCCCTCACGCCATCCTTATACTCTGGATGATTTGGAATACAGCTATAGAAAACAAAATAATAAGCAATAAATAAACTGTTCAACACAAAAAGGAGTAGGAGTTAGTGTACTTTCTTTTTTGTACATTATATTTTGTTTAAGCTAATATAAAAATGCATTAGGTAGTAAAAGAAATTCATAGTGTATTAGAAGAAATAAATTGATGTTTATCTTGTCAATAATGTCTAATTTCCTGAAAAGAGATAAGCATAAGATCTTTTTCACTTGACCTTGACCCAGAGCAGATTCCCACTAATTCCAATCTCTGCGAAATTCCAGAACGATGATAATAACAATGGAAAATAAATAAGTTTTTATAAACAAACAATTCGTAAAACAACAAGATAGGATTCAGCATAAAAATCTGTAAAAATACAAGGTCAATAACGAACTAAACGAGAAATATAGCCCTGCAATAGCGAATCATATTAAGACAATATATAAGAAAGTTGGACTAATAGTGCGGACATATGGGAATAAAATCAGAAAACGTTTCAGCCCTATCAAAGATAAAATTAAGGACAAGGATACTAAACACAATGTTTATAAAATGAAGTGTTCTGACTGTGACAAATTTTATAAAGGAGAATGACGTAAATATTAAAGAAAATTTTAAAACAGTATTGTAGACATGTAGATAATTTAGAAAATAGAACCCCTTTGGCTAACCATTCTTTGACATTAAAAAAAATTAATTTTGATGAGGTAGAAATTTTAGATAAAGGTATAAACGCAACAAAGTGGAAAATAAGAGAAAATATCGACGTAATTAAAAACAAGCAGAATGAAGAAATTTACATAACATATTTATCAAATATTTTAAGAACAGCAAGTCGATTAGATGTTAATCCTTCTTTTGGAATCAATTTTTCATATTTCTGCCACTGTTCTGTGATCAATTACAGAACAATAATCAAAATGTTTTTTTATACTGTTCATATGTTAATGTAGCGATGCAATCCGCTGGTCAATCAATCGATTGGTGTTTATGTCTCAATTTTGTCAATCTTGATGCGGCCTCCTCAGAGGTAAGGTTGAATCTTTTTATAATAAGTGAACAACTTCTGAAGAGGCAACACAGAGGACATGAAACATATCACCTATATCTTATTTGTGGCCAAAATATTGATAAAGTTTTCAACGAACCTTTACTATGTGAAATACTTGCAAATATGTTATGTCCAACATCATCAGTTAAAATTTTACGTTCCTGACTCAAATATATTTACATGATCTGTACCATTTCTTCTAGATCTTATTTGGACTATGGCTGAAATCGGACAAGGAGGAAGGAAGGTTTAAAGGAAAGGGGGAATTCCAAATATCTTGGTTGTAATTAGTCATATAGAAAAATGTTATATCATCTATCTTAATAAACATTTAATCCTCTACAACTGTTGTTATATACATTTTTTCATAAATCGAATATTAAGCAAGTACTTTATATTTCCTTTTTAGCATCCTTCAGTAAGCCCCCACTTCTATTCTTTAATTTTTACTTTCAGTAACTAGAGTTACTGTGTGGGGGTCCAAAAATCACATCTCGGTTGTAATGAGTCAGATCGTAAAATGATATAAAACCAATTTTGTTAAGATATTATTATATACATTTTTTTGTAACTGAAATATTAAACGAGTTATTCGTACTTTCTTGTTTCAGCCTTCAGTGCCTTCTCTGCCCCTTCTCATCAGTTTAAAAAACAAAAAACTATTACAATTATTTTAAAGAATTATTTACCACTTTGATAATCAAACTGTGTTCAGCAGCCCTATGTATTTGTATATTCCATTTTTTTTTTAATTTTCAATTTTATTGCATAAATAATGTTAAAGCAGATTTTCTCAATATAGAAGAACTGAATATAGAAGATAAGAAAGAACATTAACATAACTGCATACACAGATGGGAGAATATATATAAACACAAATGCTTCAACACTTGTGTTATTCAAACAGACCTTGAGGTTCAGTAACAACACAACAACATGATTTGTTATTTTAGATCCTGGCATGCATCATCGAATATGTATTGAAGGAAAATACTGGATATAATCACTTTTCAAACACTACCTAGAATATCTTGTTTTAAATATAGAAACAAATACAGAAATGCTATCAAGTCAAAATTAACTATGTTAAACTCTAAACACAATGCATGTTGGTAATAAATTAAAATGTTTAAGAATAAATATAAAAATTCATAACTCCTAAAGATATTGTGAGACTTCAATTAATATATATATATATATATATACTCCAAAAGGAATTAGTCTCTTTTATTAAACAATTAAAAAAATTGTCATTGCATTATTCTATACTAATTATATCATCTTCTATCTAGTATCACAAAATAGATTTCTCGGATCTAGTTTCTTATTACATACATTTTCTGTTAAGATGAAAATTCATCCATCTCAAGTTACTAACTGTAAAATAAAGAGAAAGTTTTGTTTCGCATTATGTGAAACCATATAACCCATCAGATGGTAATGGCACAGAGCTAAAATTTATTTTTGATAATACTTCAAATCTTTAAAATTCAGGAGAAAAACAGGAAACAAAGAAACATAAAAAGTAAAGTTAAATTTTAGAATGGACTGATTTTTTGAAACAACTGAAAAGACATATCTCAATTTTGTTATATCCATTGATTAAATGGATTTTTCAGTGCCTATTATTAAACATACCATTTTAAAAAAATGCTAGGAACAGAGTTTGAAATAATAAATTCCAAATTACTCCATAATCAACATTAATTAAAGTAATGTTAAAAATACGCACCTGATCCACAAACAACAAACACAAAAAGAGCGAGAAGCCAGGGTCCAACAGGGTACTTTTCTTCTGCCGCCTTCTGTTGTAGAAAAATTATAAGAAACATTAAATGATTGAAATGCAAACTTTTGAAGATAATCTAATCTAAATTTTATCTAATCTCACTGATGAGTAATCAATCTAGTTAATATATGAAAACTCATCACAGAAATGAGATTTTATTTCATGCATCATATAAAAATTAAATTAGTTTGAAAGATCCTTTCAAACGTATACATAAATCACACCTGTATATGGAAAACCAAGTGTTTATGCTTTTCTATATATAAATTTTTGGAGGAGAGACATTCTTTTTACTGCTCACACACTGTGTTTGTCGCACAACTGACTAACTAGGCACTGTGGAAATGGCTAAACCTGCCAGTGGCCTAGATCAGAGAAATTCCAGTGTTCCCCTCCCCCAACTCCTCCACTTTTTAAGATTTGGAAGAACCAATATTTAATCTCAAATAATTCATAAGTATTTCTCAGCTTTGTGAAGATGCATTTAATAAGGATAAAAAAAATAATTTAACTATCTACAATAAAAGCATAATATCATAATAGCTAGCATATCCTGGGACCTACATAAATAGAAAGTATGATATTAAAAAAAAAATGCAATCATCATTTTTAAACAGATAATCAACAGCTGTCATCTTAAGGAAGAGACCCTTGGACTGGATATTTCCCCTTTTACAAAGAAAATTCATTCCCAAGAACAATAGCTAGAGAATCTTGATAAAAAATTTAATTTTTTTCATATCTTTACATGGAGCATGATATTCATGAAAAATGACATCCTTTTGAAATTTTGTAAGCTTCCTTATACTCAATTGACACTTTTGCAAAAACCATTAAATGAAAGTCATCTATAATATTTCAGCCTGTTGGTCTTAGAATGGCAAAGAAATATACAAACACCAAGAATAATGATTTCAAAGTATTAAATGATAATCTTTCAGAAGAGCAGAAATATAGAAAAGCTCTTGGGATCAAAGGTATTAATTTAACTATGAAACGTATTTAATGAATCTTGCTGAAATAAAAACTCTTAATACTGTGCTAAACATAAATGATTTAGATGAGAAGGGTAGGCACACAGAAGCTGGACCTACAAAAAATGTTTATAACATCTTATCTTAAATGGGATCAGTATTTTTTTTTATTAATTATCAATAATCCTTAGATCTCTATTCTTAAGGAGCATTGCATTGGAAATTACTAAACTTTCAAATGTGAATTGACTATTAAAATACATATATAGAATTCAAGTATTGTTATCATTTTAAACTCAGATGGAAATGGTATTCTCCATAAGGACAACTTCACAGTAATTCGGGAAATGCTTTTCCAACAATGAGTTACATAATAAATGAGTCAATAAAAATACAAAAAGAACAATATGTTGAAAGATAAAACTGATGTATAATCAAATGAATCAAGATTCAGAGCAATCTTGGTTCAATATTATAATATATCATAACTACTAATTTTGACCACTATGCTCTCATAATGTAATACTCCTTAAAATGAAATGTAATAGAACGAAAAGCGTTGGTAAAGAAATGCAATATGTCCAGTGAAATTTGATCAAATTATTAGGGTAATTTTGAAAAATCAGCATTTTAAATGGTATGCATAATTATAGTGAACCTTTTAGTTAAAACAATCATAATTCAAGATATAGACTAATTATATTAAAAAAAGGGGGGTCATTGTATACAGATGTTAATAACTAAGTAAAAGTTAATAAATTAGGTAAATAAACCTTATTTTCTTCATTTACATCATTGTCATTTAGCAAAGCTAATTCATGAAGTCCCAGTAACAATGGTTTATCAGTCATATAATACCTTTTAAAACATTAGTCATTTGAATAACAAATGTGACAGATAAAAAGTCAAAGATTAAAGTAGAACACCTTAAAATAAAAGTAAAGACCTAAGTTAACAGCCAGATAACTCTTCAAACAACTGTTAACATATGTCACAGCTTATTTATCACATTTTCCAAAAAGCTGAGGACTGCTTTCTTAAAATGGCAAATTCGTGGCACAATTAAAATAAATAGAAATGAATCGAAGAGAAAGTGTGTCAAAAACAGAGGCATACATAAAGGTGACAAGAAACATGAGTAAATAAGTTATAACTACCGTGGATTTGGGTACGTTCCCCCTCATAGTAACGAACTTGCTAGCCTTTTCGTTGGCATAGCGCATCCTCTGTTTTGGAGCCATCTGGGAAGAGTGTCTTCGTAGTTGATCCGAGAGAAGACAAGATTCAAGTGCCACAACACACTTGCCTAACCCAACTCGAGAGACACGTTATTTGGCCACCAGTTTTCTGTTGACGTTTCACTAACTCTAATCAGTCGTGCCAACCTCAACACAATTAAAATCAACATCTAAAACCTATAACTAAATAGTGAATATTAAACGATTTTTTTTATCTTATTTTAAATTAGTAGACCGCATTATATGAATATAGGATGATCCACATTTTTATAAAATCATTTTTAATATATGAAATGACGCATTAAAAAAAACACTTTCCTGCTTTCACTAATAGTGGCTATTCAATTTTAAATTCCTTCATAATTTAAGATAGGATCGTTTGCAATTACATCAAATCTGATATGGGCACCACATATTATTGTAATCCTACTATATTAAATAAATATATTACTTTGCAACACATCATTTAAAATGATTTGAGTCTGAAACATCCATCCCTATGCATTGGGTCAAACAGTATCTTCGAACACACATAACGTTCTGATATTCTTATGATAAACAAAAAAAGTGCGTCACACAGGGGCTACGTAATCTAAGCAGATTTCCCACGTTATGGCATAACACACTTGTTATCTCAGTTCACCACATATTTTCTATTTATATGTAAAAAAACCCGAGGAGTTGGAAGTGGGGGGGGCTAAGGCTGAAAACAAAATACTAATAAAAGTACGAATAACTCGTTTTATACTTTAGTTGCGAAAAAGGACATCGAACAACAATTGTAGAACATCAATAGTTAAACAAGATTGATTCTATAACGTTTTACGACCCCCCCCCCCCTACGAATCTCCCCCTTTAAACCCTCACCATTTCAGGTCCGATTTCGGCGAATAATAAATATGATCTGAATGTTGACTGAAACGGTTAAATATCCAGTATGATATAGATCAAATAAACATTTTCGAGTAAAGTGCAAAACATCTAAATTGATGACGTCATTGCAACGTATTTGAATGTATCTCAAAAAGTAAAATTTAAATGGAAACCATATTTGATATTTAAGCTCCGAATAAAGCGGTCTAGTACATAATTGCTTATATTTAATATGACATGAATAGGAGCGGGTGTTACTAAAGGCTGAAATATAAAAAGTGCAAGTTTCTCTGTTAATAATCAAGATACTGAACAAATATCACTGAATACAGACATCCGCAACAGCTAAACACGCAAGTATTTGTCCCCACCAAATTAAATTTGACGAGACAATGGTTTTACACAGAGAGGACCACCTCGGTAAAAGATTAGTCCTGGAAGCCCTAGAAATAAATAAGAGGACAAATACTATAACGGCGTGGACGGTGTCATACGTTCAGAAACGTTGAAAGCCATACTAAAATAAAATAAAACTCCAAAACATATGATTAATTGAAGTAGCCATTCAAATCAAATTTATGCCTGACTAAGGTAGACGTATTTCCATCGAAAATTTGCAGAACAAAAATTCCAACCGCTGGAGCAGATAGCCGAAATCCTCACAATGACGATACAATGCTCTGTAATATAATGAACCAAAATTATTCGAAGCTTAAATGGCAAATATTTTTTTAAAGAGACCTACCTATATTATACGAGATACATGCAAATATGTTCTCTTGACCCCCACCCCGTATTATGTTCTTGGATCGCTAAAATTTTATTGATTGGGATACAAATTATCCTGATTCATTATAAATTAAAGCCCTAGATATAGTAGATAGTTTTCAATAAAACTAATATGTTATATTCTGATATATTTTAGTAATTGTTTTTCTATCCTGTGAGATGCTGGAAGACCTGTTTGTTCACATTTCAGACGCTTCCCTACGGGAAGGTTTGTTAAAATTCACTGAAAGATTTCTTATTTCCGTTTGTTTTTTATTCACTAAATATTCACGGTAGTGCTGTGTTACCAGTATGTAGATTTATCTATTGTTAAGCTTCACGAGGGAAATGTGCTTAGTTTATGCAGCCCCTACGTGGCGGACTTTTTTATTTGATCAAATTGATTATTCCCTATTTATTTTTCTTTTGTTTTTTATTTTTTTAAATCAAATAATTGAGGGCAGGGGGGGGGGTACAAACTGATATTCGCCATTTTAATTTATTATTGAAAGAGGGAAGGATTCGTCCATCCAAAACCTCTCTGTTTCCCCTATGCTTTGGATATACAGACGTATTTAAGTGCTTGGGACTTTTTTGCTTGTTGAAGTAGATAAAGGATGTAAATAAATCGTCTTATTCTTATTTTATAGTTTTTAATTTTTATATTCATATGGTCTTTTATAAGTTCGTCGATGCTCGTATTTGAAACTACCTAAAATTTAAAACATTAAAAAAAAATTAGAATTCAATGGAGTTAGCTGCCCTTTGTTTTAGTTTTTGGGTGTGATGTTATTTTCAACCCCGTAGCCGAAGAAAATATTATCTCAGCCATGTTTTTTTAAGAATGCGCTTTTCTTTATCTAATCTTGAAAAGAGCCGTTACGTAAGCACGACGTGATTTTTAACGATTACCCCAGCACTTTATTGTTTACCTTCCCCTTATCACGCTTTGTTATTGTCCTCCAATCGAACATCTGTCAAACTTGTTAGGTTTTCCTTATTGAGACGTAAAAACCAGATCGTCTTTATTTATGTATTTAAGGGACCTTTGCTTTAAGGGACCTTTCCAAGAGGACATATTCTAAAATACAAATACCGACTTGATGCTAGATGCTCCACTAATCAAGCAGAGAAATACGCTGTTTAAAAGCTACAGAATATTTTATATAATCGTCATATAACCTACACAAATATAGGACCATACACACAGACAACACGACTCTCATTTACTCAATACGCAAACCTACTATACAAGACCCGCTCACAGAAAACATTAGGCAACATATTCTAGAAATTATACACTTAAACCTACACATACACATAGACTGCATAAAAGCCCACACAGGAAATATTGGAAACGAACAAGCCGACACGTTAGCAAAGGAAGGAGCCCAAGATACAAAAATAAACCCAGAATTCGCCCTCGTACCACTCTCATACATTAAAAAATACTTACCGACACAATACATAAGTGGAACAGAGAATGGACTACATGTAACAAATCTTACAGATTATATCAATACATACCAAACATAATTCACAACTACAACACAATTAAGAGTCACCATCACAAATGCACACAATTTCTAACGGAACGTGGACAGAGAGGACATTATTTAACAAGATTTAAATTCAAGACAATGACAAATGTACTTGTGGCTTACAGACAACACAAACGTTTTTACATATACTGTATGATTGCACAACATTTAATCAAAATAGATCAAATTTAATAATGAACATAATTTTAAAAGGAGGTAATTGTCCAGAACCACCTCATATTATATTTAACAAATATAATAAAGAACTTATAAAGTTTATCTAAAGTGTAGATATGGATGTAGCAAAAATACATTAGAATGTAAAGTTGATTGTGAGAATGGGAATCAAAGTTCAATATATTTACCTTACATAGACTCGCAAATTAAACATAGGTTGAGTTTATCTTTAATTGATATGTTTTTGTTCTTATTGTATTTATTTACTTTTTCAATACATTTATTAATTTTGTTTGTAATTTCCATACTTATTTTAATATTGCATTTTATTTTATTATTTTATTTCTTGAATATAATATTTGAGTAGATAGTTGATAAACAAATATATATTGTAAAATAATGATGTATTTAAACTTAATAATACATGTAATATGCCATGTGGCAATGGAACATGTATTCAAATAAATAACTCCTCACAGGGTTACTAAGAGGAGAAAAAAAAAAGGGACCTTTGCTTGTATGAGTTATTGATAATTATATTAAGACAAACACACGCACATGTTGTCAGGCGCGCTGGTGCTGTGTGAACCAAGTAACTTCTCTTATTCCTATCTATACACTTAAGCTGGTCGTGAGATGTTTAGGTATATAAAACTAAAAGTTAACGTTGGTTGTAGAAGGTTACTGGTCTCTGAGGAAACTGAAATAGAAATAACTCCGCTCATGTTTCAGTCCGAGAAAAATGTATACAACAACAATTGAATCATTGTGATCCGACTCAAACCAGTGTTACAAATGGCTATTCGTATTTAATAATTTTTTTTTCTGTAATCTTCGATATAAATACGATAATTTTCTATCACTTTAGGGCACTTTTGTGCCGAATGTTTGAAGCCATTCCAATACCAGAATAGACCTTCCAGGCCTTCAACTCATCACAACTATTTTGCACTTCTTCAAATGTGTGAAACACCTACCGGGGAAGAAGTATTCCATGAAGAAGAACGGGTCGTAATCCGAAGTTGCAAGATCTGGACTGTAGGCTGTATGAGGAGAAAGATCCAATTCCAAAAATTTAATTTGGCAGTGGTACTCTTGGATGTGTTGGGTTAAACCGACCTACTCATGTAATCTTTCATGATGGACAGAATAAACATCAGAGCTAACTCATCATGCTACCAACGATACACTAAACGTGGAGTAAACTATAGAAATTCCACACACATCATAATTATTTCAAATATCTCTCCATGGCACGGCAAAAGCTGGTTTGACCCACTGTTTTTGGATATTACATTCATTTTTGTCAGAATTCGACATGTCTTTTGTTGTTATTATTTATTAACATCCACATTTGCTCCTAAGACTAATTGGAACGGTTTATCTACAGGTCACCACCCTTTTCTAGCCAGGGTAAATAAATTACTGATGGCCAGGCGGGAATCAAAATCGTCACTTTAAGTTTACCATGTGACAATAAAGGCAACACTAAAAACGAGTTTTGGGGGTTTCAGAAGTTGTTCTTCAAATTCCCACCCTTTCTATTTCGCCTTCTGAGGAGTCAAATATTGTGGAAGACTTCTACAGTTTCTGGAAACCAGCGTCGTGCAACTTTTCATTTGCATACCCCTTCTTCTGAGTGATAGCGAAAGGATATTTTTCTATACATTTACTCTGCCTTTTAATATGGCATACCCAATGCGATATTTGCTTTCGAGCAGATTTCCCACGGGAAATTTTAGAATAAATAAACATACATACTGGTAAAACCACCATGAGTATTAAGTGAATACATACAAACAGTAATGAGAAATATTTTAGTCAATTTACAAGTTAATAATCTCTACAACGGAAAGTCGTCTGAAATGTAAACAAACAGGCTAGCCAACCTTGCAGCGCTGAATAGATAAATAGAAATATTCTAGTCCGAAAGAAAATGAAATATATCTGTTTATAATATATTAATTTTATTGAATACTATTTACTAATGTAATGCTTAATGAATCAATAAGTTTTATCTCAATAACTTGAATTTTAGTAATCCGAGAACAAAAGAAGGGGGGGGGGAGATCAACAGAACGTATTAGCATATATCTCCCAATGTAAAAGTTCAATGTAAACAATATTTGGTATTTAAGCGTGTAATGAAGTGGTTCATAATATAACAGCTTATTATTAATATAGCATGAGTAGGAGTGGAGGTTTACTGAAAGCGGAAAACTATAAAATCCAAATATCTCGGTTCATACTCATGATACAGAAAATATGTATTGAAAAACATGCAATCATTCAATTTACAATAAGACTGGTTTTATACAATTTTCGATCCGATGTATAGTAAGGAAATATTTCGAATTTTCAAAATTCCCCCTCTAAACGCCCCTTCCACTGGTCCGATTTCAGCCATAAACGAACTTGATCTTTCTTTTTACATAAAACGATTAAATATCAAGTTTGGTATTGATCAAACAAAATTTGCGACAGCTAGAGCGTTAACAAACAAATCTATATATATATATATATATATATAAAATTGCAACCTCTGTCTGTACATTGATTTTTTTCTCGAAATTTCACGATAGCTTTTCGTTTCACATGCCATAGACACCATAACTGCGTTTTGTTTCTTTCGTGTATGTTTGTTACCTTTTCACGCGTAAACGGCTGGACCGAATTTTATGAAACTTGGTATGTATATTACTACTAACCCAATTTAGACTAAATTCTCTGAGATCAACAGGAGTGGGGGTTATAAGGGAGGCAAGAAATTAAAAATAGCGATATTTCGTATCCTATTGGTTTTTCGGCAATTATAAACATAACAAAAGTTGTTTATTTTGTTATTTAGAGTAACGTTTGTTATATACACTTTTTTCGTATAACGTATTATAAACTAGATATACGCTAAAACTTATAGCGGAAGTGAACAATTTTATTTGGGACAAAAGACCCAACCAAAATAAATAAAACTCGGTATGTGTATTAGCACTAACGCTTTCATTATTACAAACCATACCAACATTTCTAGGGACGGGCAGGAGTGAGGGTTGTAAGGGAGGCCTGCATTTAAAAATAGCTGTATTTCGTTTTCTATTCGGTTTTCGGCAAATATGAACATAAAAAATGTTGTTTATTTTGTTATTTGGAGTAAGTTTTGTGATATTTATTTTTGTCTTTTAACAAAGTATAAACGAGATATACACTATAAACTAGAGCGGGAGTCAACTATTTCATTGGGCGCTTACGATTAAACCGAACTTAAAAAAACTCGGTATGTCAATTAGCATTAATTCTTCCATGATTATAAGATATATTAAAATTTTTAGGTTAGAAGGGGAGTGGGGTTATAAGGGAGCCCTGAAATAAAAATTCGCGATAGGAAACAAGAAATATGCAATTTGGAGTGGACGCATAAAAAATTAATTTTATTATTAATTACGGGTATTAACCCTAAACACTGGGACGGGTAAATGTCAAAATATTGTGCAAAGTAAAGCCTTGCCAAAAAATACCATCACCATTCAGCCTCAAATCAATTCTCGGGCGAAGCCGGGTATCTGAGCTAGTATATATATATAATTTTGAACGGAATTCATTTTCGTCATTTCCTGAGTAGGATCCATGGGTTTTTAAGAAATTTTTCGAAAATCGCGTCATGAGTACGGCCTCAATAACTGATTTCTCTTGAGGGAAATCTGTTAGGAGCAGAGTCCAGATGAGATTTCTATGCGCTGCAAAAGTTTTTCTATCTGCTTTAAGAGTCTGCGGTGAGGAAAAAGTATAATTATACAAACGCTGATCAGACCAACATTTATATAGGCAGTAAAACTTAAACTTTCACCAAGGAAAGCTGGAGGGACCCATGGCTCTTGGAGAAAAGAGTCATGAGAATAATTTTGGGTCAGTGAAATAGCATGATAGATGGCCGATCAAACACAGAGAACTGTATGGCAAGCTTGATATCGTCAGTACTATAGAGAAAAGGAGTTACGGGTAAGTTGAGAGGATCATGCCTGGCAGGCTACACAAGAAAATGTACAAAGGTACACCAGGTGGTTGGAAGAGGAACAGGCCCAGACAAAGGTTGTCGATGACCTGAGAAAGGACTTGCGAAGGCTGGGCTCCGGAATTGGATGATCCTCTCTGCAGACTGCATAGAATGCAATAAACAGAATGGGTCGCAGAGCTTGATGTTTTATAAAGTTTTAAAATAAATGGCGGAACATATTTATTTATGTAGAATATATATATATATATATATATATATATATATATATACTCCATATCAAGTTTGTAACCCACAAAAAACCTTTTTGTCGAGGAACAGGGTTTAATTATACAAAAAAATTAAAACACCAGAAATCAAATCACATCAGTGCAATGAAGTTAATCAAATGACCATAATTATCTTTATATTCCTATAATAATATATTTCCTAATTTTTTATATCAAGCCATTTTATTTAAATCACTTGTTCTGATTCATAAAATATATATCCCTTAATAAGAAATTTTTAATTAGTTCTTGCTTTAGAAGGAGACAGAAACTTGAAAAAAAATTTCCTTACGAAGTAACTTTATCACTGTTGGTGTCAAAACTGTAAATCTGAAAAAAAAAAAAAATAAATAAAAAAACAGAAGTATCAATTCAGTTGCAATCAGAATTATCCAATAGATACAAAACAAAGAACAAACCATTACTCGATTGTCATTTTGAAAAATAGATTTGCAATTCTTGATTGAAAACAGCAAGCTGGAAGCCATTGATAATGTGAACAGGCAATCTGTCAAGCAAAAACAATGAAAATTCATATGAAAATAACTCATGTACAGATACATACAAAATTGAACAAATGATATTTTTAAACTCTAGGGACATTAGAATTAAAAGTAATTAAGTAGTAATTTTTTTGTCTTTTCAAAACCCCTAAATTTTTAATGCTTTTTTATAAACAGACGGAGAAAAAAAACATTACATGGTGGAAGTATGGAGGGTTTTTCCATAATTTCAATATTATAATAGAAAAAAATGAATAAAATTTCTCACCTATGTCAAACATCTTTGACAATATTACACCAACTCCAAAACCTATACCTAAAAAGTTAAGATACCTTAAATTTTCTGAATTAGAATAATACAATATCTAATTAATATTCTATCCCTTTAATTTTTTCACAGAGTGCTGAAAAAAATTGATAAATAAAATTTATTATATATTTGAATTTTTCCATTTATATGTCTTTTCAAATTCCTTTTTTTTTTTTTTAAATTCTATTGAAACAAAAAAAATGTGCCCATAATAGAGACATGGAAACGTGGTCAGTCATTTTCTTTTAAATGTCAAAAAACAATTCAAGCATTAGTTAAAATCAAAACATCAAAGTAATACTTAGAAAAATTCATTACTTTAAATTAACACAGATACAAACCAAGAGCATAAACTGTACAAGAAAGACATTTATCCCATTTTTCCTCTTCAGAAAACATGATTTAAAAATAAACTATGCAAATTATACCACAGTTATAGACATACAAAAATACCACTATGTGGCATAGTTAGGCACCAGGGTGAAATCATGTGTTTTTCCAAATTCATTTTTAGACCATATGGCCCTTTAAAATTTGTCATTATCTTCACGTGCCATTATAATTTAGACCAGTATACATTTATATTCTTTTCTATGACTTCAGAGAAGTCTTGATTTTTGTGTCTTTGCCTTCACACAAATTGGTTCCTTCTATTTAAAATAGACAATAGCGGCACATTATGATTATGAGCACTATGTTTTACATCAATGATATACTGAAAATCTTTATCCCTCATTTGTGAAACATTTTTGAGGGATTTGTATGACTTCCAGAAGTGATCGAAGCTGCACTGATGCCTTAATATAAGGTATTAATGTTTTTGAATTCTTATTATGTGTAGAAAACTCAAAATCTCATACATATACCTCCATAACACCCACTGTTGAAAATAAACTTGGTCAATGTCATATTTTATATTTATAAAGCAAAATTCATAAATGTTTATAGCCAAACCCTCTTTTTTGATTTTCATTGGATAGTAATCATTTCACTAGCAGACGTAACATAAAGTCATCCTCCAATCTGTAATAATTCTGGAGTTTAAGGGAAAAATTTTCTACAAAACATATAGTCGTGTATTCATCGGCCCAAGCATAAATAACTAATAAACTCTTTATCAGAGGAAAATGTGAGCTTTGGAACCATGTCCCTTTACAAACAATAATACTTATCCCTACTTTTGCCGTATTACAACTCAGAAAACAGTGCCCTTGACTGTAAAGTATTTAAGTATGACTTCTTGTTATGGTCTCTCGGGCAATGTCGTATTAATAGATTTGCCTTAGGGGAAACCAGCTATTGAGATTGCACTCTTGATACGATTTTCAAAAATTTTCTTTACATTTCCATCCTACCTATGAGATGATGAAAATGAGATCTACTTGGAGAGAGAAAAAGACATCCAATTCTTCACAAGTTTTTAGTCTTTCCCTATGAGCGCATGCAAGTAGCTCTGAAGATGGAGACAATTGTCTTCGAAAGCGCTTAAACATAAACTGTTGTTTAAAAAACTTGTGAAGAATTGGACGTCTTTTTCTCTCCAAGTAAACAATATTCTTCACTTCCAACAACACTGCTGTGAAAAATGAGATCTGTTCAAAATAATATATATGTTAACACTCCAGCTGTTGAAATTTCTTTTTAACATCTCTCCAAACTCGATATTTAAACATTTTATATAAAATTAAAGATCAAGTTTGCTAATGAATGAAATGGAATCAGTAGGGAGGAGAGAAATTTAAAATGTTTCTGTTATTATGAATTGGATTGAAAAATCATATATAACCAATCTTATTACACATTTACACACATTACACATTGATTATAAATGTTCAATATATCTTTTCTCTATCACAAATATTAAAAGAGTCCAAGTCTCAACAATTTTAGTAGTCCAAGAACTTAAGACAAGAGGAAGGGGTCAGCAGAACATATTTGAATAGATCTCTTATATTAAAGGTCTCTTGAAAACAATATTTGGTATTTAAGCTTCAAATAAAGTGGTTTATTATATAACAGAGTATTGTTTATGCAATACGAGAAGAAGTGGGGGGTCTGGTGAACGATGAAAACTGATATGCAAATATCTCAGTTAATATTCAAGATAGAGACAGCAATATTTATATTACATTTAATTTTCAATAAGATTGATTCTACATTCTTTTCAATCCGACATATAGTAACAGAGATATTTCGAATTTTCAAAATTCTCCCCCTCTATTCCCCACCTCCTCTTGGTCTGGATCTGATTTCAGCCGTTAACAAACTTGATCTTTCTTTTTGCATAAAACGACCAAATATCAAGTTTGGTAACGATCAAATAGTAATTGCGATTACGAAAGAAGTAACAGACAAATATATATATATAAAATTGTAACCTCTGTCTGTACATTGATTTTTTTCACGAAATTTCACGATAACTTTTCGTTTTACAATTCATAGACACCATAACTGCATTTTGTTTCTTTCGTGTATGTTTGTTTGTTACCTTTTCACGCATAAACGGCTGATCCGAATTTTATGAAACTTGGTATGTATATTACTACTAACCCAACTTAGACTTTAGGCTATATTAATTTTCTCTGAGACGAACTGGAGTGGGGGTTATAGGGGAAGCCTGAAATTAAAAATAGCGATATTTCGTTTCCTATTTGTTTTTCGGCAAATATGCACATAACAAAAGTTGTTTATTTTGTTATTTAGAGTAACTTTTGTTATATGCACTTTCGTCGTATACCGAAGTATAAATGAGTTATACGCTAAAAATTATAGCGGGAGTCAACAATTTTATTTGGCACAAAAGAATCAACCGAACTAAATAAAACTCGGTATGTGTATTAGCACTAATGCCTTCATTATAACAAGCCATACTAACATTTCTAGGGACGGGCAGGAGTGGGGGTTGTAAGGAGGCCTGAAATTAAAAATAAGGATATTTCGTTTCCTATTGGTTTTTCCGAAAGTATGCGTATAACAAAAGTTGTTTATTTTGTTATTTAGAGTAACTTTTGTTTTATTACAAACTATAAACGAGGTATTCACCAAAAACTAAAGCGGGAGCCAACTATTTTATTGGACACTAACGATTGAACCGAATTTTACAAAACTCGGTGTTTGAATTAGCATTAATTCTTCTATGATTGTAAGCTATATTAAAATTGTTCGGTTCAAACGGGAGTGGGAGTTATAAGTGAGGCCTGAAGTAAAAATTTGTGAGATTTCATTTTCTATTTGTTTTTCGGCAAACGTGCACATAACAAAAGTTCTTTACTTTGTTATTTAGAGCAACTTTTGTTCCATTCACTTTTGTCGTATAATGAAATAAATACGGGATATACGCTAAATCTATAGCGGGAGTCGGCCATTTTATTAGTACTTATTTAAGTTTTTTTAATATAGGCATATTATGACAAATAATGTTATGTTTTAGTCTTATCTATTTCGATTATTTAGTTCTAAATATGATTCGGATTAGTAAAATTATAAATCTCCGCCCCCCCCTCATTTATTTATTTTGCCTAGAAAATAACTTTATTTATTTCCAATAGAAATTCAAACTATAAGAGGTTTTCTATTATAATTTAATTAGTATAATGTATTATTTAAACAGAATCATGCTGAATTTCCTCAAAGAGTGATAGCGGAAGTAGTAGGGAATCAAACTCTTTGATTTTGGTAATATATTATCTTATTTCCGATATCTTCATGATATTGAAACAAATATGTACTATCATAACAATTAAACGTTAATGGTAATGCCATAATGACAAAAGACAATATGCGTTTAAACTCAATGTGATTGTTTAAAGTATTACTTAGGTTGCAGGGAGGGCTGCGATCTCTTCCCCTCGACTAGCTTTTTGAATATAAATGAAATTATTTTAAGGGTAACACTATGATTTAATTCCATCAGGTAGGTAAATGATTACAATAATATTTTGAATCAATAATTTAAGGAGAAGAATGTTGATAACTCTAATGTGAGAGCAGAAATAGACGGGAAGCTAATAAAGTTAACTGAGTTTACTCATTTCCTGTCAAATGCTGGCATAACGGGAAGTGATTTCCACTGAGATCTACTATTATGAATATAACCTTACGTGCTAAACTATGCTTAAACAATATGTGCTCGGATTGGGTTTTAGAAGGAAATATGTTCATTATAGATGATATTTAATTGTAATACATGCTATTCATGATAATGGTTTGAATTATTCAAAAACGGTGAGTCAAAAAGTGTAGAGGGATACATTAAGAACACATTTTCATTTATTCTTCATAACGAAAATTTCTATTCTATTAATACCCAAAATTTACCCTTTAGAATTGGCTATTTCGCAAAAACATTACGTCGTGGAGGGAAGTGTATTTGTACACACTGAAGTCTTACTATAAGAATATCATCATTAGTCAACAATGATTTCCCGGGCATCGCTGGGTACCTTAGCTAGTATATATATATTCACGAGCTTATCATCACCAACTTAATTCTCCTGGGAGGAATGGGATCTCCAGAGATACTGGATGGTAGAGGAACCAATTGATGAGGATCAATAAAAAGCCTTAAGCCTATACAAGTACTTATACTTACTTGTACAGGACATGCCGTTTTTTATTTAACCTGATAATTTGATGAAATATCAAAACTATGCTATAAAGCAGCATATAAATTAAATAAACTTCATATTTGTTACTTAATATTTTGCCGATCTAATAAGATAAAACTATTTCCACTTTTAAGAAATGGTATTCATAAAAAAACAAAACAATAAGGTCTATCATATTGGCAATGTTTTATTTAAATAAATATAAACAGACAAACTGACAATAACAATAAAAAGGTATTTACAGGCCAGTAATTAAATTTATTTTCTAAATAAACTAGCGAAGTGAAGGTCTGGCAATGCACTGCAGATATTTATGCCTTTTGGGATGCCTACAAAAAAAAAAAGAGAGAAATAATTAATATTGATAAATGGTATTATTTATATTTGAAGTAATGAACAGATATGATTATTAGGTTCTCCAAAGACTGCTAAGTAGAAACAATATATTATGTAAACTAATTCATAGAAAAATAGATGCACATTTTAATGTTCACTATTACCAATATAATTCATGTATGAACAGTATTGCCACTATAATAATATTAATGTATAGTATATGTTATCGTTTTTCATTATGTACTGGCAAGTGATTTAAGCAGGTAATTGTCAGTACAAAAATACTAAAGCAATTATTTTTTATTTACCACATACCCAATACAATATGAATATAGATTAAAAATCAATTAAAATATTAAATTGGATATTTTTATTTTATATTAATTTATGTTAAGGATACATATAGTATCTAAAAACTGAAGTAGACGTATAAAAATAAACATATGAAAAGTCGATGTATGTATATACAGTTGTCCCTCGATAATCCGACAGTTAAGGGACCGAGAGAGTGTCGGATTACCGAAAATGTCGGATTACCGTAAAGGTACATGTAATTTATTAATACCAGGATACATGTACAGGCTCATCATCAACAGACTTTATGAATTTTTCAATTTTTTCCCTATTTTTCACAATATCGTAGACAGTAGGTCGTCCAATGTCATACTCTTTAGATATTGCACTGGGAGTTTCACCACGGTCTATTCGTTTAATAATTTCCCATTTTTCAGATAAACTTTATGTTTTATGTTTACGTTTCACACTTGTGCTTGCCATTTTTCACTGCAGGTTTGTTTTGCTTCCTGCCGGAGCGGTGGGAGGGAGATGCATGTTGCTGCCTGTAGCGCGTCGGACTACCGAGTACGTCGGATTATCGAGGGACAACTGTAATTGATTCTACAAGATATTTCACTTCTAATACACTCAAATAAAAGCTTCCAAATACACCAACAAAATAAAGTCAACAATTTTATTCATTTTTTTGGATATTTTTATAATGTTGAGAAATTTAAAGCAGAAAGACATTTTAACAGAAGACACACTAAAAAATATTCTAGACTGAGTAGAATCAGTCAAAATGAAACTGTGAATAGAAACCAACTGTTATTACAACATCAATTTTGGTATCAAACAGTCATTATTTTGAAACTGGAGTAACTATCTGATTTTATTGTAATAATCTGATACATAACCAGAAACCCTTTCTGGAGGTAAGATCTAGGACATGTAGCACAAAGACCAAGGGAGGATTTTTATCCCACCGTTGCACCACTAAGTTTTTAGGAATAAAGAGAATATATATGGATAAAATAGAGTAAAATATATGGAGTAGCTTGACTAAAAGTTTTACAAGGAGTATTGATATTGCCAAACAATGGCATAATGACTGAATAAGGAATAAGAAAAACAGTATTTCATTTGATTGAGTTTATATAGAAGAAAATTTTAAATACATCGGGAAAATTTAGAATTTAAAATATCTACACAAGCATAAGCAAGCCAGAGGTGATAATCTCCTTCTGATGGGAATTCCTTACCACTTATAACAACAATAAGTGTAAAATTTAGAGTACTCATTTTGTAAGCACGATACATATTGATAAGGACATTAGCAGATAGTTTGAAGACACTATCCACTAGAGATGGTTAAATTACTATACCATTTGGGCTGTTACATGACAATTAAAATTCACTAAACAATAAGGGTTTTTGTAATGAACCTCTCATGTAGAATTTAACATGGACAGAAATGGGTAAGAGCACTTGGAAAAAAAGAGAGGAGCTTATTTAATTAATACCCATAGATATTTCAAAATCATAAGGCTGATAGTCGAATCATTCTCTAAAAATGCTCTACTTACATGTTTAGGAGATACGCTGTGAAGGACAGCCGCTATGTCCCTTTCACAATGACCGTAAGCGAGGCCTATTCCAAAACCTGAACCAAGAATGATTGGCCATGATCTCCCTGAAAATAATACTTAATTGAGGAATTATGATGAGATAAAATATAAAAAAACTCTTCTACGATTGTTCAAGAAATTTCAGTATTTAAAAAAGCTTCTTATATGCTTTGTAGCCCATTCTCCATTATAATAACAATATAATTTCAGTAATAAACATTTTAAATATGATTTTTCCATCATTTTAAATTCAGTTAATGATTAAGTTAATTTTAATTGTGTACATGGTGCACTTTTACGCATTTCCTCTACATAGTAACCCTATGTGGAGGGATTTTATTTTCTGCACATCCCATGCACATTTGCATTATATGTGCATTTTGTCAAAACTTTGAACAATTTTTTATCTAGTAATATATTATGTATATATTATAAACATATTAAAATGCAATTTAAGATAGGCCAAATGAAATTGTTTAAATTATAATTTCTTATAACTAAAGACTTTAAATATTATTCATACAAGTTATTTTGGGTGCATAGGTTTAAAAGTAACTTATATTTTTAGCCCAAAGTAGGTGAATCAACAAAAACTGATTGCTTCTGAGTAAAACAATTAATTTGGAAATAGAAATGAAATGTGCTGTTTTCAAACTAAAGAGGTCATTCAGCCTCACCATATACATAATTCTATACTTTTTATTAAAATTTGGTAAAATGTTTCAGGTTTTTTTTGCATGATTTTAACTGTTGTGAATTTCTAAAATATGCTTTTCATCATTGCAATATACTGATTTTCTTTTTAAAAATGAACAATTTTGTCTGTATTTTTAATTCATACTAAAACAAATAAAATAACTTACGTTTAAAAAGAATTAGTGATGAAATTGCACCAACAGCAATGCCTCCACCTGAAATAAAAATAAGTTATATTCACAGGGCATAATCCGAAGTAAGACAGAGAAATTGATCAAGTTAGCTATCTTTAGGACAGAACAGAGATAATGTGAACAGAAAGATCTGAATGAATTCTCAGTTAGCTAACTTGGCATTTTTAAAGTTAATAAATTAAAAAACAAGTAGTATATAAAGCTTTTAAATTAAATGTAAAAACCAAGAATGACTTATCTATATAATGTTTATAACAATATACACAAATGATGCAGTGAATAATGTAAAGGTTAATTAGTCCCAAGCCACTACCTAATTTTATAACACCATCAGCAATGCATTTATCCCATCGCCTTCCAAGTTCATCTTCTTTAAAAGTAGACACAGCCATTTCTTAAGCGACAGAGAACAGCTGAACTTCAAAGAAGTTAGTTGAAAATACGTCGGTAATAAATGAGTCGTTCGAATTCTTATAGATCAATAGTTAGGGACTCGCCAAACAACAGTTTCTTAGAAATGTTTACGTCATGACATTACTTTAAAATACTATGACAATAAAATTTCAGCCTGGATCAAAATAACAGTATAAAGTGCACTTGAAACTAGTGACTAGACTTATCGTGTTTTATATATATCCGAAATATTCAAATTGAATCGTTTTGAACATTTTCAAGTTAAGAAAGTTAAGTAAAAATCTGACATCAATAAAATCTTGGTAATTCTGAGCTATTATCCGGTTAACTTCAATTCCCTCCATACTGTAATATTACATTAGTGTAGTGCTGAATATTAATATTCAGTCCTAATTATGTGTCGGAAAACGAAAAGATATTAATAAACTTAATTTAGTAGTCGTCTGGCTCACTATCGGTATCTGGCTCATGAACGACGCGAGATAAATTTTGTAACACATTTTTAGGGCGATTGGTCAGATCTACAATGGCGAGGACGAGCAACCTCGCGTCTTTCATGAGCCAGATACCGATAGTGCCAATCGCCCTAAAAATGTGATGTACTCTTGTTTTATACTAAAGTTAGAACAAGAAAACCCCCACCCTCGGTTTTAACCACCGATGGCGTATTTTGGAAATTTTAGTGTTACAAAATTTATCTCGCGTCGTTCATGAGCCAGATACCGATAGTGAGCCAGACGACTACTAAATTAAGTTTATTAATATATTTTCGTTTTCCGACACATAATTAGGACTGAATATTAATATTCAGCACTACACTAATGTAATATTACAGTATGGAGGGAATTGAAGTTAACCGGATAATAGCTCAGAATTACCAAAATCTTAATTGATTACGCCATTGCACAATGTATTTGCATATTTCTCATGTAGTAAATATGCTATGAAAACAATATTGGGAGTATAAACTTGGAATAAGACGTTTCATAATATATTCCGTTATTTTCATTCTGAGGAGTTCGGCTATCTGCTCCAACTGTTTGAATTTTTGTTGGTATGCAAATTTTCGATGGAAATGCATCCATCTTCGTCAGGCAATGTTTTTTTTTATTTCAGATTTATTTATATTAACGTCCACTTTTTGCAAATAAGGCAAATTGGGACTGGCTATCTACAGGTTACAACCCTTTTCTAGCCAGGGTAGGCAATGTTTTAATTTGAATAGTTACTTCATTAAAACATATGTTTTATAATCAATTTGATACATAAATATTTATCTCACTGACTTGTGTGCCAATATGTTAAAGTCCTATTATTATTATTATTATTTAAAGTCCTATTATTTATTTATTTATTAACGTCCACTTTTTGCAACTTAGGCTAATCGGGACGGGTTATCTAGAGGTTACCACCCTTTTCTAGCCAGGGCGGGATTTTAGGACGTTATTTAATGAATTTCGTCACTAAATAATTTCCTTTGCCCAGGCGAGAATCGAGTTCGCCACTCTAGGTTTACCATGTGAGATATAGGTCAACGTCCTATTATATTTCTTTATTTAAACGAGTGGGCTCAGGTTAGCCATGTGAGTTAAAGCGTTGACCTTTATCTCACATGGCAAAGCTAGAGTGGCGAGTTCGATTCTCGCCTGGGTAAAGGAAATTATTTAATGACGAAATTCATTAAATAACATCCTAAAATCCCACCCTGGCTAGAAAAGGGCGGTAAGCTGTAGATAACCCGCCCCAATTAGCCTGAGTTGCTAAAAGTGGACGTTAATAAATAGTAATAATATTTAAACGAGTAATTATCAAAACTCTTAAACTAGTAATTATTAGTAAAACTGTTGTTTGTTTGTTTTTTATAGAGTGACAATCATTCCCTAGTATTACTCCACAAGGAATGCAGGTTGGAGGTTGTTCTCTTTTCATTAGGTGCTGGTGTGTGAGCCTTGCGTGGCCAATTCTAAGGCGGCATATTACTACTTCATCCCTCCTTTTTGTACTTGTAGAAGTATACTAGGTGTTTCCACTACTTTTTACTGTGCGGAGCTTAATGTCTCGCAACTCATGTCATTGCCAGTTTCCTTTGCAGGATTGATGGCGTCAGCGATCGGAACTTCTGACATTAGTGTGCCCTCTGTGATAGCTTTAGCGGCTGAGGCGTCAGCTTTCATATTTCCTTCTATGCCAGAATGTCCTGGTACTCATAGAAATTCTACATTAATATTTTTCTTGTGCAATTCCTCTAAAATCTGCTCTGTTCTTTTCTATTTGTCACAGGATCGGGAATAGAGAACAATAGGAGATATAACATAGGCAAGGATGACGGACGGCTAAAAGAAGGGATCTCTGAAAAGAGGGACTGCCTAACACAAGGAAAGAAAAGGAAAATGGTATTTTGACCACCTAGGCACAAATAACTCGCGATGTCGGTGCCTATTTACAATAAAATAAATAAATCATATGTTTTGGATTATATTTTATTATGGCTTTCCATGTTTCAGAGAGTATGATACCGTCACGGCGTTTATTGTATTTGTATTGTTAGAGTGGCGAGTTCGATTCTTGCCTGGGCAAAGGAAATTATTTAATGACGAAATTCATTAAATAACGTCCTAAAATCCCACCCTGGCTAGAAAAGGGTGGTAACCTGTAGATAACCCGTCCTGATTAGCCAAAGTTGCAAAAAGTGGACGTTAATAAATAATAAATATTGTATTTGTTCTCTTGTTAATTTCTAGAACTAATCTTTTACCGAGGTGGTTTTCTCTACGCAGAACTTTTGTTTCGTGGAACTTAAATTGTTGAGAGTAAATACTTGCATGTCTATGGCGGAGGGTCTCCCCGAAAACGTCCTCCTTTACTTACGTCGGATCGAAAAAGTGTATAGAACTAATCCTATTGAAAATTAAATCTATTATAAATAATGTTATATACATTTAATTCCTATTTTGAATATTAACCGAGATATTTGCAAGTACTTATATGATTTAAGGCTTCAGTAATCCCCCACTACTACTCATCAAATGTTTACTTAGAAATAAAGAATGTATGGTGAGATGACATTACTAGTGTGTTATACCAGCAGGTGGGAAATCTGACCGACTTTTTCCTGAGTTTCTTCCAAGTACAACCCACATTGTCCTTCCTAAGGGTTCTTTAGTTCCACCAACTTCACACAGATGCTTAAGGAGTTTTATTAAATAATCAATGCATCCCAGAAATTTGTTCTTTATTCCTAAGGATTTTCAGTATTCCATCATACATAGTTTTCTATTTACTATGCTTTTATTACTAAATGTTCAATGAAGAGTGATCATATATTTACATTGAGTTCGATTCTTTATCCCTTGGCCTACCTAGGATACATTTAATCATTGTCTGCCTTTTGCCCCCATTTTATTTATTACTAGCTAAGATACCCGGCTTTGCCTGGGAATTCATTTGAGGCTGAATGGTGAAGGTATTTTATTAGCAAGGCTTTACTTTGCACAACATTTTGACATTTATCTGCCCCAGTGTTTAGGGTCTATACCCGTCCTTGCTGTGGATTTGTTAATAATAAAATTCAAGGAAAAACTTCACTATCCTCCATATTGTAGTATTTCCCGTCCCGCATTATGTGCAACAAAGTGAAGACCCTATCCTAGAACTCTTTAGTTGAGATAGCAGTTAATCCAAAAGAAGAAACTGGTAATGTGATCTTTTACGATCATATGTAGACATTACATGCACACAATACATACATACATATGTTTTTTTATTTATTTGCATCCAGTTTATGCTACTTTGGCTAATTGGGATGGGTTATCTACAGGGAACCACCCTTTTCTAGCCAGGGTGGGACTAAGGAATTTATTTAATGAGTCCGCCACCAAATAAATTTCTAATGCCCAGGACGGGAATCAAACCTGCCACTCTAGGTTTACCATATGAGATTAAGACCAACGCCTTAACCCACACGGCCAACCTGAGCCCCAAGTTAATATGTTGTACACCCTACTGGTCTTCCTCAACAATTGACTAGCTATATACACATTTGTAATATAAATTTTGTTTGTTCTTTAATTCACAGAAATATCTTCTTCATGTAATATGCTAGGGTTTCTTTTGTAAAAAAAACATAGTTGTTCTTAATCAGAATTGTTGATTCCCATTTTATGAGTTTAAAGTTTGCAAACAAATCATTATATTACAAATTTTTTACTGTTCAAAATTGTTTATATATTCTTATTTCGATTTCAAATATTATTGCTGCACTGAAGAAGACACTACTTGCAGACATATAATAAAAGCACTTCTTTTTCAAGAGAGTCTTTTCATCACTATCTAGCAAACTCCAACAATTTATCCAGCATTCATTATATATTATACGATGACAGAGTTTGAGTTAAATAAATATATCAAATTTTAATTAAGCAAGGAAAAATATTGATAAACATCAGCCCTTATCAATAAGAAATTTTATAAAAATTAAAAAAAAAATATATGTGCTATGTAATGCTAAATACTGTACCACAAAAATAATTTAAATGAAGGATTAGAGGTTTAAGGGTCAAGTGAAGAAAATTTTTTTTTTATCAACATGAAATTTTTAAAAAATGAATTAACTTAGGAATACATTATCGTTTTTACATTAGGAACACCATTATTATGTCAACTGGAATGAACACCTTCGATTTTGAATTTGTATTTATTTTTAAATTGGTTAATCAATTTGTTTTCATTAAGTGATAGGTGGGTCACTGAAAGAAAAATAACACTGATCCCCTAAAAGATGAAACCATGCTTTAAATTCTTAATAGATCAATTTATTGCATAAATGCTATTTAATAATGTCCACTTTAATCAGGATGGGTTATTTACAGGTTATCACACTTTTAGCAGATTTCCCTCAAGATCCTACACACAAACACACATGCACAAAAGCTCGCGCGCGCGCACACACACACACCACACGCATTTTGTGTTAAGTTCTCAGAATTTAATGATATTCATATTTTGCCATAGTGAAATATTAATGTGTAGTAATCCCCACTAGTATATTACAGTTACCTGTCCTTGTTAACCACAGTAGCACATTAATAAATGACATTTTTATGATCTGTTAATGCATGACAATAAATAAAATTTTTATTATCAATCCTAAGAACAATGTCTAAAAAAAAAAAATCTCAAGTTCACAGCTTACCAAATGATATGTGTTAGTTCCTTGAAAAACATAAAAGTCCGCTGAATGCCTCACTCAACATAGAATAAGAAATAAGTAAATAAATTAGCAATGCCTAGGAAGAAATATTTATAAAGATCATACCACACAATTTATGATTTGTATTGGGTGTAACTGACTACATGGACAGAAAAAAAAAAATAGTATTTATTTCATCTAGATTTTTATTTACAATGGTTGTAATTAAATATTTGTAAAACCAAGTACTGCGACACCAGTTTTAGGTTAAATTATATACTAAAAAAAATGATATAAATAGAATTTAACTAATAATAAATATTTTCCTGCTGAATGTAAAATTTAAAAAAAAAAAGATGAAACTTCAAGTAACTGAAATAAATGTACTAGATGAAACACTAATAGCGATAAAAGAGGTTTGAAAAATAAGGTGGGCGAAGTACTGGTAAAAAGCACCCTGAGGGTGAACAAGTTACATTCTTTTGCACAGGATCCCGAGAGTTAAAATGTTTAGTTGATGGCTGTCTCTCTCCAAGCAGGTTAGGCCCACGAAATCCTGGCAACAACTCAAGAAATAGAGTATTATATTGAAATGAACTATCAAGTCCAAACCATCAGTTAGAAATTTCATCAAATATTTTGCCAAAAAAATATACATTGAAATGATTAATAAATTATTTACAATAAACGACAATGCAAATAATATTTAATGGATATTATAACATTACACAACTTGAAAACTAGTCTAGAGCTAAATATATGTTATAAGACTTTTTATCTTACAATTTACATTTTGTCTGATTGTTAGAAATTCTGAATCTGATTGATTAAATGTTGATAATTTTTTAACCTATGTTTTCTGGCCCCTGAGTAACCTGAAAATGCTTTACAAAATAATAATAAAGAACAATTTCCTGGGTTATTTGTCCTCCTGGCTTTTATCTTTTCCAGGCCAAATTGAAGTTTTTCCAGAACAAATTGAGCATTTTCTAAGAGAAATTTAAATTTCCAAATTGAAGTTTTTCTAAATTAATTTCAACTTTTTCCCATTTTTAAATTCAAATTTGAGAGGGGGAAGGATATGCTATCTATTCTACATTTTGTGATAACTTATAGTTGATCTTGTCCAGGATGCTCAGGATTAAAGCCATCATTCGAACTAATTATCCAGTTACCTGGTTGACAATTTCCAGGATGAATTTCATCACTTGAACCATGAGACTTGCTCCCACTCATTGCGAAATCTGGTAAACTACTGAGGAGTCCAAACAATTAAATGTATTATAATTCAAAACAAAAGTGGTATTAAGATAAACTATTTGATTCATTACAAATTGTCAATTTTTCAATTATTCCTAACTTTTCTAATGCCATACTCAGGTGCCTGGGAAATGTTAAATGTGAATGGGAAAAAATGAATTCGTTCTACACAACGGTAAATTTCAATTAAAAATAATTTAATTTGGTTCGAATATAGTTGCATTTGATTTAGTTCAATTTGATCTGAAAACAGTCTTATAGGTCCTGGGAAAGGTGAACAAGGAAGATAACATTCAAATAATTACAGACCATATTTGGGTGCATAGCATTCCAGGTTAGTTTTACTTCTCAATTTCATATTGAGGAATTATTAAAGTTATTCTAACTTTTAGATATCTCCTTAATAAACTATTATAATTTTTATGATTGAGATCTCAGATAAAAAAAAAACAAACAAAACAATTAACTCAAGATAGCCTCACCACAGTAATAGCAATATGGAGCTTGACTAGTTCCAACATGTGCTTTCACAGAAAAACTCCAATACAGAGAGTCACAATGCTCTGTTAAATAATTAAATAGAGATGAATTTGAAATATTTAAGAATTTCATTGTTTTACACATGCACAAACGCATGCACACACTCCCACACACATACAAAAGTGTACCTGCTAGATAACTTTCTGCAATGGTAACTAAAAGGGTTGTGTTACTCTCCATTTATTAGAGATATCACTAGAATTATTTTGACCCATCCTAAAAAACGCAAGATCCTAAACATATATGTAGTAGTATACTTATTTTATATACTCATCAAATCAAGTAATTTAATTTGTCTTAATTCTTGCTATGTAAAGTATTTCTTGCATTAAATAATATTTTTTCCCCTTTAAAAAAGTTTGTACAAGTTTAGAATTTAAGAAATACACATTCTATCAATTAATTTAAATTGTACTACTTAGCCTGTTGTTCCTGGTTAAGTTGATAATTGTAAATATGATAATTGGGTGAAGTGTAGTTTAGTCCCATCCGTACGCCATCTTGTTTCGACACCGTCTAAGGATCCAACAAATTAGGTGAGTTAAAAAAAAATTAAGTTAAAATCAAAATCCCCACCCTTGGTGTAAACCACCGATGGCGTATTCTGGAAATTTTTGAATGCGGTCACTAAAGTCTAAAGTGTTAGAAAAGATAAAGTTAGAAAAACAAAATGGCCGCAGTCGTCATTTTGAAAAGTGTGCCACCAAGGGGGGACTAAACTACACTTTCACCATGATAATTACATATGCCCCCTGCTAGTAATAAGATTACTCAATACTAGTGTTAAACTAGTATTTTCTTCATTAGATAACAAATACATAGGATGGTAAAAAAAATTGATCACAGACCAAACCTATAATAACTGCCTAAGTATTAAAATAAAAATAATTTATTCCTTCTTCTTTGTTTTATCTTTGGGCCCAGGATACATCAAGCAGAGACCAAGCTGCACAAATGATAGAGCAAATCCAACGACATTCTGAAACTAGAAAATAAAGCATGACTTATAAATACGTTAATAAAGTGGATATTTTACATTTTCAGTTCTTGTAAAATAGTGATAAAATATGGTTCAGATGTGACCTCCAGATAGTTATATTTGTATGCTGAGCAGAGTTTCTCCATGATTTTCTGATCTTAGGTAAGTTAAAGCAACCATTACACAAAATGTAATAAGCATTCGAAATCACATATGACAGAAGAACCAAGTTCTAAAGTTCGGAGTATTTCTTGTTTTATTAACAAAGGTAGTTAAGTTATAGATTGTACACAATGAGTAATCAGCATTTATGGTAGAAATCCATTAATCTGGCAATAAATAGAAAAACTCAAATTTATGGTTTAGTGAGTATTTTAGCAGATTTCCCTTGAGAGAAATCAGCTATCTCGGTTGTATTTATTACGCAATTTTAAAAATGTCATCAAATACCCAAAGTTAGTATAGAGCAGATAAAGTGAAGAGGGCAAAAACAAATTGGGTTTCTCAAATTCCATTAGTAGAAGCAAAAATACTATATAATATTAATGGCAATCAATAATAACCAGATGGCAAAAATGAGGTCCTTTCAAAACAATATTGGTTGTGCACAGAAAAAACAAAAAGTCCGTCACGCAGGGGCTGGGTAAACTAAGCAGATTTCGCATGTAAAGTTATACAATAGAGAAATCTCCATACAAGTGCCGAACAGTTACGGAAACGGCCGAACTAGCTTTAGGCGGGAACCATACAATAAAAATAAAAATATCTCGGTTAATATTCAAGATAAAGAATAAATGTATATAACAATATTTATAGTAAATTTAATTTGCAATAAGATTGGTTCTATACAATTTTCCGATCGTCGTATAGTAACGGAGATATTTCTAATTTTCGAAAATCCCCCTCCCACTGGTTCGATTTCAGCCGTTAATGAACTTGGTCTTCCTTTTTACCTAAAATGATTAAATACCGAGTTTGGTGACGATTAAACAAAAATTGCGACCGCTAGAGTGTTAACAAAGAAATATATATATAAATAATTTTGAACGGACCTCATTTTCGTCATCTCCTGGGTAGGATAGATGGACATTTGAAGAAATTTTTTCAAAAATTGCGTCATGAGTACGATCTCAATAGCTGATTTCCCTTAAGGGAAATCTGCTAAAAAGGTGAGCTCTTTGAATTTATGGTAATTTATATTAAAATTAGCAACTTATTTCAGTACCCACAGTGCCTTAATAAATAATTAATAGTCTTTTGAACATTACTTATATATAATTGTTTCCACAATATTAGATACTTTTAAATTATAATAAGATGTGAAGTTGGTTTTGGAATGAACATACATATAAATTAATAAATAATTTATTTTAATACTGGAAACAATTGTACATCAGTTTCATTTATTATTTCCTTTCCAACTGCATTGGGATTCCAATATTGTTATTTATTATAATTAAAATTTTGGTGTTCATATATTTATAATATACTCAAGCAGGGCCAAAATTCTATTTAATATTTTAATAATTGGCTACATACTGGTGGGACAAAATAATTATTTTTATTATACCCCCAAAATTGGCTTCCCAAAGTGGAGCTTAAAAGTAAAATCGTTACAATATAAATATGTCTTTTGGCACTCCATCAGTTACTATTTTTGTTTGATCGTTACCAAACTTGATATTTAAACGTTTAATGTAAATCTAAAGATTAAGTTCGTTACTGGCTGAAATCTGACCAGATTGGCCAGGGGAGGGGGGGGGGCTTGAATTTCAGAAATTCAAAATATCTCTGTTATTGTATGTTAGAACTTATAAAAAACAGTTCATTATAAAAGGGAAGACGACAATATCACTTCAGCCTTAAACAGGACATATGAGAATAGCTGCAGGTTAATCTGCAAGATAACCAAGAATCCTTGGCGGAGCAAGCAGCTAGAGGAAATGAGAGACAAGGTTAGACGACTCTTTAATAAAGCCAAAAGTAATGGAAGCTGGGAAGAGTATAAGTAAGCTCTATCAGAATATAATAACCAATTGAACAGGTCAAAAAAAGTCTCTTTGAGGAAGTTTTGTCAAGAGCTAGAAGAATATAATACAGGCAACAGGCTGCATAAAATACTGGGTAGGCACAGCAGGAGTTAGGCTCCCCAGTTGGACAATCTGGGAATAACATTATTAGCACAGAACAGACTCTGAGATATTTGATGCAAGTTCACTTTCCAAGTTGCAGTATGGAAAGAATGGGGGACTAGTATAAAACTTGGAGAAGCCCTACAAGACCTATTGGATGTATACAACAATAATGAGGCCGATACTTGGATACGGATGTGTGGTGTGGTGGCACAAAATGAATGATAAAAGGAACATCGGAACGCTCACAAAAATGCAGATTTTGGGCTGTCTGCTAAGCCCAGGAGCAATAAAATTGACACGCACTATAGCAATGGAGATAACCTTGGATCTCACGTCAATAGAAATCTTTATTGAAACTAAGGCAATGATCAGGCTGGTGAGAACGAAGGTTATCCATAGCTTAGTTGGACGGAATGGCTTCCTGAGGATGTTGGAAATCATTGGGAGATACCAGAACTTAGTATGCAACCAGTATAATAGCAGAGACTCTCATATTTGAGAAAAGGTTTAGAGTGGGGACATATGGACTCTTTTTCGGAGTATCTTCATATTTTCTTAAGAACTCCATAAAGAATGTGGCCTGGAAGGAATTTAAAAAGGTATGGGGAAGATGCAAAGTTACCTATATGGAAGGCTCTGACAGGGTTTGAGGAGTGCAGAAACAGAGAAATTTATCTCCGACTGCAAAGGAAGGAAATTAAGAGATGTAGTGGGAGTGGTCTCGGGGCACTGGAAGATGAATAAACCCATGTTTAACATGCAACTCAGTGAAAGACCAGCATGTAGTTGCTGTGGAGAAGAAGAGGAGACTTCTAAGCACATTGTGCTTGATGCGGATTGCTGGAGAATCTAAGATTCAGGTACTTTGGACATGGAGATGCTGAATCAATTAAAATCGGAGCTACACGGAAAAAGTACCTTGACTAAAATAAAGCCATTTTAATAGAGATTTTAGGCTAGCACAATAGTCCTAAGAGTATTTCCCTTAAGGGAAGTCTGCTAGAAACATGGTGCATCTATTTCTTAAAGAATAGCTACTTCTCAAGATAAATAAGGTACAATTAGGGCCTATGAGATAATATATGAAATAAACATGAAGCAAAGTATTTATATTTTCCTTCATTTTATATGTTTGTGTTTTTTACTGGCATTTATTTGAGGAGAATGGATATCTTGAAACACTTTTTGCTTAGATTTATCTAAATGCACTGGAAAAATTTAAGGTGTGAAAATAACATAATGATGAATGAAAATTTAAGAGCATAAATTAATAAGTAAATACAATAATACTCATTATCAAGATTTAACAAAATTACTATTTAAATATATTACCTGCATGAAGACATTATTTATGATGATTCCGTAGAGAAGCCACAGGAATGTGACAACTGTTCCAGACAATATTAGAGGAAATGGAAGTTTTTCAGCATTTTTTGTAGCAAGTATTTGTTTCTGGAATAGACAAATCTAATATAAATGTTCCTCAATAATTTTAGTTACACAATGGTTCAGTTGAGATTAGCTTAGGCCCACTAAATAAGGGAGGAATAAGCACCTGTACAATAAATCATCCTGTGCTCTCGTGTCACATACTTTTCAGTCCTTAGACCGAATTCAAATGGATAAAACTGACATTTCAAAGCAAAGAGCCCTTGAAGTAATATCTAATTATAATATTATTATTTATTAACATCTACTTTTTGCAACTTTGGCTAATTGGGACGGGTTATCTACAGGTTACCACCCTTTTCTAGCCAGGGTGGGATTTTAGGATGTTATTTAACTCTAATTATAATAGACTGAGTACAAGAATAGTCCACAATGACTTCCAAATATTTATTTAGAGGAACTTCCATAACAGTAATTAGGGAATTAAATGTCAAGTATTCTTCCTGCCATTATGAACCGCAAAACAATATTATAATAAATCCAAATGCATTGTAGCCTATGCTGCACTTTGGGATAGTTGATTCACAAATATAAAAGTTTATTGAAATCCAATGAGCTGGTGTTAAGTAATTGAGTACTAATTTGTGGACAGATAAGAATTTCAATTTTAATGCCTAATGTTCTTTAAGTGTTAGTTAGTCCTGCCTAACTTAAATAGAATTTCAAGCAAACTTTAGTTGACAGGTTATCTACAGAATACAACCCTAGTCGAGCCAGGTTGAGAAAGGTGAGGATGAGTCTAAGTACGAGGTTGAGGTAGTAGACATAATTTCCAATGGACAGAATAATATTGCCAAGTCCACGGTAATGTTTTAATTTAGAAGAGTGCTTCGACCTCTCAAAAAAATGTTTTCAGTCCTTTCCTTCCAAACCAGTACCAAAATTCCTATTGGCCAAGTAAAATTTGAATCCATTACTCTGGATAGTACATTAAGACCTACACCTTAACAAACTGGGCTACCCTAATTGCCATTAAACAAAAAAAAAAAAAAAAAAAAAAAAAGTAGGTCTTTAAAATGCAAATGTATTTCCTACAATATTATTTAGTGAAAAATGAGATATGAAAAATGTGATGGACTACACTTACAAGACTTTCTTTTTATTTACATATTAGAAAAAAATACTTTAATTAAATGTTATGCTTACCACTTCCAATAACGGAGCTCCAATGAGAGATAGAAGTAAGACAGTTACAATAGAGCTGTAGATTAAATCAACTCTATCAGGATTTGAATCAATATTAGCGTATGCAATTATAGCTAGTGCAAAGAATAATGTGCGTCCAATAGTAAGTATTAATTTTCCCTGAAATGAAAGAGACCAAAGTTATAAAATAAAATATGTTATGGGTTTTAACATGCTACACTATAAATTAACCCTAGTATTATGAACCTAACATGACTATTCTAATTAACAAGGAGGTTCACAATTTAATTTTAATTTTAATACTGGGTATATTCTGCAATACCCTAAGGAGATGTAGTTAATTGCAAATATTAACGAACAAAAATTAAACACAATTTTAAACTGTATAATATTTCTAATACACTTGCGATATCATACTTTAACGACAATTATTCCTTGCTCCTTTAATTCATTAAAGATTTCTTCATCATTCAGTTCCTGAATTTCACAACACTTTTTTTCCAATAGTCATTCAAAATTGTTGTAATGTGTGTAAATAACTATTAGTCAGATGTTTAAAATTTCATTCTTTAAAGCTTGTGCCAACCGACATAAATATACTTTTCGGCCAATCTAGAGGTCAGTAAATTTATATATACTTAACAGCTATCTGATTATTTAGGTTTTGGGCAGTGGACAGATCAACGACAACCAGTTTACTTATTGTCAGGATCAGTTTACCTATTGATCAGTCAATCAAAATTTGTTAAAGAGTTAAAAAAAAGAAAAAAGAAATAGAATATAGCATGTTGGTTGCGCTTGGTATCCCAGAAGGATGTTCCATCCAATTATATGCTATATGATTTCATAGACTTCCTTCTTAGAACAACTTTTCTTCTGCCTTCTGCTGGCTTTCTAATGCAGTGGTCATTACATCCATAGGAATGCTAATTTTCGGCAACCGCTGGAGCAGAAAGCCAGCACAAGTGAGAAGGATATGCATTTTGTGAACAGTGCCGTCCCACTCCCTAAGTTTTTATATTAATAAACGAAAATCTTAATTACCTTTTGGGTAGTGTACAGATAATAAACTGCAGTGTAACACAAATTAAGAACCAATGCAAGGACATTAACAGCAATCATTGGAACATCTCCTAGCAACAGGCCTTGCTGAAGCATCAAAAGTCCCCTGAAATACAATAATACTATTAATGTAAACTGAACTGGTAAAAAAAACAAAAAAACTAGAAAGATTCTTAAGTCGATTCCTACATGATTTGAGGAAGTCCAAAAGGCCCAATTTTAAATTTATATATATTTTTTTCTGATTGTAGCCATTTTAATTTACTTATATTACTCAGAACTGGTGACTTGATATTGATGAAATAAACACCTTTATTATCTTTAGTACTCATATAAGGAAATTGCAATTTCAAATAGACAAAATTGGCTTAATATTTAGACTTTTAGAATGATAAAATTTTCAATTGTTTAAGACATATTCAAACACATTACTCTCAACAGGAATCTGCTCTCTATATTACTTTAAAGGGGGAGTATATTTCACGTACAAAAAATTTCAATAGTGATATTTGTTTATTCTAGTGGTTAAGATCTTTCAAAATTAAAAAAAATCAAAAAAAAAATCGGCACCTTGTATCTTTATTAGGACAAACTTTGAAAACATAAAAAAAAATCTGGAACCCCTCAATGTAGCCAATTCACCATCTCTACAGGACCTGTCTTTGAAATGATAAACCATACTTTTTGGAACCCTCAAAGTATCCTAATCAACTTATAATCAATCTACTCTTTCAATGTACTATCAGCTTTCTTCTTTACACATTTACTTGGAGTCATCTATATGATGCTATTTAACTGAATAAAAAAATTGTTTGAACTCTTTCAATCCGTAGAAGCCAAGCCAAGCCAACCTTTCCTACTTTTCTAGGTAAGAATTTTGTGGGGCTGCTATATGTACATAGCACTTTCTAACTGATTTTCTTGAGAGGGTCAAAAAATATTTTCTTAAAAATTTACTTGTAAATGTGAATGTAATTGTCATTTTAGGTCACCAAAACTTACCAGGGAGAGATAAAAACTCAAAAGTAATCAAAAACTACAACCATAAATCAATTTGATTAGAGTGGTTTGAATTCAAAGTAATTTAACTTACATTCCAAGGCCACCAACAAAGGGTGTTGGGTCTACATTTTCTGTGCTACCTTGATTTACTATTTTCTTGCATATAAACCTGGAAAAAAAAATTGTACCATTAATGAAGCGTCTATTTAAGTAAAGTAGTCAAAGTAGAAATTAAAAGAAACATAAATACTCATTCAATTTCAGCTTAAATCAAACTGAAACTTAAAAAGTCCGTCACTCAGGGGCTAACTAAGCAGATTTCCCACGTGAAGTTTTAGAAATCTGCCTAATAACAACTGTAGTAGTAAGAAACCTCTAAACCTAAAAAACATTATTTAGGACGTAATAACCCAGTAGTTTCTAGCCCAAAAAACAGTTAACCTAACCTCTAAACCTATTCACGAGGGACAATAGTTATGGAAACGGCCGCCAGAGCTCTCGTCGGAAACTCCGAACATAGCCTATTGGTGACCACACGCAGAATACAAATGCAAATATCTCGGTTAATATTCAAGATAGAGAATTAATGTATAGAACAATATTTATAGTAAATTCAATTTGCAATAAGATTGGTTTTATACAATTTTTGATCCGACGTATAGTAACGGAGATATTTCGAATTTTCGAAAATCCTCCCCTCTAAACCCCCCCTCCCACTGGTCCGATTTCAGCCGTTAACGAACTTGATCTTTCTTTTTACATAAAACGCTTAAATATGAAGTTTGGTAAGGATCAAACAAAAATTGCGACCGCTAGAGCGGTAACAGACAAATATATATATATATATATATATATATATATATATATATATATACACACAGTTTTGAATGGACCTCATTTTCGTCATCTACTAGGTAGGATCGATGGACATTTGAAGAAAAATGTCGAAAATTCCATCATGAGTACAACCTCAATAGCTGATTTCCCTTAAGGGAAATCTGCTAAAATTATCATTTATGTTTAAAAATCATAAAAGTGAAGGCTATGTTTTGGTAACTCGTATAAATTATTTGGAATAAATCAGAAGTTCAAATAACAAGTTACTTATAATACATTTATTTGATCAACTGATTTTACTAGTCTGGAACTTCAGATTTTATATCGTAAGCTTTTTATATTGTTAGCTTTATTATTTTTAATTAAGGCGATGATTGTAATATTATATGGTAATCCTTTTAATGGCGAATTCGATTCCCACCCTGGACAATAGGAATTTATTTGGTGATGGACTCATTAAATAGAGTCCTTAGTTCCACCCGGGCTAGAAAAGGTAGGTAACCTGTAGATAACCCGTCCCAATTGGCCATTGCAGTTTAAAGTGGAATTAATAAATAAATAAAATTATTAAAAAAGGACAGCAATAATTGATTTATTGTTTAATAAAAAAGGCTAATTGATTGCAACTGTGAGAGCTAAAGTCTAATCTGGTATCTTGTGCTAGCTGTGGTTGTTTTATGTATTGACTGGTCTTAATTCATTTCGATTCCCACATAAGATATAGGGATTTATTTAGTGAAAAATTCACAAAACCCTTATTCCCACCCTAGCTATAAAAGGGTATTAACATACAGATAACCTACTCCAATTATTTGCAATATCATAAAGTTCATAAATAACCAAAAATTTCTTACACTGGAGAAAAAAACTGTGCAGCAGTAACGACTGCAGCTGCAGACCCAACCAGATCTTTGTACTCTTCTAATGGCATTCTGAGAAATCCTATAACAAGTAAAGTATGTATAACATAAGTTTATAGCAAAGAACAGAATAACAATGATTTCAAGAAGCCTTAATAAGTATCAAGAAAATAAAAGACTCACTATATCAGCACTGTAACTATTGTAACTGCTTTATATATTAATATTATCATTAAACACAAATTTTAAAAAGTCATAATTGATTTGTTGAATGATTGAGTAAAAAAAAAATTAAATTTCAAAATGAGATGAGAACAGAATTGGGGCAATATTTGGCAAGCTAGAAACAGGCACACTCTTATTGAAAGTGCTTCTCAAGTGTTTTTTATAATGACTAGCCATTATTAACAGCCTCTGCCAACAAAACATTGTATATGATGGTGCAATGGATAAAGTACAACATTAATATCCTTGAAGTGCCAATTAATTCTCTATCCTTAACGTCTAGTCTCTCCATTCCTCCAGTACCAACCCTACATGTGAGACATAAGAGTAACTAATTGAAAAAGAAAATGATCTTAGACAAATGCTCTGACAATATAATATAATATAAATATAAACGTTACAAGCTAGCCAATGGCACCAACCTAAACAGTGTGGAATGTCATGGCTCTTTATGGGCTTTTGAATCAAACATTTTCATTTCATTATACGTATATATACAGATGGAACCAATGCATTATTTGATGACTGAAATTGATTATACAAATATCGGTTCTTAATCAATTTTAGTAACCTGCCAGGTTTGTCACTAAATAAAGTCCTACTCCCAGTATGGGGATGAGACCCATGACTAATTTTAGCAAGTGTATTAAGACCGACACCTAGAATCACTTGGCTAACCTGAGCCACAGGCCACCATATTAAATTTTATTGTCATCTAGAGACTCCTGGAAGAAGTTTCTTACAAAAATAAGATTTGAAAGAAAAATAAATAAGATTTTATAGCTCAATGGGTCACCATCTTCAGATGTGTATGTAAAAATACAGCAGTAAGCCACGACCTGCTCCATCTGTTAGAATCTAGGAATTGTTCCTAGACACAACTCAATAATTCGGCTTCTGCTAGAGCAGCAAATTACGTCTGAATTAAGTAAGAATATTATAATATAAAACTAAAGTAAGAACATCAAATGAAGCTTTGAGCTAAATATTGCCATATAGAATAAATATTTATAAATTTAGTCTTAGCTTGAAATGTATAATATTGTCAATTAAAAAGTCAAAAGTGTAATGGATCAGATAATGAATTATAAACAAAGACAATTTTTTATTCACTATCAGATTGTATTTTACTATTGAATTTGGCATTCAAATGAAAATCTTTGCCTGAATTCCCCAAGAGCGGTAAAGGCCTACCACATGGCTTTGATGGAAGATCAAGAGGACAAACTTGACCCATTCCCTGCTGCACTGATATGGCCTTTCAGATCAAAGACAGCTACTTCATTGCTCAAGCAAGGCTCAAAATGCTGAGTAGATACCAGCTGAACAAGAGAGTCCAACTGCAAAGCTTGATGACATTAATATTTGTATGACAGAAGCAATCCTGGGGTTTGTACTTGCCACCTCTAATGTTAATAGTAATTGAGCGCTTTAACCACTTTGGAGTCTGTGGTTAATTATGAGGTTAAAGCAATCTATATATGTTTGGGTATCTATATTGATTAAAAATGTGCATGATCAGGAAGTTTTGAGTTAAATAAGCTTTTTTCAGGTTATCCTCATGGGTAGTATTTGGAGGAAAGTCAGACTGTACGGAACTCGAGTCACAGTTCAAAGTAATTATTAGATTGGAAGAGGAAGGAATATGATATGGAGTGCAAAGGACAAGGTGGAGTTCGTCCATTCAATCAATTATTGACAAACTCAATTCTATTTACGGAATGTTTCAACAATTGTCAGTGATTCTTGACCTTTTGCTATTAGCTTACAATCAATGAATCCTATATTCACAACCAACAGTAGAAGCATAGAAATCTTAGCATATATTTAATAAAGGAATTTAAATTCATTTTAAAATTAAAAGTTGGGTCTTTAAAAAACAAAACATATTTTGGATTATTATTATAAAATAGTTGTTACAATGTATTATTTTCTATTAAATTTTTTAAATGAACTTTATTTTTAAAAAATATTGCTTTGGTTTAACCACTTATAACAATTTTTGAGCCAATGTTGGGCATGAAATCATTTCACTTTTAAAATATTTCTCAAGTAAATCAGAAAAAAAATCTTTCAAAATAATAAGTCTTGTAGGAGTAAAAGATAGGGGGTTAACTGATGGCTGAAAGCAAAATACTTTAAGAGATTTGGTTTATATTCTAGTTAGCGAAAAATGCATAAAATAACAATTGTAGTAATATTTTTTGTTAATAAGTTGAGTTTTAGCCGAAGCGAGCATAGTACACATAATTTTATATTTTACTCCTTCTTTTTCTAAACTTATTCCTCCTGACCCAATTTTATCTATTAACAAACTTAATTTTTAATTTACTATAAAATGAGTAAAAATTTTTACATAACTTTTTATTTGTAGTGTTTGGTATCAATGAAATTAAAATGAGACCTCTAGATCATTGAGTAACGTTCATGTCATTGACAACGTCACATGGCATATTATCCTTGGATCTGACATAGTAAAGGCCCGATGAAAAATATTGTTCGTATTTATGCTTGGAGAAAGACTATTTGAGATATATTGGCTTATTATTTATGTGAGATGAGTAGGAGTGTGGGTTTATATAAGGCTGGAAACTGACAAATAACTCTGTTAATTTTTGAGTTAGAGAAAAGTGCATAGAACAACAATTGCAGAATATTACACCTTCAACCAGAATGGTTATATAATATATTTTTATTTCACTCACAATAATAGAGATATTTAGAATTTTTAATTGTCCACTAATTGCAGGTTTTCTGTATGGTAAAACTTTTAATTTTAGTTGGTAAGTAACTCCTTTCAACAAACCAGTTTTCTCTAAGCTCTACCTTATTTTTATAAACATCATATGGTTTCCTTTCTAAATTTAAATATTTGCACCAGAGGGAGAGTATTTCTTCTTCAATGTTTCTTGAAACTTTGAAATATTTATTTGTCACTTATGAGCAACAGTCTAAGGGTCTCCGAATGGGTATAAGAATTTCTTTGTTGGGGGACTTGTCAAATGAACTCCCAAGTTCCACTCTATCTAGATAAGGATAGTAACCGGTAAATAATTGTTACGAATTAGCTTTTTTTTCTCTGTTCAATATAAAAAATATATGCCTTTATTAAGAAAATTATATAACATGTAGTATTATTTTTACAGTTAGAGTTTCAGATGATACAATTGGTTTGTAGGTCGGAAAAAGCCCAGAGACGAACCAAAATGAGAAGGTTTGGCTAGGCTACTGATGAGATAAGTATTTGTAATTTTAATAATGTTTTGACTGATGAAAATTTAAATAAAACACACAGACACACATACATATATACAGACATATACAATATTATTATTAAAAAGTTTACAGAAGTAATAGATATTTAGTTCATTAATGCCACTTTCCGCAGTGTTTGGGAGCATATTTTGAGAAGATGATTCCCAATCAGCATTAGTAGCACAAAGTAGACAATGATTGAATAATTTCATATTACTTATATTTATTAATTTATCAGTAAAGCACAATAGGTTAAAAATAAATACAAACAACCACATAAGAAGCCATATGGGAACTCCCTAAAGGAATTCCTAAGGTGTTACCCTGTTCTTTTTTTTTTTTTTATTAAAAACACATATATATCATAAATAAAATCATCCATTAACATTATACATTTATAATTATTAGTTAAATTATAAGTACGGAATTGTAAATATTCAACACAACCAAAGTGCATAATAAAGATATTTTTTAAAAAGGGCTCAGGTTAGCCTTGTGTGGTAAAGATCTTCGCCTTTAAAAGTCTTGGTAAGCTTAGAGTCATGGGTCGGATTCCTGCATGGGCAATAGGAATTTATTTCCTGAGGAACTCAGCAAAAAGGTCTTAGTCACACCCTGGCAAAGTAAAGTGTAGATAACCCTTCCCAATTAGACTTAGTAGCATGAAGTGGTCGTTAACAAATGTACTTTTAAGATTACTAACCTGGCAGTGCTATTTCTAAATGTTATACTAGGCACCTTATTTTTTTTTTTTTTTTCATTTCTATTCTACATTATTAATAATGTTTCAACCAACAAAGTGTAATTTGTTGGTCTTAAGACCTAGTTGTAAAGCGGGAAACAATGAACTGTTTCTTTAACAAATATTGAACTATTACTCCTCTCCTACAAATGTTATTATTTAGTTCTGAATTAATACAATACGTGCAATGAATAGTTTGGTATCATCATATTTTTCCTGGAATTATTTTTTATTAAGAAGAAAACAGTCAGATAACAAAGATAAGGAAAATAGTCAGGAAGAAGCAAATAGAGAAATAAGTTGCTTTCATTGATTTTTGATAACAGGATTAACAGGGAAATTCAAAACAATATATATATATATATATATGTTAAAATTTCAGTCAGTTAAATAGTAGAATATACAATGAACTGAAAAAGTCACTTTTTTAAAAAAACACAGAAGGTAATACTTCCTTTACATAAGAACAATGGAAGTTAATTGAAGGGCTGTAAGGATGGTACTTACTATGGTCACTGATACAATCCTTTCTAAATTGACCCTTGTCAACTGGCAATTGGAGCCATGTTGCATAATGCTTATATAGGCTTTTATTTCTAATGTCAGCACCTACACCACAACAATAATAACTTCCTCATTATGGAGTATAGGAAGCATTTCGAATTGTTAAATATTAATCAAATTTTAAAAGAATGTAATTTTACATACATTTTAATGTTAAACAATTATAATGGATGGAATATTTAAGAGATTTGTAATTAAAATCTGAAATATTGGTTTACCAAAAAAAAAAAAAAAAAAAAAAAAAGTTTAATGCCTAGACAGATTATTTTTATTTTATTTATTTTATAGACAATGTGAAATAAACAAAAAAAAACGGCAGTAATTTGTGTCACACAAAATAAGCGGATTTCTAATGTTGAAATCTGTAATACAAATCCTCTGGTACACTTAAAAAGTCCAAGTCAAAATGTAGTTCTGAACTGCAAGGAAAAGCCAGATATATGACCATCATGAACCGCATTTAATTCTATGATACATTCTTACAAAATGCCGCATGAAAAATACGCCTTTCTTGATATATTACATTAATTGTGAAATGTCTGAGAGGTGAGTACGATTAGGAGTTTAGTGAAGGCTAAAAACAAACAAATACAATTAACCCTGTTTATTTTGAGTAAAATGTTAAGAACAACAATTTAAAAAAATTAAGAAGGTTTTTTAAATACTGAAACATTTTAACCGTGGATAGATATTATAGTTGTGAATATGGAAAATATAACATACGTCATGGTTCAGGTTTGAATGATAAATTACGGAAATGAATTATTTCAATACACCTTAATAACAGGTGCATTTATTATCTAAATGTTTATTAAACTTAGCTGAACTCCAGTTAGTGCTAACAGGATCCCACAAACCTTAGAAAATCTATACAAAACTCCTAATCTATTAATTACTAATACTAATTTACTAACCTCCTACTAATAATCTACCTAATCTATACAAATCCTAATCCAAATCTACCTAATCTATACAAACCTCCTAATCTATTAATTACTAATACTAATTTTCTGAGAGTTATTAAACCCCATGAAGGGGCTTCATAAAGATATAAAAGTTTTTTTGTTTTTTTTCATGTATTGCTCTTACCTCTAGTTAGAGATTAACCTAGTTTATTAAATATTTTAGAACGATAAATCCAGCTGGACCATCAGGACACTGGTATCATACTACATATTAACTTGTGCTAAGTATAATCTATATTTTATAAAACATCAGCTTTTGAATAAATGGGATCATTGCTGTGTTATGAAAACTATAAGATGCACAATTGAATGATAAATTTATAAAGTAAGTTTACAGGATTATATCTCTGAAATGACTTAAATATTGTTTATTTATAAACACACACAATTATATAATTTTCCTTGTCACACATACCATATATATTGTTGCCATTTGTAGAAATATTCATCTCTGTATTTTCAAATGAATCTGCCAGCACCTCAGGGTATAATGCTGAACAAATCTATTCGTTATACCTTACTGCTCGTTAAAGAGATTGAAAGAGCACAATATGTATAATGATACATGGCATTGACTTTTGAAAGTTTCAAAAGGGAAAAAGGATAACAGAAGTTAAAATACAGACTTGGACAACTTTTTACTAATAACCAAGCAGGAAAGCTATATATATACTAGCACAAACACACACACAAGTAAATCTACCCTATATATGCATGTATGGTTATATACACACATACATGTACATTAGGCTCAATAGATTACTAACGATAAAATCTAACTTTTAAGAAAAGTTCAATGATTCAAATTCAATGTTAAAACTCATTATATTTAGCTCATAAATTAAAAAAATATATATCATTTTAAACCTGAATCTCACAATTTAATTGGTTGGCCAGCAGAAATGAGTTTTAGCTTCAAAGATTAAAACTTACTGTGATATGTTTGAACACAAGAAGTTAATTTTAAAGGTGAGTAGTACATTCATAATGAAAAAAATACTAGTGAGATAGACTTAAGGTTTAAAAATAATGTTAATAACTGGGAGATAAAAATGATATAGAGGTTGCATAATTGTTTTAGAGTAACAAGAAAAAAATACATCATGAGACAACAAAAAATGAGTAGCTGCAACAAAACTTTAAATTAGTTGTCAGTCACAATATAAAAATATTTTTTTCTTTTTCCTGGTTAATTTCATTATAATTGGCTCCAGCTTAAAACATAAATATCACATTTTAATAAACAATTGTAAAAAAAGTATTCTAGTTAAAAATGTCTCAGTCTGCCATCCATTTTCAAGATTTATTTTTAAAATATTTGGAAATCTTTAATGTTAATTTCTAGATTTGTAAAGGTGATGGACTGTTATGTAACCACATGCAATAATTTCAAGTTGACAATCATTCATAAAGAGAGGGGTCTTCATTTAAAAAAATTAAAGGGTGAAATGCAAGAAAATAAATTTGCCCATACAGAGAAGAAAGCACATTTGCTCAAGAGTTTGAAAAAGTTCACAGTTATTCATTAAAGGAATTCTATCAATTAACATACAACATTTTTACAAAATAACAGTATATCTATAATTTGACACCAGTTTATGAATTTGACATACCTGCCAATGTCCTTGGAAGAGAAGGGCACTCAAGTTAGTTCCCTTATAACCGACTATGTGAGAAACACACGTGATAGAGAGAATGAATGTATAACAGAGAAACTCGAAGGTTGCGGAGTATGGTGGGGAATTTCATGTCAAAAACCACTGATAATAAGTGAATTGTCTACATAACCTTCATGCACTAACCTATAACCTTCTTTTGCAAGGTTGTTTTCCAAAGTTCCCGCCATCAATGGGAGTTCATAGAGGATCATCCAGTTAGTAAGTTCTACCTCTTAGCAAAGAAATATTTTATCCCATGGGAATATCAGAGTAAAACATGACCTCATATTTCTAAATGTTCACTATGAAATTCTCTTTTATTTATGTTTAGTTTTTACGGTTAAAGGATGAAAAAAACATAAGTAGAAGATGGCAGTTGTCCTTTTCTGTTTTCAACTGCAGTGATAAAAAATAAAATTATAACATTCTATTTAACAGACATTAAATTTATTTAACTTTTGGACTAAGGGCCTCTTTTCCATTGTGACGGAAATTGTTTATTGTTTTTCATTTAATTTTTGCTACTAAGGCTAATCAAGACGGATTATCCTACCTATTTGCAATAGGGTGGGGCAAGGATATCATTTAGTGAGCTCACAACTAAGTAAACTCTTATTGTTCATAAAACCCATGACTCTAGGTTTACCAAGTGTATTAAGACTTATTGTTAGAAATAAAACCATTCCTTACATATAGAATACAGCGGGGTGACCAATTAATTGCTATAAGCAAAGAATAAATAAAACTTGACGAATTTTAGGATAAAGATTTCAGTTAAGTTTATAAAATACGAAATTACACGTAGTTAATTTATATATTTAATGCATTTATTAATAAATACATTTTTTATCAAAAGGACGATATTTCAAGAAGGTTACTTGGGTGGAACCAATAAACGATATGTTTATTTCTGTCATAATAAGGATATTTAAATTTATTGCGCGGATATTTACTTAATTGCTTGCTATATCAACATTAAATAAAAAAACTACAGTCAGGTTGTCAATAAAGAATACTTAAATGACACTTAAAAAATGTTGTTTTTAAACGTTCACATTTTACTTTGGACACTGAGCTATCTCTAGCCTGTGACGCATCCAACACTTTGGTCGGAGCCGCCCTCCAGCAGTGGGGAGGAGAACATTTGAGACCTCTAAGTTTTTTCTCAAGGGCCGTCGCACCAGAACAGGAGAGATGCTCCGTCTAGTACTGAAAACTCCCGGCAATCTACTGCACCCTCAAGCACATCAGGCCATTTATTGAAGGTTTAGCATACTTACGGACCACAAGATACTGGTGGTATACCTTTTATTAGCAGCCCTAGACAACTAAGCCAATGAGAATCCGCTACGTCAACTTCATCAGCCAAATCACTGGCAACTTTCATCACGTCTCGGAGTACGAAACATGGTGGCTGGTACTCTTTAATGTATTGTATAAGGTAATAATTATAAGAAGACGCTAACACCACATTCGCCATTAACCATCCTATATTCTATACTATTCTGTACACGTGTGTATCACGCAGTGTTGCCATTGCCTCACATATAATTATCGTACAATATTAATACATTGTATTTATATAATATTAATATTATTTATTAATTAATTATACATTAATACATATCAACTTCTCCCTTAAACAATTTGCAAAGTATATGACAAGGCAACACCTGAACATAAATGAAATGAAACTTATACATGAATGAATGTACATAAATGAAGTTAAATTGTATATGAATGAAATGAAAACTTGTAAATAAATGAAATGAATACTTGTGAGGAAATTAAATGAACTTTCAATTAATTCAAAGTTAATGCAAACATTAATCAAAACTAAAATACTGTTGTAATACAACTAAATTGCTGTTTTAATGCAATATTACAAAAATCGTAATTGAATTTATTATATTATATGAATTTATTTCATAAATCGAGTCTTTGCGTTGGTTTCCGCACCCTTGATGACTTTCTGGTAATCGGTTGTGACTGAATCCCAGGTGTACCTGTAGCTATAGTATCAGAGGTAAGAATGTGCGGAGAAGCTTGTATACTTAAAGGATATAGTGCAGTTGGAGAAGATCGTAATGTAGGAGATGGTTGTACTGTAGGAGATGATTGTACTATAGGAGATGATTGTACTGTAGGAGATGGTTGGGCTGTAGGAGATGATTGTATTGTAGGAGATGATTGTATTGTAGGAGATGGTTGTATTGTAGGAGATGGTTGTGAAGGAGTATTATTGGGAGAAAATGTTCTGTGTAAATTTGAATCACATATTTGCTGACTTTGCGCAATTGATGCGCCAACTTTCCTCATCTGTTGGGCATGACGCCTTACTAGCTTCTCAGATACCTGAATTGTATAGTGTAGTGCACCATCCCTATTCAATACGGTGCCTATTTGCCATTTACTATTGGGGGAAGTGTAGTTGCGTACAGCGACCCTTTCTCCCTCATGAAAGATTTGGCACTGCCGCAGAGGCAAAATTTCTTCTTTTTGAGTAGCGTCAGCACGATGTAGCAGAGTAAGTGCAGAGTTGATGTTCCTTCCTAAAAATAATTGAGCGGGGCTTTCTCCAGTTGCTGTAGACGGACTTCTTCTGAAGGTAAATAAGAAGGTATTTAAGTTCTCTTGACACGTACGATGGTTCTCTTTAGACAGGCTGCGTAATGCCTGCTTGGCGGTGTATACGAAGCGTCCAACTTGTCCATTTGTAGAAGGGTTGTACGGTGCACATGTAATGTGCCGAATAGCTCGTTGTGTAATGAAGTTTTTGAACTCTATGCTGGAAAATGCTGTGCCATTATCAGATACTAAAATCTGCGGATAACCATATCTTGAGAACACGGAGTCTAAAATATTGATTGACGTAGATGAAGATAAATTTGGTACCATGAAGATTTCAGGCCATTTCGAATAAGCGTCAATAATTAGTAAAAAATATTTGCCGTGGAATGGTCCCATATGGTCGACATGTATTCTCTCCCACGGTGCATTAGCGGGTTGCCAATGATGAGTTGTAATTCTTGAAGGTTCTTTCGCAACCATTAAACAAGGCGTACAATGTCGAACATAGTCTTCTATATTTTTATCAATACCAGGCCAATATACGTACGAACGGGCTAAAGCTTTCATTTTTACCATTCCTATGTGTCCCATATGTAATTCTTGTAATATTTGAGTACGTAAATTTTTTGGTACATAAACTCTTATGCCAAAAAATATGCAATTATTTTGTAATGTATATCTAGGATCGTCAACGCCATTAGAAATACCAGTTTTCAGTTTTCTCAACAACTCTCTTAATTCTGGATCTTTAATAGTTTCTTTCGCTAACTTTGATGATGTAATTGGAAGAGTAGCAAGTTGTTGTAGTTGGAAAACTTCTATCTCATCTGGTTCATTGTTACATGTAAATGGTAAGCTAAGCCTGGAGAGACAATCTGCATTAGCATTTTGTTCGGATTTCCGAAATTTAATTGTAAAGTTAAACATTTGTAAGAATAAGGCGTACCTTAGTAGTCTTGTAGCTGTAATGACGGGTAACGCATTCTTTGAGCCCAGTATACGGGTCAAAGGCTGATGGTCTGTAATTAATGTAAAATGTTGGCCGTATAAATAATGGTAAAATTTCTCTATATCCCATTTGATTGCTAGAGCTTCTTTATCTATCTGAGAATAGTTCCGTTCACTTTTAGACAGGGTTCTAGAGGCAAATGCAATAGGCCTTTCTTCATCGTTGATAATATGAGCTAGAACCGCGCCCAATCTGGTAGGTGATGCATCTACTGAAACAACAAGTGGATAATTTGCATTGTAATGTACTAAAATACGAGGTGATGTAATTTCATTTTTTATTTTATTGAAACTTTGTGTATGTCTCGATGTCCACACAAACGGGACATTACCTCTTGTGAGATAATGTAATGGTTCGGCCATTGTAGCAAGATTAGGTGTAAATTTAGCGTAAAATGTAACTAGCCCCAAAAAAGCTTTTACTTCTGTAACATTAATGGGACGCCTGCATTTGAGAATGGCTTCAATCATTTCTTGAGTTTTGCCAACGCCTTTGTCAGAAATTTCAAACCCCAGATATGTAATCTTTTTTTTGTAGAAATTTACATTTGCTCTTATTGAGACGTACATTGCCATCTTCAAGTAATTTTAAAACCTGTTCGAGTCGTTGATTGTGTTCGGCGACCGTCGGTGCTGAAACGACGATGTCATCATGTACCACACAAACGCCTGGAATTTGTTGGACTAATTGGTCAATGAAACGTTGCCATTCAGCAGGTGCTGAAGCTAAACCGTAAAGTAGCCTTTTTACTTTGTATAAGCCAATGTGTGTATTAATAGTCAACATCTCGGAAGCTTCCTCTCGACTATTGCTTCTCCTCGGGGACGTATAATTTTGTTGTTGTAGCTCCGAAAAAGGGATGTAGTTTCTTGCAATGTAGTATTCTTCAAGTTTGCAAATGTATTATATTCAATTATTGTAACAGGTGAACCTGTGTCGACTTCCAACGACACTTTTGTATGGTTCATAAAAACTTCGGTGTATACCGGAGGCGAATGTAAATTTTTAATACAGTTAGAGTTGCGTCTTTTTTATCTTCTGGAATATTCCTGGCTCTGAAGTATGCATCCAAACGTTCGATGTACGTGTCGAAATCTTCCACCGATTCATCGAAATTTTCAAACTTTATATTTCCTATTGATTTGGACTCTTCTGTATGGGTCTTAGTCATAGCAGCGACTAACAAATTTATACTATTCACCAATTCATCAATTTCTGGCATTTCCTGGCCGGTGCCTCCACTTTAATGTATTGTATAAGGTAATAATTATAAGAAGACGCTAACACCACATTCGCCATTAACCATCCTATATTCTATACTATTCTGTACACGTGTGTATCACGCAGTGTTGCCATTGCCTCACATATAATTATCGTACAATATTAATACATTGTATTTATATAATATTAATATTATTTATTAATTAATTATACATTAATACATATCATACTCTTTCACGGTTGATAGAGACAAGTAGCCCCTCCCTTTACCGAGATCCTGAAAATAAAGTCCCCAACCATACTTAAGCCCCACGGGGTACAAAGCGCAATCCTAAATACTTAAAACAGGGCCTTGAAATCAGCCGCTCGACGACGTACAGGAAACCTCCAAATATCCAGCAATCTTCAGCGTCACGAGCATGTGCCGCCCTCCCCAGACAGGACCAAGAGGGACAGCGAGCCCATCTTGGCCACGTTTAAGCCGGAGTACAACTTTGGGGGGGGGGCAGGAACTTAGGGGGTATAAAAGCTGTAAATAAAATACTTATCCTAGTGAGGGAGTATAAACCCACTCAGGATATACCTCAGTGCCATAAAGTCTATAATTTCGGACACACTAAGGCTCTTACTGCTGTCTACCTTCACTTGCGTGTGATCTTCATGTGAACATTTGGTTAAAGATTGCGACAGAAGTGCCAATCCCCACAACTGTGTTAACTTTGGAGAAGAACATCCTGGCTCCTTCAGACAGGAAATACTTTATCAATCAGGCCTACCTTCACCCCTGCTCCTGACCCAACCCAAAGCCACTGTACTTCTCGCCTAGCCACAGTCTCCTTCTTCTTCCGCCCTCTACAACCTTCCCGAACCTAAGCCCATCTCAACCTTGCTCTACTTACAACACATCGGACCCGACGCCGACTCCTAATCAACGTACAAACCAATACTACATTCCTCCATGAGTGGCCAGGCCCTACTCAATCTTTAACTTCAATATAAATTTAATGAGTCCAAGCAGCTCTCAGCGACACCCGCTTAAATCCTTCTTTAAGTTGGTTGGCTATAACACAATCAGAAAGACATAGATGAAAGAAAAGGCAAGGCCGGGGGAGCCCCCATACTTGTCAAATGTGACATACCGTACAAAGTTGAACAACCTATTATCCGCCCCGTAACAAAGAATCATCATTTGGTGACATCAAAGTCCTAATAATCGGAGACGATTATTGTTATATGTGGCCGAAGCCCCTTCATTGATTATTTCTGACGCTTCCATTCTGAGAGTGCACCAACGACCGTCACATCTGTGACCAAAAATCGCAAAAAATGTGCGAATCCCACGCGCCAGTGTCTGGCCTCACTGACTGTTGGTGACGGTTACCTCCGCCAACCTCGTGGTACCAGGTTGGCCTAGACCTCAAAGCCGAGCCTGGTTCCAGGCGTCGGGGCGTGAAAAGCCCGCTAAGAACCTGGCAGACCTTTCGGTTCTCTCCACTCGGAAAACGCCGTCGTCATACCCTGAAGGGGATGGTACCGATGCAACACCCTTCTCTAGTGTACCGGGTGGGATCAACTTTGGCAAGGCACACAGTCTGAACGCTGACCAGGTTCTCCGCATTCTATGTAACGCAATGCCCCTTGATGAGTCAACATCATGCGACTAACTTTCACACCCTGTTATCAGACCACCGGGAGGAGAATCATACATGACAAAGAGAATTTTAAAAGGAATCCCTGTGCAGGACATAAACACGCATATTGTAGATGCCGTTTTAAATAGAGCTTAAGAATTTAAGAAAGCCAACTGTGTTGTAACATTTTTTTGACGCCACTCGAGATGTCGATAGCATTAGACTTGTACATATACTCAAGTCGATTGAAGCAAAAGAGATCACCCCGGATCTAAAGAATGTCGGGTATTCTCAACTAGGAAGAGTAAAATTAAAATAAGTTGGTTGCACATGAAACTTTACTGAAGAGGAACATTCGTCGCCTTCTCTTTAAAATTACCTTCAGTCATACATTTAAAGAAAATGTTTTATTTATATTTAGTCTATTCTTGTTGATTTGTTGTTAAACAATATATGAATATGAAATACATGAAAATGATGAAGATTATCTAATGATTACAGTAAAAGAGCTGAGGGAAATAATGATCAATGATATTGGGCCATTATTTCTTGTGATGAGAATAACTCGCTTCGGTAAGCGTCGAAAATACTTCATTCGATATAACTTGGTCATTTCCTAGCTCCGTTCGTTATGCTGAAGTGTAGCTTTATTAAGAGCATAACAGTAATTTTTTGCCAGGTCAGTTGTAATTCTAATCACTTGAAATAATTTACCAGAATATTAAAATAAAATTTATTCATATAAAAATGCATAAACTTCTAAATAAAATAAATAATAGATAATATTAAAATATATTGCCTAAATTATATAAATTAAACTCCAGAAAAAATTAGAGAATTACTTTGTATTTCATACTTGTTTATTTACTTATTCATTGGAGTTAAATGAAATCACTCTAATCAGCAATGATATTTGTTACTGTTGTTGTTTGTGTTAGTTATTATCTCTTCTTAATCCTCTATTAACATATTTGTACGTTGAATGAAGAAACTACTTCAATAGTATTAATTCGGACTGTGTCTTTCGAGGTTGCAGTATACAATCAAAGAGATATTTTGTTATTTTCCATTGTCTTTTCAAATTTGTATTAGTTTTTATAAAATTTGAATATGGATAGATCTGAAGAAATTGCAGTTAGGGAATTGACACTGTTGGATGAAGGCTTATCCCGAAGGCAAGTGGCCTTATGCTTGGGAATAAACCAATCTTTGGTTAGCTGCATACTTCATCGATCCAGGGAGACTAGCAGTAACTGTAGGTGACCTGGGCAAGGGTGGCCAAGGATCACTTAAGATAGAGATGATCGTTTCATATCGCTCACGGCCTTAAGCTTGTGCCTCCAAACAAATCTTCAAATTCGTAATGAACTTCATTCGTCCAGAAACGTGATGATTTGAAGTCGAACAATCAGGAAACGCCTCAATCAAGCGAATCGGACCTCCAGACAACGATATGCAAATTAAACAATCGCTGATTGGGGGAGCGGTTTTGTTCAGTGATGAGTCGAGGATTGTTTCACATTCTCTGGATGAATGAGAGTGCTAAGACGCCCAGGAGAACGCTTTGCTGCCTGTGTTATTTCTTCCAGGATAGCGTTTGGAGGAGTTCTGCAATGGTGTAGGCTGGCATCAGTTTGGAAGCCCGCACAGGTATGCATAATACGCAGGGGTTCACAGGACGCAGAACGGAACGTGAAGGGTGTCCTGGAGCAATACCTAATGCCATTTGCACCATTTGTTGCCGTCATGACTGATCACACTCAGGAAGTAGGCACTAATGTTCTCTCTCTTCCTGCAAGAAGTCCGGATCTTAATCCCTAATAGAGGTTGTGTGAGATATGCTGAAGAGGAGTACTAGACCTATGAACCATTCAACAACTGTTACTGGACCTGAAACCGCAATATTGGAAGAATGGGATAACATCCTGAAGAGGACATTGCCCGAGTCATCCGGTCAATGCCAGAACAACTGGAAGCTGTTAGAAAAGAAAGGGAAGATGTTACAAGATATTGACTAAATAAGTAAATTTTTTTAAAAAAAAAGAAAAATAATTCCATCTTTGTGAATTCAATTCATTAAAATTGTTTTAAACTTTTTTTTTTATTTATTTTTTAATTCCTACCCGTTCTTTCTTAATTTTTTCTTTTTACCATAAAATGGTCTTTATTATAAATTTCTAAGGACAAATATGGCTGTTGTTTATTTATCACATAATTTCAAAAATGAAGAGATACTGTAATTTTGTCCAGGGGTTTATATTAATACTTAAAATTATATTATATCTAACATAACATATTTTTTAATATGGTAGGAAAGTAATAAAAATATTCTGTTTCTTAATAGACAACTTTAAAATTAATTAATGATTATTTAACCTAAACTGGTAAGTCCCACTCTACCCATGAAAGGATGGTAACTTGTAAAAACCTATCCCTATATAATGAAAGCAGAAAATGGACGCAAATCAATTTAAAAAACAAAACAAATTGCAAACAAATAGAGAAAAAATTGATTTACACATTCATACGTAATAAGTTAATTGATACTTTTAGGAAATAGGAATCGATTTCATAATGAGCAAGTTCAAATAACTTCCACCACTTTCTATTTACCTTGACTTAGCTCCCTGAACAGGAGGATCTATTCGATGTGATTTTAATTTTGAGGATATTAATTCCTGAAGAGGCTATTAAACTAATCGTAAGTGAAAAATGAAGAGTTTTTAATAATGTAGAGTAAAAGAAGATTTTTATTTTACCACTTTTTGCAAGCATATATATATATATAAATGTACCTGTGTGTATGTATGAATATAAAGTTTTGAACGGACCTGTTTCTCACAGTCTCCTGGGTAGGTTTCTAAGGATATTTGAGTACAACCTCAAAAATAACATTAACAAAATTAACGGAAATCAGCTAAAAAGCTATATCCATTATGATTTTTATGTCAAATAATATTTTTAACAAAGCCCATTCATTCAGACTTTATTAATTTCCGTCGGGTACCTTAGTTAGTATAGATATACATTGTTTTTGGACTGTCAACGCTCTAGCAGTCGCTGATTGTGATCAAACTCAGTAATGTTGTTATTTATTAACGTTCACTTTTTGAGATTATATCTAACTGGGATGGGTTGTCCACACGTTACCTCCCTTTTCAAGCCAGGGTAGGATTTCCATTGGAAATTCCTGTGTTAGTTAGTGAGAAGAACCACAACTAAGATCTACCAAGATTCAATCCGAAATTCTGAATACTCTTGAAAAAACAAGAGGGTGAGCCCCCAACACCCTGAGTGGAAATATATATATATATATTTCCTTTTTATTTATATCATTTACTTTAATTAGTTTATGCACTTTGCATACTCCATTGAATTATGTTCAGAGTATGGTGGATTAAAACTATCTTCAATGATAGACTCTTGATGTGGCATCAGAAAAGTCACCGTACCCAAAATGGAGGAGGCCTGTCCCAATCCTTGGATAGGCAATTCCAGTTTGGACGGTCAGAGCCTGAAGGAGGACCCGTAAGCTCCTAAAGCCATTTGAACTCAACAATTGAAATTGAATCTCACTAGGCCATGTGAGAAGATGAACAATAAAAGCCGCTAATTAACTGGTCAATGTACGAGCTGGTTAATTATGAAATATATTGTTTCCCTGCTCCTTTGGTGGTTTCCTCGTAATGGAGTTGCTATGGCTACGCCTGTATCATGCGCACTTGCCTCCTCAATCAATGCTTGTTTAACCTTCTAAATCCCTGCTCCAACAAATGAATCTCCGATTTTCTTCATTTATACCTACTCTGTATGGTTTCTTGCTTTTTGATGAAACTGGAGTCTCCTTTCAGAAAAGGTTCTTTATTCTTGTCTGTGAGCTATCAATTTTTCAGTTTCCTTCAAATTTGTTGACGGGTTTTATCGAAACAAAAAATGTATCTTTCCAGGGTATATATTTATATTGCTTACGAAGATAAACCGTGATATTCAGTATCTTTTCTTTTTTTCGAACTATATGTGCAATTTTTTTTTCAAGTGCAGCTTGTTGAGCTTAGAGCTCATATGATATAAAGGGTGAATAACTATTTAATGTACGGTTTTTATAACGTACAATAATAAAACATGAAAGGTTTAAGTCCACTATAATTTATAAAAAAAACACAAATTTAAAACTGGCCAAAAAATAAAAGGATGGGGAACACAAAATACAATAAATAATCACAAACGGTCTTTGAATAAATAACGACAACCGGTTCAAAGCAGAGTTCACACAAACACAACAGAACACTAATAAACACAACTGCGAGGGTACGCTATTAATTTTTACACTAAACTAAAAGGTAATTGTGAGGTTGCTCGCAATTTACCCATTTTAAATTTAGAGTAATTATTTTAGTAAAAATTGTTTGTGGCAACACTGTTACTGAAAACAGGTGGCATCTTGTATGGGTTAGATTAAGAGTTATAGAGCAGGCCATGCTGCTACAACTATAATGCTCACTTCCCATAGACTACAAATTTGGCATATAGATTTGAATTTTCACAGGTCATAATAGTGTCAAATGTATTTTCGTTTGGAGACATCGATTTTCTTAACTTCTTTTGGTATATCAGTACATTGTAATTAACATATGATAAAAAGTCACATGTGTAAAACAAAAGAATGGATTATTGTATTGTTTTACTAAGACAATAAAGTGGTTTATTTGAATATATTACATTGGCGTCGAGGATTAAAAAATAATGGGAAGACGGAAGAAAAAGAATCCCCTAAGTTGGGGTAGAAGAAAGGAAAAATGTAAGTAGCTAAACTTGTAATTGCCATGTAAGAGAATTTTCATTAAAAATTGATTGGACTATTTTTAAAATGCACCAATCGCCTACTCAAGAAAGAGTTGATTGTTCGACAGTCGATGTTAAATTATCTTTATCAAATAATGAAGATAGTTCTAAACCAATTATCGGAACCAGAGCTGCCCCAATAACTGCAAGCATCATTAAGGCACCTACTCGAATGGACCTAAACCTGGAATTGTAAGTACAAAAAGTCCCTCCTCAACTCTCTCATTTGAGAAACATTCTGAAATGCCCACAATGCCGCTCTGTCTGCGGTGACTGATTTTTTCCCCGTGTATTCGGGGGAACAAAAATGCTCACAAATGAAAACCACTTACAAGGTACAAGTGGCCCAGAGCCAGCAGGGAAGGGAGGTAAAAAAACAAGAGGTGCCACAAAGTAGTAGTGAAATGGCCTGTCTAGAGCTTTAAACCATTCAAGGCACCTGTGGGTGCTGGAATACACCCCGGTTTTCTCCAGAGAAGTATAAATAAAATATTAAGGCCATTGATTAGACTCTTTAAAGACAGTCTGACAGTTGGTTATATACCAAATAAATGGAGGAAGGTAAGAATTGCCTTCATTCCCAAACCAGAAAAACTCTTATACCAGAATGCTAACGCATACAGGCCAATGAGTCTGCCGCCATTTCTATTGAAGGTAAAGGAGAAAATAATAGATAGACATATTAGAGCACAAAACAATAAGATCAACGAGGGCTTAAAGCACCAGCATGCCTATCAGGCTGGTCTATAATGTGAGACAGCTGTGTGCACAGTCGTCATGGAACTAGAGGAAGCTCTTGTGAACAAGGAGGTAGCACTAGGAGCTTTCCTTGACATAGAGGGGATATTTGATAATATCCCAACTTGTTCGATGAATAAACACTAATGGACTTCGAGATAAATCTATATATTGGTAGATGGTTAGTTAATATCCTGGTTGGAATGAAGGGATGTACTATCTCCATTGCTGTGGAGCTTTGTGGTGAATCCCCTACTGGAGGATTTAAATAGACAAGGCTTTAGAGCAGTAGGATACGCCGATGATGTAATATTTATCAGAGGAAAAGTACAATCGGTGTTATCTGATCTGATGAATAGAGGCCTCAGAGAAACAAAGGTGGGACGTGAAAACGATGCTCACATTAAATTCATAGAAAACAGTAGTTGTACCCTTTACGAGAGGGAGGAAACTTACTGAGTTGGAAGCTCCCAGACTAACAGGGGAGATAGTAGAATTGAAAGATAAGTTTAAGTACCTGGGAAAATTGCAGGACATAAGACAAAACTGGAAGGAGCATTTGAATTATGCTACCAACAAGGTTCTTAGAGCCCTTTGCATCTGTAGGAGCTTATGTGGAAAGACAGGGAATGAAGCCCTACATGACCCATTGGTTTTACACAGCAATAATGAAACCGATACTTGAATATGGATGTGTATTGTGGTGGCACAAATTGGATATTCAAGCGAACATCGCAACATCCACAAAAGTGCAGAGGTTGGGCTGTCTGCTAACCATAGGGGCAATGAACAGGAGAGTGCCGCAACGCGCGCTAAAATAGCCTAAACCATTGGATTCCCTTGGGTCCCACTCCAACAGTTCTTTCAAGCAGAAATCTATGCAATTTCGGCAGCAGCCTATCAACTTGTTGAGCTAATAGTGGTGGAAAAGGTTATTAATATTCTGACTGATAGTCAGGCAGCCTGTAGGGCACTGGCAAGACCTGCAATACGATCCAGGATCGTGGAGGAGTGTGTACTGAGGCTCGATCAATTAGCAAGGGTTAACGAAAGGTTGACAGTGCACTGGGTACCAGGACACCAGATTATCGTAGATTATGAAAATGCTTTTAAATTGACCCGGAGGGTTCTAGTATAACCCCCATTGGAACAGTAACCTTTATCATTTCTTAGGAACTCCATAAATAAGAGGCCATGAAGGAATCCCAGAAAGTATGGAAAAGACACAAGGTTACCCATACGAAGGCTCTCATGAGGTTTGAGGAGAGCAGAAACAGGGAAATTTTCTACCTTACACTGCCTAGGAAGGAACTGATTTAGTGAGAGTGATATCGGGGCACTGGGGAATGAATAAACACAAGCTTAACGTCGAACGCAGTGAAATACCAATATGTAGGTGCTGTGAAGGGGAGGAGGAGACTCCTAAGCACATTGTGCTTGAATGCGGAATGCAGGGAGAATTTAAGATTCAGGTACTTTGGACATGAAGGTGCTGCATCAGGTAAGAAGGAAGCCACAGGTAAGATATAATGTGACTTTATAAGGAATATAAAGCCATTCTTAATGAGCCATATGGAATCGAAATGTATTGCCAGCACAATAGCATCTCAAGGACCGCAGTGTTCTCCCTGAAATCAGTGGGGGATTAAGCCACAAATATTGACTACGAGAGATCGACTCGACCTACAACCCCCGTTAACCAAAGAGGAAATGGGATGTTGTCTCCAGTAGACTGACGGGCCTCATTATATCGGGGGTCGGACAGTGGTCTTGTCACCAATGGCCAGTTTGTAAGTCGACGGTATCCAGGAGTCAATGTCCTTCGTCGTACCGATGGGCTGTTATACTCACTAGACTGTTATATTCGACTGCCAGCGCGACACCAGCGCCCACTGGTAATGAACCGGGTGGTCGCCCATTACATTACTGATCATGCTCGCTGTTACTACACTTGGATTATCTAAAGTTGGACACTGTAGCACTAGTCTAAGGGCGCCAAACGATAAGGGGTATTAAATGTTCATTACAATTAGACCACTCACAGAGCTACACATAAAGTTCTAATTAACATAACTGGTGTAAACATAACCAAAATTTATATTTAGTAAATAGAGACAAGAAAGAATTCTCTGACTTGGATGGTTTATTATTGTATCCTTAATAGAAATTAAATTATAAACTTATTTTATCCTATGTACTGTTTCAATATTCCACCTCCTTTGCGCGCAAATAAAAAAGTCATTATTCTACATGTATGCGCTACAAGCCACACTACCACTAACTCATCGAAATTTGCCGTAATGGAATTAGTACGTTTCTGAGGAAGAAACACTACAATGACACTAATCTTAGGAGAGATTGCCAGATTTCCATTAAGAGAAATCTATTGAGATTGTGCTCATGGGGCGAATTTCTTAATATTTCTTCAAATGCCCATCGATCTAACTCAGGAGGAGGCAAAAATGAGGTTCGTTCAAAGCATATACACATAGACACACACACACACACACACACACACACACACACACACACACACACACACACACACACACACACACACACACACACACACACACACGCACGCACGCACGCATACACTCACACACATACAAACACACACAAACACACACATTTTGAATATACCTCATGTTCGTCACCTCCTAGGTAGGATCAATGGGCATTTGAGGACCTTTTTTCGAAAATCGAATGAGTACGACGTCAATAGTTGATTTCCCTTAACTATCTGCTAAAACTATCAACTGGAAGCACTGACATTTTCTTTCACCCTGATCATTTACCGACCCCGAACCATCCTCGCTATAATCAGAGAATTTAAGTATAGAAATGAATGACCAAGTTATCTGTACTTAGTTTTATTTTAATTTCATTGTCAGTTAAGGACTATATTTCATTACCAGTATACTTGTGAAAATTTTATGTTTATGTTATTTATTTACGGACTCCTGATATGGCTAATTGGATCGTGTTATCTATAGATTCTATCCAGGGTGGGACTAAAGAATTAATTCAAAGATTTCGTCACTAAGAAAATTCCTATTGCCCAGATGAGAACCGAACTCACGACTCTAGGATTAACAAGATAAATTAAGTTCAACGCCTCAACATTCAGGAAAAAGTTCATTTACAAGTTTAGATATGTCGTGTATTAATTACCTGTGTAAAAAGTAAATGTGAAAAAAATTGAATTTGTGAATATATAAAATGATTTATGAACTGAAGGCTTACATCTATACTCAGAGCTTCGAAATCCATACCCAGTTTATATTTAGAATACCTCCTTATAAGGAAAACTAGAAGCCCCTCCCATCATTGATCAATGAAATGTTTTATAAACTTTTCTTTTTATTCTTTTTCCAATATGGAAAAGTTAATACTGCTCACGTATTCAAGCTTTTATATTGAATCAGACTTCACTAAAGTTTTTATCGCCAATAAGATATTGTGATTGATTTTTCATCTTCTTTCTTGCAGACTCAAGATTAGCCTATAAAATAAAAAAAGCATTCTGTTCGAACAACCCTTTAAACTTTATGGCAATTCTACCGTAAACTCAAAACTCTCTTGAAACAAGTTCGGCCATTTCTAAAATAAAATGCATTTTTTGTTTTCCTCCCTCCCGTTATACTCAGGTCCTTTATCTCCCACAACTTCTAGCCTGGGGTAAGTGGATTTTTAGGGTCCGTTGTCTTTGGCAAGAATACTTATTTTTCGTCAATGTGCCTGTTCGTCCGTCTGTCATTGTACTTTTATCTATTTAATTAGATAAGACATTGGAAATTCAAGAGGTTTAGCAAACATTTACATCTTTTAATTCTCCAACATTATTAATAGTTACTTCCCGCAAAATTGTCCTGTGATTGCAGGGATCTTCCCTCCAAATCCGTGAGCTGCTTCTAGCGTCAGTGACGAGCACGGATATTGGAATACAGTACTCCGTGGTGACGAGTAAATCAGATCTTTCTCCTTAGCCACTCCCTCGTTCGGATGCCAGAAGGTAACTGGACAAAGTACTACCAAATAAATAAAATAAAACAAATAATTATAAACTAATAAATATTTTGAAGAAAGTGGGATTAGTGAGTGCCTCGTCACATTTTTTTAGCAGATTTCCCTTTAGGGAAATCAGCTATTGAGGTCGTACTCATGACGCGATTTTCGAAAAATTTCTTCAGATGTCCATCGATCCTACCCAGGAGATGACGAAAATGAGGTCCGTTCAAAATTATATATATATATATATATTTGTCTGTTAACGCTCTAGCGGTCGTAATTTTTGTTTGATCGTTACGAAACTCGATATTTAACCGTTTTATGTAAAAAGTCCGCCACGCAGGGGCTGCGTAAACTAAGCAGATTTCCCACGTGTAGTTTTAAAATAGCGAAATTTCACGAGAGCCGAAGAGTTAAGAAAACGGCCGACCTAGCCTTTTGCGGGAAACTCACTCTCATCCATCAATGTATATAACAATATTTATAGTAAATTTAATTTGTAATAAGATTGATTCTATACAAGTTTTCGATCCGACGTATAGTAACGGAAATATTTCAAATTTTAGAAAATCCTCGCCTCTAAACCCCCCCTCCCACTGGTCCGATTTCAGCCATTAACGAACTTGATCTTTCTTTTTACATAAAACGACTAAATATCAAGTTTGGTAACGATCAAACAAAAATTGCGACCGCTATATATATATATATATATATATATATATATATATATATATATATACAGTTTTGAACGGACCTCATTTTCGTCATCTACTAGGTAGGATCGATGGACATTTGAAGAAAAATGTCGAAAATTCCGTCATGAGTACAACCTCAATAGCTGATTTCCCTTAAGGGAAATATGCTAAAAGACAGATCAAGTTCGTTAAAGGCTGAAATCGGATTAGAGGGAGGGGGGGTTTAGAGGGGGGATTTTCGAAAGTTCAAAATATCTCTTTTATTATGCATCGGATCGAAAAATTGTATAGAACCAATCTTATTGCAAAATTAAATGTACTATAAATATTGTTATACACATTTATTCTCTATCTTGAATATTAACCTAGATATTTGCATTTTTATGAAGTCTGTGGTCAGGTATAGTTCGGGTTAGGTCGGCCATTTCCGTCGGCTCTGGTGGGAGGCTTCTCCTAACCTTACTTGTCCTTTCTAACCTTACCTTACCTTCCTTCGTTACTTTGCGAGATTTATGTAAATATGTTCTGTTCATCCGCCCTCCCCCTTCTTTAGTTCTTGGACTACTAAAATTTGAGTTATTTAAATATAAATTATTCTTACAATTCAGAAGCCGTTTCAGTTGGGAATTTATTTTAATTAACTGAAAGATTTCTCATTACCGTTTGTATTTAATCAGGATGGTTTTGGTACCAGTATGCAGATTTCTCTATAGTAATACTTCACATGGGAAATCTGCTTAGTTTACGCAGCCCCTGCGTGACGGACATAGCTTTCTTAATGGAAAGAGATATGAATAATTGTTGATGAAAGAAAGCACGTGGTCTCACGAAACAGCCCTCTTGCGCAATATCAGAGAAATATGGGATTTGGGGAGGGTTGATGATGTGTCAAAAAGTATCCTAGCCACTGGACACTGGCTAAAGGGAAGGTAGGTATGCCAGGTTACTTCAAGACACCAACTGACTTGTAACATGGAGGTGGCACCAGTTTTAAAGGGGTCTTTTCACTGATTTATGGGGCTTTCTCTATAAGCTCATTATTTTATTCAAATTCAATAGTAACCCTTTTAAAAATTGTGCTTTACATTTTTTTTTACCATCTCTTATACTGTTTTAATTACCTATAGTTATTTCATAAAAATATATGGTTATTAAAAGAATAATAATTCCGTACGTATGTGTTCGAATACTTATTAAACAGAGAGAACAATCAATACTCGCATATTCACGTTTATTGGAGCTTACTTTTGAAAAATGATGGGCAAAGGAAAATATATCAGACAATGTTAGGTAAAGGCTAATACCTGTTTATTCAATTTTATTTCACCAACACCAAAAATAAAAAAAAAACTTTTTAAAAAATAAGTTTATGTAATATTTTTATGATTGTCATACCTGTAGGTGGAGAGCGTCGTCACTGGCTGATGGTGTACTGCTGGCTAGCTGCACTCGATCATCAGCCAGTGACGACGGTCTCCACCAACAGGTATGACAACAGTATCACATAGGGGTTAGTTCCGCACCCCTTAGTTGATACACTAACATGTTTATATTATATGGTTTTGTTTGTTGGATTGTTATTTATGAATTATGTGATTCATCTGTAAAAAGAGAATAAATTAATTTACTGCACAATTCAATGTATTTCCTCAGTAAAAAAGTTATTAAAAATGAAGTTATAATTTACATGTTAAGAATGACTTGGTACAGTCTCATTCAGAGACGCCGGGTCATTTGACGTCCAAGGTTGTATTGGACTTCTCCATTCGACATCTGTAGATAGGAGAAATACTTTCTCAGTTGAAGTTCTAGTGAAGCTGAAAAGGGTTCGATGCCCAATTCACTGTGTAGTTACCCTTTTCTCATGAACCATTTAGCATTCGTCGCTTTCTGGAGGACCTTGTTTTGAAGCTTTCAAGTTTTGTGTCAAAGTGAACTCCTAGATATTAAGGTGGATATGGTGTTTCTGCATCCTTGGAATGGGGAGCTCAATAATTTTGAATTTAGCGAGGCCTTCGCTATTAAAACGATCTAGAGCAAATACCTTGGTTTTCGATTTGTCTGGCTTGAGTGCTAACTTTGAGGGGCGGAACCACTTTGATCAGTTAAAGATCTCCTGTGGAAGATTAAATATACCATCATTAAAATTTTATTCTTGAATAATTACTAACGTTTCATCAAAAAATGGTGAATCGATTGTCGTACCCGGTTGTGTGGAGTAAAGAAGAAAATGTAGTGGGCATAGAATAGCTCCATGAGGTACTATGATTTGCCTTGTCATGGTGATTGTATTATTAAGCAAGTTGCTTGCCTTACGAATTCAAAAGGCTCATTGGGATTTAACTGGCAACTTTTGTTTTAGGTTTTCTCTTTTTATAAAAAATTTCACCAGATTTTGCCACTTTTCTAGAAAATATCCAGTCAGAGGCAACCATTGAATATGCTATCAAGAAGAGCAATACAATTCCGCGGGAGTTACTTCATGATTACATTTGTAATTTGGTTCTCGCCAGGATTCTTGTTGTTGGGATGTTTCCTTATTAGCCTGTGAATTTCCTTAAGGTGTACTTAGTCAACTGTATTGTCAGAAAGTCTAACGTGATCAGATTATTTTTGCGTCAGTTTCTGGTCATGTCGGTCTAGTGGTAATAGTTTATTTTCGAAGAGGTCTGCTAGTAGCTTACTTTTTCCTACGTCCGCTATCGCAGTTATATTATTTTCTGCCAGGGGTGGTATGGATGTAGGTTGTTTCAGTAGACTTCCTGCCTCACGCCAGTGAGAAGAATCTGACCTAAGGTCATGCAAAGTAAAATCTATATTTATTAGTTCTGTCAGTATCCAACTCAATGCGAATTTGGCGTAATAAGAGGTTGACTAGCTGCTTCAGGCTTGGCTTTCTAGTTTGTTGACACCTTTCCCTGAAGAGCATTCATTTCATGAATAAGATTCAAAATGTGAGGACTTGGCAGAGGTTCTTTCATTCGTAAAGAGGTGTTTACAGGATCGCAGCTCTTTATAAATTTCTTTCGAGAAATATTTTATTATTTAGAAGTATGACTTTTTTGGTTTTATAAGATTTTGGGAATAGTGAACCTGTCCTGGATTTCTTTGTTGACGTTAAGCCAGTATATCGGTCCATTAATAAGAAGTATGAGTGATGAATGTTCGGGTAAGTCTTCCAAGGTTAAAATAACTGGTAAATGGTCCAAGTCAAGTTCAGTAGCTGCATAGTTGTGAAGTGAGGGGTGAAAGTTCTGGCTTGCGGCTGTGTCTAGAATGTCAGGCGAGTATCGTCTTTGTGTGACGGGCAATACGTGGGGTCGTTAGGTCAGCTCACTATCTAGTCCCAGGTTCTATGAAATTGTCATCAGTTGTGTCCCGTTATTGTGCTGTATTTTGCAGCTCCAGGAGGGATGCTTGTTATGTACATCTCCAATCCTCATTTTGGGGACTACCGTAAAAACGTTTTGAAAGTCACTTTGAACTATTTTGATACCTGGTCTATTGTAGGTACACTGAGAGCATGACCTCAATAGCAGATTTCCCTAAGTGATGTATTAAAAATTCAGGATAAAAGAGCCCGGACATATATGAAGGATATGCTGACCTAGAGAATAAAATTCAAGTGGTTTGGTCATTTGAATATAAAATAAATAAATTTGTGTAAAACCTTAGTGGTGAATGGAACCTTTATAAAAGTACGAGGAATGAGCAAGACAGGGCCAATACTGAGTGACTTTTCACGAGAGGAAAGGCGGAAACTTTCTGAAAGAGAACTGACATATCAGAAAAAAATGGAAGGGCTTGCTCCCACAAATCTCAAGTCTGGAATGGTGGACCATATCCCAATAAACATTATGGAAAAAGCATTAGTCCAAATGGGAAGTCTTTTAGAACTTTTTGTGATTATAAAGAAATATGAGTCTCCTTTACTTCATTTAAAAACAAGAAGAGTTACTCTAACAATATATTATTTCTTTTACAAGTCACAATGTTTTTTCCCTTACAATTATTATTTCGTACACACCACTGGAAATGAAGGTTACTTCATTCATTGATATTCGTCAGGACAATCATTGTTGTCAATAAGACTGAAGTCTTCGGTGGGTATCCCGTTCTTCCAGCATAATGCTCTTATTTCTTGGTTTTTGCTTTTGTCACCTGGTCTGCGGCGGAATAGAAATGCCAGCTCTGAAACAGATTGAAGATTTTAATGTTTGTATATATTATATATTATTTCAGTTGATATCGAGGTCATTTTGAACTCAATATTACAGAGGTTCTTTTAAGAGCAATTACTACTAATTGGTGTTTTACTGATTAGACTTCAATACAAAGGAAATTGTAAAAATGTACCTAATACATCAAGATATACGAAACGTTTTGCAATAGTGTCTACTAAACTCTGTAAATTGCACAATAGGAATTTTCTCTTTCTTCACGGATAGCAATACATACGGTAGAGATGGACGAATAAGCTTATGTATATTGTTTATCGAAATACCACTAATATAAAAGTCCGTCACGCAGGGGTGTGAAGTTTTACAATAGAGAAATCTGCATACTGGTAACACAATGCCACCGTGATTAAATACAAACGGTAATGAGAAATCTTTTAGTTAATTAAAACAAATTCCCAACTGAAGCGGCTTCTGAATTTTAAAAATAATTTATTTTTTAATAACTCAAATTTTAGTAGTCCAAGAACTAAAGAAGGGGGGAGGCGGATGAACAGAACGTATTTGCATAAATCTCACAAAGTAAGGAAGGTAAGATAAGGTTAAAAACGACAGGTAAGGTTAGAAGTGGCTTCCACCTGACCCGAACAGTTAACGGAAACGGCCGAACTATACCCGACCACAGACTTCATAAAAATGCAAATATCTCGGTTAATATTCAAGATAGAGAATAAATGTATATAACAATATTTATAGTAAATGTAATTTTCAATAAGAATGATTTTGTACAATTTTTCGATCCGACGTATAGTAATGGAGATATTTTGAATTTTTGAAAATCCTCCCCTCTAAATCCCCCCCTCCCACTGGTCCGATTTCAGCCGTTAATGAACTTGATCTTTCTTTTTACATAAAACGACTAAATATCGAGTTTGGTACCGATCAAACAAAAATTGCGACCGCTAGAGAGGTAACAGACAAATATATTTATATATATATATATATATATATATATATATATATATATGTACAGTTTTGAACGGACTTCAGTTTCGTCATCTACTAGGTAGGATCGATGGACATTTGAAGAAAAATTTCGAAAATTCCGTCATGAGTACAACCTCCATAGCTGATTTCCCTTAAGGGAAATCTGCTAAAATGTACTTGTCATAGTCATTATTTATTTCACAAAATAAAGCAGATGCACAATCGCTATGAAAGGAACGTAGATATTTTAAGAGTTCATCCAGATTTCTGCCTCTTTTCTATAATTTATAAGTAAAGTGACATAAAAAGAAGAGTAATTTAGGTCTTATTTATCAGTATATAGGTATAACATATTTTTTTTTGATTAAAACCATTTTAAATTGTTGTCTTTATTACTAGTCTAATGTTTATTAATTGTCTTTATTACTAGTATTTAATGATTATTTGTTGTATTTAATTTTTTATTTGTTGTTTCAGTTTTTGTTATTTTTCTATAATTTTGTTTTCATTTTACATTGTGAAACTTTGAGCCAAATCGCCATAATGCGGGTGCTCTTGTATAAATTAATTAAAAAAAAAATCATCAGAAAAAATGTAATTAAAACAAAATGATATTAACCATCGATTTTTGAAAACTCGGTCTTTCTCCAGAGCCCGTATTATAATCTCCACAGGACCCAATACACATAGGTTTCAGTATAGTCCCTAAGATCAAATTTTAGTCAATTATACTACATATTAGGATATAAATTGATTTTGTATGGCAAACCATAATTTTGGAAATCTTGAATTTTTAAGGACAGTCGGAACGTCAATGTCTGTGCACACTAACCACTACAATCAGAAAGGTAGAGGTAAAACTAAGTGAAGATCCATCCACGTTGGTAGTTGGAGTCTAGTAATTGAGTTACTTAATAATTCCGTCAGAATGTCAGGTAACTTGTCATAATGCCTGATAAACTTTGAGTCTCCTAGATTATATTGACCAACACGCTGGCAGCTGGTTGGTTGAACTGTGCATCACCTTCCGGCTTTTGATGAACTCCGTTGGACCACTGTAGGCGACCTATACCTGGAAACCCAGAAAGTTCATGTTGATGGCTTGTTTTGCTTAAAAGCCTGCATGAATCTTTAGAGGTTACAGATCTCCAATACTTACAATGCCAACTGAAAGAAAAAATCAAAAAGAGTGAAATGGAAGGATTTAAAATTGATAAATGTTTGTCATTGAAGCGGATCATTTCATCAGTTCTCCTTCATATTTCCTTTCACAACACCCTGAATGGCGCTGTTGCTTGTTAGCAGGCTGTTAATAGAAGTTCATGAACTACAATAGCAAAGCCACAACATAGTTTGCGAACCTAGCCACCTTCTATTATATCCTCCCTTGCTATTATATGCGCATTGCACCTGACCTCTAAGCATTCGCTAGAATATACTGAACGCTCGTTTTAATAACTTCTATTCACATGCTTATGTAACGTTTCCGTGGCAAACATTGTGACTTTATCGTACACGCTAATATTTCCTTACACCCAAAAAAATAATTCATAAAGAGGTACTTTTTGAACTCGGATATTCCGAGAAAGCTTGCTTCCTTGTAGCTTCGTTGATTTTTTACAGACTGATTTGTTAGTTATTATTATTTTGTTATTAATATATCTCCCGATAATTAGACATCAAAGACATTGATACAATTTCTTGTTTTTAAAACCCCGAATTTTATCCTACACTGTCCTAAGAGCAGGTGATATTTATTTTACTTTGATTTCCGATTAGAGCCTTGCTAAGGAATATAAGCATAGCTATCATAAATTCTACAGGTCGACACCTGTCAATGACACTAGAGTAATTTTAACTTGATAACCGAGAATACAAGTTTTATACACAGATTCATTTTTCCTCCAATGAAGTTATGTTGAAGCAACAAAATGCCACGCTTGTAGAGTAGTTATTTTCCAATTGCTTGTAAATTTTAGAGATTTTTATTTTCTGGCTGTCTCATCTCGAATTAGCGCAGTTGCTGAAGAAATATATCCACTCCAGAATATCTCTTGATATTGAAACAATTTAATTTAAGATAGGTACTTCACTAAATGCCCGACCCCCGAATATAATCAGCATTATTATTCAACCCTGAGCTATTTCTGAGCCCTTTGCAAGTGCCAACCTCGACTACTCTGTTTTATTGTCAAAGTTAATTGACAATAAAACTGAAGCTCCTGAAGATAATTATACCGTCCCTTTTTATTGTCCTTCTTTCATGCTTTTCTCTCTTCATCCCCCTCTCCTCCGCTCCCGGCTTTCTTACTTTGCATTCCTTTCACCCTAAACCTCTAGTTTTAAGACAGTTGTCTCTAGACTAGGACGTTCAGAATCCCGCCATTTTGTCAGTATATATACCAACACAAGGATTAAATCAGAAGCCGAGAATTCACACTATTATGCGTGCACTTGTATATTTTCAAACGTGTTCAGTTCTTGGGTGAGGTGGGTTATACATTTTACTAGAAATGTCTCTCACACTGATTGCATAGATATTGCACATGTTATATCTGTAACCCCAGTGAATAAGTGGTTAAGTCGACCAGTGAGTAAGTGGACTTAACCACTTATTCACTGGTACAACAGATATAATTCATATTTGTTCATTCCTGTCCTATACATTTTCTGTAAATGGAGTATTAATAGACTTATTTATACCTTTTGATTTTCAGACTTTAGCAAACACGATTTTCAGAATCGTTTTCCGAAGAAATTTTAATATTTTTTTTTCCTAGCTTACAACACCACTTGGAATAATCTCAGATCGTTAGCGTTGTATGCAGATATTTTGTTGATTATAATCCCAATAGCTATTAAGTAGAATCTTCAAATGTAAAGGTTACATTTCTCAGGATCCCAAAAAAGATTTTTTATAAAAAAGAAATAATAGACAATATTTATTTGAAAAGTCTAAATAAAAATTCGTCTAGGTATAAAGATGTATTATTATTATGTAATTTTAATTGATTTCTATTTTCAAAACATTTAGAGCAGTAGTTTGTGTGATGCAATATAATAGTATTAATATAAATGAGGTTTATTGATTCTGAACTTAGATTTAGACAATGATGCTGGACCATATATGGTTTTTTGTATTTAGTTTTAAAGACTATTGAAGTAGGATCGCTATTTATTTGCTGTATTTAATATTAATACATATATACTATAAAGACAAAAGCTGATATGTAGCTCAATCGCCCCTGTCGCAAAAAAGGTTAAAATAACAATAAATATTATATTTATTACTACTAAGCTCTTATTTAAGTCTCATGTTTATATCTATAATATGAAAGCATGTCTGCCGTAATATATTTGGTTGATGTCTGTTTATAGTTTTTATTGCATATAGCTGTGATTATGTTAGTAATTTAACTGTTTCCTTGATTAGCTTGAACCTATTCGTCTTCAATACCCCTCCAATTTATACATGAGTCTGCTGTGTTTAAAGGTGGCGATCCCAAAATACAATCATAAACATCTGATTTAATAAATTTGAATATAATCTCTGAGATTTTAGATTCTTTTCTATTTATGCAAATATTTTGTGTATGTGTTTTAATTAGGTGCTACCGTAAAATTTATAATGTTCCTTTTCTTCTATCATTTCATATTTTCGTGTACTATTTTTCTGAATTTCTTATCAGAAGTATCGTACTAGTTCTTGTAAGAATTGCCAGATTGTGCCCTTGTACTAAAGTCAAAATATATTCCCTAGCCAATCCTCAATTGAAATGTGGAACTTCTTAGCTCTAAATTCAATTAAATAAATTCTATTTCAAACCAACAATGATTAGTAAATGAACTTTTTTTTTAATACATAATTTAGTATACATGATACTATACTATATTTTGCTTATATACCTGAAATGTATCCATCTAGTCCAAGCCCCTTTGAACAGGAGTACATTAGAGCATAGTTATCGTAGTCCGTTCCCAGTAAATCAATCTGAATATCATATGTTGCTATACCTAAAACCACAAATATAAATATAGTTAGTTGATCACGTAGCAATATTTAATGGTGGCTATCAATTATGGAATTCGAAGAAAAAAACCTCAAGCATTTTATTGATAGCATATCAGTAAATTTAATAATTTTTTTAAAGCTTATATACACAAACACTACACTGCCACCAAACTTTATAAAAACTCTTAACTATTACAATTTTAAACTATTAAAAAAACAAATCAATATTAAGACAGTAGAAATTTCCTAATTAAAGCTGAACTAATCTAAGTAAAGCTCTTGTTACAGTCAAGATTAATGTCTCTAATGCATATGGTTTTATAGATACTTGTACTTTCATTAACTAGTCTGTTGTATCCAAAATAAAAATCCCAGTTATTCCTTGTAAAGCAGAGGATGTAATTAAGGCATTAACTTCACTGAAATCCTAAATTAAAGGTCAGTAAACCATCGCTTAGAGAAACATCCATATGATGGTGTTACAGTCTGTATGGACACAGACTGTAACTTTTGTTCAGACATTATAGTAGCTCTTGACATTTTAGAAAGGCATTCTTCAATTCAGATGACGGAGGTGCTGAAGCTCCTCTTTGTATTTTTAGTGTTGTAGTGGCTAATGTTGAGCCTGTTCTATTTTTCAATTATCCACCCCCAGACTGCAAACCAAACCCAAACGAATCCCGGAGACATTCAGCCTCCGATACAAAATTCATTTAAACTGAAATAATTGTTAAAAGATGGCTTCTTTGTGGAGAGTATTTCACCATTGCGGGCTCAAGTATTGATTGTGGAATCCCCCAATCATCAGAATGGTAGCCAATTATTCCCAGACAATTAGCAAGTTCACCGATTTAGATGCTTTCTCACTGCCTAGAATAGAAGATATTATAAACAGATTTGCTACATATAATGCGTTCAGTTTGCTTGACCTCCGTAGTGTTTACTATCAAGAGGACATACCTTACACAGCCATTGAAACCGGTGGAAGACTATATGAATTTACTCGTATTCCTTTTGGTGCAATTTAGGAATAGGGTTCCTGAATTTCAGAGAGCTATAACAATTATTACAGCTGCTGTAGGTATTAAAGGAATAGAGGTCTATTCAGATGATGTTACTGTCTGTTGTATCTTGGTTATGTTTTTTGTGCAGTATTTATACCTCTTTGTAAGCGGAAACGTATTACCACTAATGTGTAACCTCACAGGATGTATTATGATTTTTAGTTTTTGTGTGCAATTCTTAGAGTAATAAAACCTTGTTAAAGGTTTTTCATTCATTCTTTCTATAAAAATCCAATATTAACGAAGTATTTTGTATTATTCCTTTTTTAGCCTTCAGTAAGCCACAAATCATAGGCTTATGAGTCTTTTTCGCATAATTTCATTATACCGCTAATGATATCTTGCCTAGCTTAAAATTCTGGTCATGTATACATCTGGCACAGACTTAATAAGCAGAATCAGCTGACGTTATTTCTGTGCCATTCACGGGCATTGGAAATCCGCTTAGCTTCCCAGTCCCTGGTTGATGGTCTTTTCAGTTTAGTGTGAGGCTAGACTTGAATGAGAGAAGATCTGGGTCGGGGGTGGAAGTTGTGAATGGGGCATGGCTGAGAACACTGACCTGCGGTTACGATTCCCTTACTAGGTCTTTCCAACAGTCAGAATGAGTAATAGGACACCTGTTGAAGTACAACTTTCGCCCCTCTCTTTGTTTTTGTTTGAAGATAACATCTCTAAACTTCAGCCGGAATGCTCTTTTGCAATGAGGACTTAATAATGTCCGACTTCCTTGAAATTAGACTCGACTTAAAAAAAAAAAAAAAAAATATATATATATATATATATATATATATATATTATCACACGCAGTAGATGAAAAAATAAAAGTGCTACTTAGAAGTATAGCAAATAGGTTGGTAGCCGTGGTGGCTGGAGGTAAACAAGGACAATATAAATGCAACCGACCAGTAGCTCACTCACGAATATTCAAGTGTCAACATGTGTTCGTTTTCTTGGTACTATCGGTCCCAGCGCCACCTAATGAAATTCTCAAGAAACTCTCATTCATCAAAAGAAACTTTCAAGAATATCTCATTCGTTTTGAGAACCCATTTCTGATCATCAATGACTTTTCAAAGAGCAAGATAGTATTTTTTTTTTTTGGTAGAACTTATGCTTATATTTATGGCTGAGGTTAGCCATGTGAGCTAAGGCGTTAGTCTTAATTTCGCATGGTAAACTTAGAGTGGCAAGATCGATTCCCGCCTCAATAGAATAAATCATTAGTCCCGCCCTGGCAAGAAAAGGGTGGTAACCTGTAAATAACCCGTCCCGTAGCCGTAGTAACACTAGTTGGATGTTAATACTTAACAATTTTTTTTTTAAAGATAAAATTCAAAATATTTTATTTCCTTTATAACATGGACATTGTGCTTCGGTTATTCGTAACCTCTCAACAACATCTTCAATGTGCATTATGCCATCAAATTGTTATGTTATTTTTTTACGTCCACTTGGGGCTACTAAGGGTAATAGGGACGGATTATTTACAGGTTACCACCCTTTTCTAGGAAGGGTGGAATAAGGATTTTATTTAATGCTCACAACTCTAGGTTTACCCTTTGGGATTAAGACCAATGCCTTAGCTCACATGGACAACCTGAGCCCCTCGCCATTAAATTAAGCTTCAATAAATGGAAAATGGGCAATGCTTTTCACTGGTGTATGCAAGTGAGGAAACCTTCCACTTTTCATTACAGATCCTCCTTGGTTAAACGTTGAGTTAATCGCCTGAACGCAATAATACTACACTCATTACTATTTTTTTAAATATTCTTTTTATTTCGTTTATCCAGAAATGTGCAACGGAACTGATTGCCTTGATGACTAAACTAATGCTTTATATAAAATATTCCAACTTTCCACATAGAATGTTAGAATCTAATACAGACCAATCTGCTGTACACAGGGCATTAAATGAAGTTTATAAAAACTACACCTATTCAATTTCGTCAATGGCCAAATTAGAGTGCTAAAAGTATTTGATAGATGGCCCAATATCTCGATAATAAATGTTTATGAACATATGGATGACATGGACGAGGAACATAAGGATGGCTTGTATAATTGGACTGACATTGGTGAAATTCAATATGATGCCGTTAAGAGAGTAAGAGACTTGAACGCTATACAGACAGTCTTTTAGTTCCCTCCAGACAATTGCCATCAAGCAGAAATAATAGAATAAAATGCGAAAGATTTGCATCTCTCATATGTTTGAGGACATCCAATAATATACACGGAATAGTCCTTAAGACAGGCTGAAGTACAAGATTGACTTTGAGCTGGTTTGTAAAAGACAACTCTGTACAAGATGTCAGGGGCTTCAGGAGTCATTCATAGTTTGGAATTAGTAACAACAAAATTAAGAGATGGAGGAAGGGCAAACTAAAGATACAACCATGTTGTTGTTAGTTTTAAAGAACCAGGTTACACAATCACTCCATAATATGGATTTAACCATAACATTTCAGCTGCTTCATAGAGATAGCTCTCTAATAGGGCAACAGTCGAAAATGGAAGATTCAACTGCATAGAATGTAATTTGCAGAGTGTGTACGTTCTAAATGTGAAGGATTTATGTGATGGAGAAACAGTGGTTTTCATTTTGGTTAGAATTAAGAGGGGCAGGCCATCTGGCTAGAATGTACTAACTCTGGTCCGACACAAGACAAGAAATGCAAGAGAGGCAACTGGTCAAGTTGAGGTATACCAATGATGAGATGAACTGCCAGAGTAAAGATGGATTTACTGAGTTCCACTGGCCAGGAACGCCAGGAAATTTAGGCCACACATATAAGGTTTTCCTCTGACTGTCTAATAGCAAAAATGTAATCTTTAGGGTGGCCAGGAAGACACACACACTCTGGGACTCATCTAGTATATATATAATAGCTCACTAGCTTCGGAATTGTTCATATATTTATATATATATATATATATATATATATATATATAGACAAATATATTCTAGATCAAAATAGTCAACGGTAGGATATTTTTTAGATTTATTTTTTTAAATTTATTTATTAACGTCCACTGTAAGCTACTATAGCTTATTGGGACGGGGTATCTTCAGATTACCACCCTTTTCTAGCCAGGGTGGGACTAAGGATTTTAATAAATAAGAATTATGAGTAAAAGAATGAGAAATCTCTATTCTCCAAGCATTTTTTATAAATTGAAGTAAGACGTATCAAGTGACACCCCACACCCCTCCTCCGTCATCTTTTTCTGCATATTTCAACAATTCTGTAATTCTATCATCAGTGTACTTTATTATTTTTGAATGGCGTGGTTATTTCATTTGTTATGGTTGCTTCCCCAATGTCACCTTTGTAATTTTAGATTATAAGGCTAAATACTGAAAAACAGTTATCTGCATTTTATATTTTTCCGAAGAAGCTACCCCTATTCACCGTCGGTTACCTTGTTGGTCCTGGCAGGATTTAGTCGACTGACTGAATAACTCCATTCATGCATTTAAGACCCATATAGAACTAAAGGGGTCTGTCCGATGTTTTTCTTTAGATGGACGAGGACATCCATTCCCAATGTTCTATACTTCTCTTTTACCCAGGACTGAAATAAATATCATTCACTGCTACCTCTAGGTACTCCAGGTTTTTTCCCCTATTAATGAGCCATAGAAGAACTCCTCTATGACACGGAATATACATTTGTGTGTACTTAACTCATCTGAAAGAGTAGTATATATTTAGGACATTAAGTGAACAAGCTGAGACCTTGTGATAAAATCACAAAATATCAAAGGAGGCCCAACCATCACTTCTTCAATAGCTGTTTGAAAAAGATGCACGTTGATGCTTCTTGGTATAAACAAGCTATAGACATTGAAACTATTTCTATTTCAATTTAATTAAAAAAAGAACCACTAACAGTACTAAATACTATTTCCCTAATAATGGAGCCTGTAGAAAGCAGATTAGTAATTTGTGCCAACCTACAGGAGTGAACTGATTGTCTTTCTGGCTCGTTGGTTTGATGTTATCCTGGTAAAGGAGTTGCTATGACAACTCGAGTATCATGCGCACGTCCTGTTCCAATCAATATCCGACCGTGTATCTAGGTAACTGAAAGGTCAAGGAAAATTCAAACGTATACAACTTGAATTACGCATTTGTATGAATGTTTGTGTGAGTGTGTGTGTGTGTGTGTGTGCGCACGCGCGTGTGCGTGCGTGCGTCAGTGTGTGTGTGTGTGTGCGTGTGCGTGCGTCAGCGTGTGTGTGTGTGTGTGTGGGGGAGAGAGAGAAGAGGAGAGAGAGAGAGAGAGAGAGAGAAAATAATCAACTTTTGTTATGTGCATATTTGCCAAAACCCCAATGAGAAACGAAATATCACTATTATTAATTTCAGGCGTCCCTTACAACCCCCACTCCTGCCCGTCCCTAGAAATGTTAGTATGGCTTATTATAAGGAAGGCGTTAGTGCTAATACACATACCAAGTGTCTTATTTAGTTCGGTGAGTCTTTTGTGCCAAATAAAATTTTTGACTACCGCTATAATTTTTAGCATATAACGCCTGTATACTTCGGTATACGACGATAGTGTATATAACAAAAGTTTCTCTAAGTAACAAAATAAACAACTTTTGTTATGTGCATATTTGCCAAAACCCCAATAGGAAACAAAATATCACTATATTTAATTTCAGGCCTCCCTTATAACCCCCACTCCTGCCCGTCCCTAGAAATGTTGGTATGGCTTATTATAAGGAAGGCGTTAGTGCTAATACACATACCGAGTGTTTTATTTAGTTCGGTTGAGTCTTTTGTGCCAAATAAAATTGTTGACTCCCGCTATAATTTTTAGCATATAACGCCTTCATACTTCGGTATACGACGATAGTGTATATAACAAAAGTTGTTATGTGCATAATTGTTGAAAATGCAATAGGAAACGAAATATTGCTATATAGATCAGCTGCTTAAGCAAAGTTCTTGAAAGAATGGTTAATCGGCGACTACAGTGGACCCTAGAGAGGCGCGGTCTCCTTCCCGTGGAGCATTCAGCATTTCGCCGTGGACGGTCAACGATGGACAACCTCGTCATTCTGGAGAGTGAGGTTAGCCATGCCTTCATAAGGAAACAATTTGCTGTGGCGGTCCTTTTCGACATACATAAGGCATTTGACTCAGTATGGAGACACAACATATTGAAATGCCTTAAGTGCTGGGGATTTGTGGGGAACCTGCCAAGGTATGTAGCGGAATTCTTGGACAGAAGGCTGGCTCAGATAGTGGTGAACGGCCTCAAATCCGATCCGAGAGACACCGAGTACGGGATTCCTCAAGGAAGTTCACTTAGTAGCACCCTCTTCCTGATTGCCATGTGTTCCATTACTAAGTGCTTTAACAATAACGTTAAATTTTTCCTGTATGCGGATGACCTTCTAATCCTGTGCCGCTCCGAAAGTCTGGAGTTTATTAGGAGGAATTTGCAGGCCTGTATTAACAGGTTGCTCGCATGGTGCACCGCAACGGGCTTTCGTATCTCGCATGAAAAGTCCAAGTGCTTAATGTTTAGCAGACGCCGAGGCGACTTCGCTTGTCCGTCTCTACATATAAATGGCCAACCGATCCTAAGCACAGGACAAGCCCGCTTTCTAGACGTGACACTTGATAAGCGCCTTAGCTGGCTACCGCACATAACCGCTCTCAAGAACACCTGTTATCGGAGGATGTGGATCCTGAGAGTCCTTTGTGGGACATCATGGGGAGCCGACCGATCCACACTAATAAAAATATACAAAGCATTAATACGCTCCAAATTAGACTACGGTAGCCTAGTTTATGGCTCGGCAAGAACGCCTGCCCTCACTACCCTTGACGCTGTTCATTTCGCAGGCTTAAGGATAGCAACTGGAGCCTTCCGGACAACCCCAGTTTTCAGTTTGTGTGCTGAGGCTGGAGTGCACCCACTCCTATTCCGAAGACACCAGTTAGCCGCAAGATACATCAGCAAAATATACTCTAAACCCAATCACCCATGCTTCTCATACATTTTTCAGTCAAAGTATGAGAACCTTTATCAGGCTGCATCCTCACCAGCACCACTCGCCCTGCGTATGAAGAAACTAATTAATCAGATTAAGGGAATCGAAACCATAGCAGTCGAAGAGTCTATTCCCCCTTGGACGCTAAAAAGGCCACAGAGCATAGACCTTGCAAAAAAGAAGGACACCATGGACAGTTTCGAGCTAACCAAGAAGCTCTATGACCTCCTTGAAAGAATCGACCAAAAGCAGGTCATATACACCGATGGTTCTAAGATCGAAGGGTCGACCGCTTGCGCCTTTGTTGCTGACAGAACAGCTCGCGCCTTCAAACTAAACGCCTTATCCGGAATTTTCTCCGCCGAGCTGTTTGCGATCTCAGCCGCTCTATACCGCTCAATGTCCTCTGATGCCAAACACATCGTTATATGCACTGACTCAAGGAGCGCGGTGTCTGGTACCAGAAATATATTTAGCAATAACCCAGGAGTGGTTAAGGTACTGCATTACACAACGATGCTACACGAGCTGGGCAAGTCGGTGCTGCTAATCTGGGTGCCGGGGCACCGTGGGATTCCCGGTAACGAGAGGGCTGATAGAGAAGCCAATCTCGGCCATTCCTTGCCGTCTGCAACACCAATTCCTCTCACTCCAAACGAAATTGCTGCACCTCTAATTGAAGACATCAACAAGAGCTGGAAGGACCTGTGGGAGGAGTCCGACTGCAGCAAGTTGAAGATGGTGAAGAAGGACCTTGCGGCCTGGGAATCTTCATCGAGACACCATCGTGGGGAGGAGGTGTTGATTTGCAGGCTCCGGCATGGCCACACTAGGCTGACACATCTCCATCTAATTAAAGGTAGGAACACTCCCTCCTGTACAGTTTGCCGTAAAAGCCTTTCAGTCAGGCACATTTTTGAAGAATGCAGGAAATACAGAGGCATCCTGGCTGACCTCGGTATTCCAAGGAGCCTTGGCGACGCCCTAGCAAACAGTAGAGCGGCCACTGACAGGGTAATAAGGTTTCTCCATTTAACGGGCCTTTCCAGCCACATATAGCTAAGGTTTCTTCTGTTTCAAAGTTATTGTAAGAGTTTTAGTTAATGCTTATTGTATCTGTTATTTTAATGGTTATATCAATAGGCTTTAAGCTTGATGTTAATTTTTATGGATCTAATTTTTATATTTATTTTAATTGTTTGAACCTTGTTGTTATCTTAATGGTTATTTCAATAAGCTTTATGTTAGATGTTTATCTTCTTTTCTTCTTTGGATTTAATTTTAATATTTATCTATATAGCTTTAATCTTGTTGCTATTTTAATGTTTAAATGGTTGTATTTATAATGCTCTTTTAAGAATTTATAGTTCTAATGTCTAATTTAAGGGATCTAATTTTAATATATATATATATATATATATATATAGTTTTTTTTTTTTTTTTTTTTTTTTTTTTTTTTTTTTTTTTTTTTTTTTTTTTTTTTTTTTTTATAAAAAAACTTTGTCTAATGCTGTCATTTAATAGTTAATTAGATATGTAGTCCATAAGTTTAATGTAATTGGTAATAACATACTCTTCTTCTTAGTGTTTATCAATGAGTCGCAATGGTTTCTGTGATACCGGCGAGTAGGTGTAAATGCATATGGCCGGAACCCTCCCCCCCCCTTACCAAAAAAAAAAAAAAAAAAAAAAGGAAGGGGGGAAAAAGAAAGAAAAAGGAAAAAAAAATTAAAAGGAAAAAAGGTAAAAAAAGAGGGGGTTGGAAAAAAAAATATATATACAATGTTAAAAATAATGTAAAATATATATATATATATACATATATATATATATATATATATATATATATGCATATTAATATATAATAAAAGTCGGTCTAGCATTCGTGTGCCTGGGACTTCCCATGACTGGGGAACTCAAATACAGTATGAAGAGTGTTGGGCATTGATAACCATGAAGTTTTTTGCCCAAAACAAACAAACAAACCTGGTAGTTTTTCGCCCTTAAATCCTATACAACAACAATTCAGAAGCCGTTTCAGTTGGGAATTTATTTTAATTAACTGAAAGATTTCTCATTACCGTTTGTATTTAATCATGGTGGTGTTGTGTTACCAGTATGCAGATTTCTCTATTGTAAAACTTCACATGAGAAATCTGCTTAGTTTACGCACCCGTGTGTGACGGACTTTTTTTGGACTTTCAGACAGTGATTGGTAAGGGGTGGGGGTGCTAATTGGGACGGGTTATCTACAGGTTACCACCCTTTTCTAACCAGGTTAGGACGAAGGCTATTATTTTGTGAATTCCGTCACTAAACAAACTCTTATTGCCCAGGGCGGGAATCGAACTCGCCACTGTAGGTTTACCATGTGAGATTGAGGTGGACGATTAACACACTTAGCTAACCTGAGCCCCATGTGATATAAAAAATGACTTTTAAATGATAATTTTAATCAACTATATATGATGAAATTGTATTCCGATCACATTTTTTTCAGGAATAAGTTAAAAATACCTTTATGTTATATCGCTATGCACACACCTCATTCATCACTTTATGACTTAGGGCGATAGTTTCTTCATCGCAATCTTATAAAGACAGCTATTAATTGTCAATTTTTTTCCCTATATCTCTAAAAATAGGTTAAAAGAAGGAATTTTCCATTGGACAGTAATGAACACAACAAGAAATCACAGCACCATATTGCCGTAACAGATAAAATATCTAACAGTGGTGTGGATAACACCATCATTCGCTAGGAATAAACACTATAAACACGATCAAGCTTGAACAGGGGGTAGTTTTAACATTTACCCAAGAGAGGGGGGGGGGTTGAAGTCAACACTGTCACCAAGAAATCGGTACCTGTTGCTACAGTAAAACTCAGGGAGCACAGTTAAATTTGACGTTTCAGTATAATAAACGGGCTTCTACGACCACCTAACAAGAAGAAGAGGTATCAATGGCATTTACTCCTAAGAACTTGGTAGAATGCAGAAAGTGACTTTGGTCTTGCGATTCAAATTTTTATGTGTTTGTACCAACACACATGTACCAACGTAAAAATGTATTCTTCGGCGCAAAATCCCTAATGTGAAGCTAGGAAAGATCCCGTTCTTGTGAGGGGCTTTGGGTTGAGAGATATTGTAAAATTGTTAAAATACTTAACAAACAGGGCTATAAACATGTGCGCGTAAGGTTAGATAACCTTCGCTCAGTGTATATAATGTAACCTACTCACAAAAAGCAATGCTATCTACATCCCCAGGCTTGAAGAATACCAATAGGTGTTGAAATCAGGCGGCGAATCAAAGAGTATTTGATGCACAATGTTTGCATTTTGCTGATAAACGCGCATGCCACTTGATGCATTTAAAATCCGATTAGTCTCAGACAATGAGTGGAGGTAGAGAGAGAGGGGTAGAATCCAGAGCCCGTGTATTGATTTGTCTGGCTGGAAAATGCTCCATAATAATGCAATGCCTCTCAAATTCTCTTTTCTCGGTATTTCTCACTCCATCCCCTTTTGACCCTCCCATAAATACTCTTCATCCCCCCACGCGCTTCGTTCTATTGAGAATTTAGCTTATACCGTTTTATTGTTACGGCACAAGTACGGCGCAGGCTCGGCTCAAATTATTGATTTCAGGTGAAGGCGGAAAAGTCTTCTATCTAAAGTAATTGCGTCGTTTTTGAACATTTATAGCAGGTGAAGTATTAATTATGAATCAAGTGAGAACCTAAGTAGAAATCATAATGGTGTTTCTAACAGTGTTACCAAACCTTTTAATACTTTACCTCAATCGAATTCTTACAGCTTCTAAAATATCCCCAATATTTCCCACAAGCCTACTCCTGAAAAGACATAGACATTTTTAAACATTTATATTATAGACTGAGTGCTAGAAATATTGGAGCATTGCCTGATTCTCTGTAAGTGGTTCCACGGGCTGCGGAAGATGAAGGAAATAAGTTTAGAAAAGACCATATGTATGAGAACCTCTATGCGTAACTGAGAGATTGAAGGCTTTATAGAATTGAATTCACGTTTATTGAATTAGCATGTTTAATTACCTGAGAGGGATAGACACCCAGTGTACTAGCGCTCAAAGAGAGTCCCAGACTGTTTGGAGGACGAAGAGGATCAAAGTTACAAATGTCTTTGAGCAACAAGTATCCCTCGTTTTATTCCGTTGCGCCAAGTAATGTCTGCCTTCTCAATATGATTTTAAATTACATTCAACTTAGTTATTTTATTAATAATACTATCATTGGTTAAAATTTAAACTTCATTATTATTTATAATTATAAATTATAACTGACTAATACTTATTTATTACAAATAAAATATAATATTATCTTATAAAAAAATCATTAGAAATGAACATTTTCCTAAGAAAATACAGTTCATTTCTATTCTGGAACTTATTGTAGGTATGTGAATAACAAAGTTTCATCAAATACCTCCGTCATTACTTAAAAAAGACGACAATTTAAAACCTTAGTAAATATTTCATAAATATTTGTTGTAAATTTATATTTAGTTTTATTTCTGGAGCGAGTACATGTAAAATCTTTATTTCGTCTTTCCTCATTCTATTATAATGACTTGCTATTGAATAATATTTACAAACACAACGTGGCGCAGACTGAAAAAAGTTATTTTGCTAGAAGGTAGTATCCATTTCCGTTTTGATTGGGGTTGGACAAGAAAAAAATTCGAATGTAATTCTGATTATGTATAAAAATTAAATAAAATTTTCATTTCTAACAAAAAAATTTCTTTTAAATCTAACATTTGTACATAACAACATAATTATCAACGAATTATTTGTTACTGATTTTTATTCTAATTTTTTAAATTATTGGTAAATAAAATGTTTGGAGAGGGGTAGTCACCCCTAACCCCCAAATCTACCCCTATAATACCAGTTAATTTACTTTAAGCCTGTACAGATAATAATACATACAAGTGGTCTAAAACATCTCAGTTTTATCCCAAGGTGGGTCCAAAAGTACTTGTTGTGGAATAACCGGTTTAGAGGGATATGTACGATCCTTAAATTGCCACCGGGGTTAAGATTCCCACTTAATTAAGCATGATCTTTTTAAATTATATAGCATACTGAATAAAAGATGACGTTTTTTAAGATATCACTATAGAAAAGAAACTACCTACTTAATTGTTTTGATCAAAACCATAATTAATTTATTCAGTATAGGCAACTGTGATTTCTATAAGAGTTCTGTGAATATTTCTGGGTTGGACTGAACAGTTTAAAACGAATAAATAGATCAAAAAGTTTTACCTATTAGGGAAACTAATAGCCGAAACACAAAGCCATTTTGTTAAATGTTTAGTGGAAGAGGGAAGAAGTTAAATTACTAAATTTCATCAGTAGAGATTGTTGCTGATGCATTGAAGATATTGTACATTTACTGATGGTAGCCCTACATTGATTCCAATAAAAGTATTTCAAAATAAATAAATCCTTGATAATAGAAATAAAGATATACTGACTCAATTCAGATGAAAGATAATTTTTATTTGTTATATTTGATTTACACGTATTTATTTTTATTTTTGTAGTGATTTTAGTAAGCAAGTGTTGCCAAATGAAAAACTAAAAAGGTGACACTTCATCATACATGATTCAACTTTTCTACACTCCTCACTTGTTGCTTATTCCCATCTCTACACAGATCAGTAAATTCAGCTCATTCATAATGAAAGGAAGTTTAAAAAAGAAACCTAAAAATGATATATTCAAAATATCAATCGGGCTAAGTTTAGCTAATTTATAATATCCTTTTATTTGATTAGTATGATTGAGACAAAAATATAATATCAGTGGATTTTAAAAATTTTATAATAAAATTTACTATCCTCAGTTGAAGTTAAATTTTCTCGTATATTTGTGACAAAACGTGAATATTCCCTAGACTAGTTTTTGAAAAGCTCCTCCTTTCATACGTTTCTTGATTTTATTTACTGCTTGGGCCTAAACGTCTGAGGCTTAAATGATTTTCCATTATCAACGGAAGGGTAAAAAGGCCAATCACCTCCTCATAAAAATTCTTTATTAACTGCAGAGTACTTTCAGGGCAAACCGCCCCATCTTCAGTACTCTGAGACAAAACAAATACACATTTGTATAAACACATAAACCATAAATAAATAATATAAGTAAAGTAAATGATAACCTGTCAAAATAATAGGAGAGGTATTAAAGAAGATTAAAAAAAACATAAGAGTTAAAAATTATAAAAATAAGAGCTAAGACAGTATTCCAATGTTGTGAACATGATAAAAACTAAACTACAACTATCCTGAGGCAAAATTACATAAACCTGAATAAAATATTTGTGAAATGAGTAAATAAATATTAATTTAAGCATACAAAAGAAGGAAGAAGAGACCGAGAGGAGATACTGACCTAGAGTTTTCTCATGAGAAACATGTAGGACATTATGAATAAATTTTGAGCGAAAAAATATTTTACTGGTGACCCTTGCCATGAAACTATTAATGGCCTAGAGTTGGTCCTCAATCCTGAATGTCGGGCGAGGGCAGCTACTGTTGAGGACAGAACGTGCCTGAGCGTGCCACCCTCACCTCTAACATTAATATTATTGTCATCCAACATGCCCATCCCGATCAAGATCTAATACACCAATTCCATTTTTCTACATTTGCCTAGGCGGCCGAGCACCTCGAATTCAACAGCGTTAGCTTCGTGGCCTTCGTTCAGGTCTTGCTTCCAATGTCTTAGAGGAAAGGTGTACTATTACTCTGGATTTTAACATCCTTCCGCTTTGCCCTGCATTTAGATGTCGCAATTCCCAATGCCAGATGCTATGACTTTTATATCCTCTAATTCATTTTGGAAGAAGACGGTTAATCCTGTATATGATTCCCCAAGTAATATGGTATATTTCATGTATGTAAATATATCAATTACATGCTGTGAATTGATAAAATTGAACATTACATCCAACAAATGAAATACCTTCCTACTCCCAGAGAGAAATTAAATATATATGTAAGAAGGTGGCTGTACGAGTAAAGGCGTGAGTACATCTACGACTGCCGCCCTTAAACTGAAGATAAAAATAGGTGCAGGTTCGATCCCCTCTAAGGGAGAACATTAGTCACGAGTTCGCTACCAGTGCGCGCTAGTATCGCAAATCTTATAGATAAGCAGGAGTCTAATCAGTATATTCGTCCTTGAGATAATTAACCAGTATAATTCTCACAGATCCCCCTCCCCAATCAATGGTAAGCAAGCATAGGGTGAACTTTACTGTATGCTTTATTCCAGTTTGGAGACTTCTTCTGCAATTTCTTTAGCCCATTTTTCTTTTCATCTCGGTCATTGCCAAATTTTATCTGTTTTTCTTTGAAACGCGTGTTAAATTTCTTGATTCCTCTAGGTTCCATTTTTTAGAATAAACTTTATTATATATTTTTTAATCTGGTCGCATTAAGCCATGACTAATTGATGGTCGCTTCTTATTTCTGCTCCTGGATAATTATAATTATCCGCTTGTTATCAGTCGGGTCCAAGTGTATGTTCTTCTTTTTAAATCAGCTTAAAATTTATTCGTTACCACAAAATCATGCTATTTGCAGAATGACAGCGTTTCACCGCTTTCTTATTTCCTAGGCCGTATTTCTCAACCGTTTTGTCGCCGTTGTGACCTTCACCTATTACTGCATTCAACTCGTCTATTATCTTTTGATAAGGTCGTATTTAATAATTCTTCTATATGATCATATTCGAGTTCGTCTACAAGTATTCTGATGTAGGTAAATGCACTTGAATTATAAGTAAATTAACATGTTTACTCTTAACCTTTGTCATCATCAGCCAAGTTCTTATCTGGTAGACGTTTAAGTGTTTACCTGAATCTTTCTTATTTAAAAATTAAATGAACACCATTCATACTTACCTTGCATCCAACGTAGATCACTTTGAAATCATCAGAACTCAGCTCCCCCTTCTCATAGCATTGAGTCTCACATAAGCCTAAAATATACAAACTATACCTTTTCATCTTCTGTTTTACTTTTTGTAACTTAACAACTTGCACCACGTTCCAGGTTCCGATATTGATCTAATTGCAAGGTTTTCCGAACATGAAATTCCTCAGAAGCTTACTCTACATGCCGGATATTGGTATCCGAATCCCATATGTTTATTATTATTCTTTGGAACTTTCACGTTTCTAACGTGGGAAAACAGCCAGGCAGTGGCTTTTCTTCTGTCCTAGTCAGTGCTGCACAATTTGGCCATTGTGCCAAAGATAGACCCACTACCCCAGATACAGTGCGGTGCCTATATCATGTTTTATGTAGCCAGTAATCAACTCAACAATATATCTATCAGTTGAAATTTACACTTAATTTTTATATATCTTGATATAGCAATTTATCACTCCGATTAAGAATTACAATACCTTACTTTAAATTTCCTGGTTTTGGTTAAAAGTGATCTTCCTATCAATACCTTTTCAATATTCAAAATATCATGGGGCATTTAAACTATAACCCCCTTTAGCAATAGTTTAAATCGCTTATCATCATTATAAATTATGACAAAAAAAGTGTATCTGACAAAATTCCAGTCTTAGTATTTATGTTTTGTCACCAGAGCTCTTTGAAGATCACGACGGGCTCACATTTCATTTCTAGAGTCATATAGACTAAACGTAAATGAACTATTTAAACTCTTTTCAGTTTTCAAAATTTCGCGGACAATATTAATCGAAATCATAATGAGTAACTTCTAAATCATCACAACTATTCCCCGCCATAATGACAACCAAGTACTAACGTGTAGACTTTCGGACGTATCAAGCAGCTTCACTGCAGAACTACAGGGCTTAATTCTTGGACTACAACATCTTACGAACGTACAACAAGACAACATTCATGTTTTTACCGACTCCTACAGTTCTAAGCAGTCAATAATTGATCTTTACACAACTCACCCACTCACGAGGTGGCTTCAGGAATTACTAACGAACTTACAAACACAAATGAATAAAATAATAACTATTCATTGGATACCAGGACATGCAGACATCACGGAAAATATCTTGGCTGACAAACATGCAAAATTAGCGACTGAACTTGACACATTACACACTTATCACATTACAGGGCATGATGCCATTAAATTATTAAAAGAAATGTCAGCCTAAAATAGGAAGTGGAATGACATCAGACAGACACAAAATTACGAGAAATAAAAGACACTATCCGTGAATGGTAGTCAAGTATTCGGGACACTAGAAGAGAAGAAGTAGTTCTTTCTCGGTTGAGACATGACCATTCACGGATAACACACGGACACCTCATGTCTAGGACTGAACCACTATTATGTACACTGTGCAATACACAACTAACTATCAAACACTTACTTACAGACTGCAGGCTAAAAACCGATAAGAACTTACCCATCAACCTATGAGAACTACTACACGACAACAGTCCATACATTACAAAAATCATGAAACACCTCCAACTGACTCATCTTTTCAACTACATTTAAAACTATTACCAAACCTTAACTTAAAGAATTCGAATCTGCTACCATTAATATGTACTGGAGAAAATGTAACCGTGCAGACCTACAACTGTAGATAGTTTAACATATATTTCTTTTATTTTAAGGTGGTTACACCAACTCTTAGTTTTATAATATGAGAAGTGTGAATCGCTAAAATTGCGACACACATAAATAAAAAATGTGTTATATGTGTGATATTGCTACAATCTTAAGCACATCCTAATTTCATTAGTAGGAGAATCTGAATTACTGAATATCTGCAATATCAGGATTCACCTCCCCTCAACTTCCACTCCGGACTGTTGTCCAAATTCAATCCAGATTTTCTTAAAATTTTATTAAGATTATTACTAAAATTTTAAAATTTTATTAAGATTATTTCTAAAATTTTATTAAGATTATTTCTAAAATTTTATTAAGATTATTTCTAAAATTTTATTAAGATTATTTCTAAAATGATCTGGCTTACCTAAACTACAAATACCTTAATCCAAGTTTTAGTCTCGTAAAGTTCATTGCAGCTAAGCAATATAATTGTGTGCATATCAGGTGTATACTTTGATATATGACGAAAATGTATAAAACGTTAAAAAAATAACTTTGGGTATTTACGTGTTTGCCAAAAAACGAGCGGAAAAAACTCAGTTGGCCAGGATATCTAATTTGATCCTCCACAACTTAAATTTGAATAAACATAATGGCATGCTCTGGTAGATGTTGAGAAAGGCATTGATTCTGTCTGGATTAATATTTGTGAATGATTGTGTGTCCCTCATATATAAACTTATTGAATATCTAAATACTTAATTTTGATTATGCATAGAATTCTATTTCGAAAGAAGATCTTTTTGTTTCTATTGAAAAATCAAAATGCAACCTCTTCCAAATATTTGCAGATGTCCCACAAGGATCAGTACTGAGCCTCATACTATTCGGTTTAATTTTAAATAATATAAACAGCATCAAAATTTGATACAATCATTTCAGTAATTTGATGCAAGCCTTTATAATGCTTAGTTTTCGGGTTAACGCTATTCCCAACCGCCTATTTATAGGACTCACTCAATTTACCAATTATTTCAATAAGACGAAAATCACATTATAATCAAACATGATGGAATTGCCACAAGAATGATTTTATTCCGTTTACTAGGAAAGGAACCTAATTGTGCCCCGAAGTCAAGATTTTAGGTAATCCAATTTCATGGTTAAAGAATGTGTACCTCCGAGTCCAATGGAATCCATAAACTAACCTACTTATAGTACATACCTACTGCACATAAACGCCCAGTATAATAAGGCTGTTGGGCTATTAGTTTTTGTTCTCCGTTATGAAGAGAAATTTTGGGTTGAGTTCATTTTATAATAACCTTATTTACTACATACACATCGGACCAGTCTTATTGTATGCTTGTCCAGTTTGGTCTATGTCATGGGCAAACATTAAAGTGCGAAATATGAATGACTCAAAATAAAGATTTTAAGTTTAAAAGTTCTTTTTCTACTTGATATTCCCGCAATCAGTGGGTATATAGAATAATTATACTTACTGACGACATTTTCAAAGCTCAGCTAAGCTAGAGTAAACTGAACTGTTTTGGTATGTGAGTGCTTGTGTTTAGTTATTTATGCTTCAGCAGGTTTCCTTTAAGGGAAATCAGTTGTTGTGGTTGTAGCCATGACGCGATTTCCGAAAAAAAATGTCTTCAAATGTTCATCGATCCTACCCAGTAAATAAAAAAAATGCTATCGCATCAAATATTTGTATCTTTATATATATGTATAATTCTACTGTACGTGTTTATGTCACTGAACTCCTAATCGGCTGGACCGATTTGAATGAATTTTTTTGCACGCGTTTGGGTCATGCCCTGGATGGTTTAGCGTCACTAATCAGCTAGGCAGATGGAGCAGAAATGGGGGTCGTAAGGGAGGCCTAAAATTAAAAATAGTGATATTTCGTTTCCTATTGGTTTTTCGGTAAATATGCACTGGTTAAAAGTTGTTTATGTTGAGTAACTTTTGTTATATTCACTTTTGTTGTAAACCAAAGTATAAACGAGATATACACTAAAATATTTAAGTGGGAGCCAACAATTTTATTGGGCACTAACGATTGAACCGAACTTAACAAAACTCGATTATGAAGAGAAATTATGAGTATGTGAATTAGCATTTATTCTTTCATGATTATAAGCTATATTAATTTTTTTAGGTTCGAACGGGAGTGGGGGTTATAAGGGAGGCCTGAATAAAAAATTCGCGATATTTCATTTTATATTTGTTTTTTGGCAAACGTGCACATAACGAATGTTGTTATTTGTGTTATTAAAAGTAGCTTTTGTTTTAAAAATATTATTAAATTTAATATCCTAAATATATATATATATATATATATATATATCAGTGAACGCTTTGAGTTGGTCACAATTTATGTTTCATCGATACAAAACTAGATATTTAAGTAAAACAAAGATTAAGTTAATAGCTGAAATCAGCCCAGTTGGAGAGGAGGTTACACTTTACTTTCCCGTAAATGTTATTTATTATATTCATTTATTCTGCTTATTGAAAATTAAGCGATATGTTTGCATTTTTCAGTTTTCACTCTAGACTAAACTCCAACTCTTATTCATGTCATTTTTACAATAAGATGTCCAATTGCGAAAAACTTTATTCGAAGCTTAAATACTAAATATTATTTCCATTGAACTCCTACTGTGTAAGAAATGAACAAATATTTTTGGTGAAACGGCATCATATAAGATTTTGCATTCTAAAATACATAATATTTATTTAATTGATACTACACTCAATATTTAACTGATTCATGGCGAACTAAAAATTATTTTAGGTCATGGCTGGAATCGGCATTGTGAGGGGGTTTTAGAGGGGTGCGGAGAATATTTGAAAATTGGAAATACATTGCTTACTATGAGTCGCAAAGAAAAGTTTATATTACAAAAGTTGTTGGAATTTTAATTAATTTCCTGTAACTATTTTTTTTTATTACATGTTTTCTCTGAGTCGAATATTAACGGTGTTATTTGTATTTTTTTTTGTTTTGTTTCAGCATTTTGTAAACCCCCCCTCACTTCTACCAATTATTATGATCATGTTAGTTACCGAACATCTCAAGGTCATCTAATATTATAATTTATTTTTACAAAGGCATCAGGAGAAAATAGAGAATATATTGTGAGATGAGATCATCTTCGTACATATTCCATTATCTGAAATCTGCTTAGAGTAAGCAGAACCTTTGTGACGGTGTTTCTTAGGACTTAAGAGGGAGAAAAAAAAAGAATTTTATTTAAAATTCAAATAAATCCACAATCTGAAAGGGTCATTTTAAAGTTGGGCAAGTGAAATAAATATAAATCTAAATTAACACTGCAGATTTCCCTCTCACTGGTATAACATATTTGTGATCTCCTCTCAACCACATATTCTCAATTTCTATGTAAAAAAAAAACCTATGAGTAGAACAAAAAAGCGCCAATATATCGCTTAATACTTGAGTTACAAAAAAATGCATAGCAAAACAACGGTAGAACATCAATAGTTTAACAAGATTGGCTATTATATTTCACGATCTGACTTATAATAACGGAAATATTTTGAATTTTCGAATTCTCTCAACCCCCCCCCTATTTCGCCACCGATTTCAGCAGATACGAATAGCAAGCAGCAAATAAGATCTTTAGTGTTGACTAAATCGATTAAATATGGACTATGGTTTAAATAAAATAAATATTTTCGAGTAAAGAACGAAAACTCTTAATTGATGACGTCATAACAACATATTTACATGTATCTCACAAAGCAAAAGTTCATTGAAAACCATATTTGGTATTTAACCTTGGAAGAATGTTGATGTTTAACCTGGGTGTATAGTTGATGACGTAACAGCATATTCTTCATGTGTCATGAGTAGGAGTGGGGCTTTACTGAAAGACGACAACTAAAAACAAATCCTAATTATCTCGGTTTATATTCATGATACAGGAAATATGTATACAACAACATTTATAGAAAAATAAATTTTCAATAAGATTAGTTTAACACTTTTTTCGATCCAATGTATAATAACGGAGATATATGAATTTTCGCAACCTTCCAACTCTAGAACCCCCATCCTTCTGGTCCGATTTTAGCTGTTAACGAACTTGATCTTTCTTTATAAATGAAACGATTATATATGGAGTTTAGAAACGATAAGATAAGTATTGCGCCAGCTCAAGCAGTAACCTATCTATATCTATATCTATATATATATATATATATATATATAAAAAATTGTAACCTCTGTCTGTACATTGATCTTTTTCGCGAAATTTCACAACTTTTCGTTTCACATGTCATAGACACCATAACTGCATTTTGTTTCTTTCGTGTCTGTTTGTTTGTTTGTTACCTTTTCACGCATAAACAGCTGAACCGAATTTTATGAAACTTGGTATGTATATTACTACTAACCCAACTTAGACTTTAGGCTATATTAAAATTCGGGCAGGAGTGGGGGTTATAAGGAAGGCCTGAAATTATTAATAGTGATATTTCGTTCCCTATTGCTTTTTCAGGAAATATGCGCATAACAAAAGTTGTTTATTTTGTAATTTAGAGTAACTTTTGTTATATGCACTTTTGCCGTATACGGACGTATAAATGAGTTATCCGCTAAAAACTATAGCGGGAGTCCACAATTTTATTTGGCACAAAAGACTCAACCAAACTAAACCAAACTCGCTATGTGAATTAATACTAACGATTTCCTTATAATAAGCCATACTAACATTTCTAGGGACGGGCAGGAGTGGGGGTTATAAGGGAGGCCTGAAATGAAAAATAGCGATATTTCGTTTCCAATTGCTTTTTCAGCAAATATGCACATGACAAAAGTTGTTTATTTTGTTATTTAGAGTAACTTTTGTTATATGCACTTTTGCCGTATACGGAAGCATAAATGAGTTATACGCTATAAACTAAAGCGGGAGTCCACAATTTTATTTGGCGCTAAGACTCAACCGAATTAAACCAAACTCGGTATGTGAATTAGTACTAACGCCTTCATTATAATAAGCCATACCAACATTTCTAGGGGTGGGCAGGAGTGGGGGTTATAATGGAATCGTGAAATTAAAAATAGCGATATTTCGTTTCCTATTGCATTTTCGGCAAATATGCACATAACAAAACTTGTTTATTTTGTTATTTAGAGAAACTTTTTTTTATATACACTATCATCGTATACCGAAGTATAAAGGCGTTATACGCTAAAAATTATAGCGGGAGACAACAATTTTATTTGGCACAAAAGACTCAACCGAACTAAATAAAACACTCAGTATGTGTATTAGCACTAACGCCTTCGTTATAATAAGCCATACTAACATTTCTAGGGACGGGCAGTGGGGGTTATAAGGGAGGCCTGAAATTAATAATAATGATTTCCTATTGGGGTTTCGGCAAATATGCACATAACAAAAGTTGTTTATTTTGTTATTTAGAGAAATTTGCTCAACACTTCTTTTCAATATGAACTACCAGGTACCTCACCTGAAAAAAATAATTCAAATGTATGTCAATATTTTCTCCTTAATAATTCAAATCTATGCATAATGCCACAGGAGACGAGAAATATGACAATATGCAGGACAGTGAAGTCTTACATAAAAAAATAATTTTATTATTAACAAATGCCAGCAACGAGTATTAACCCTAAACACTGGAACGGGTAAATGTCAAAATATTGTGCAAAGTAAAGCCTTGCCAAAAATATACCATCACCATTCAGCCTCAAATGAATTCCCTAGCGAAGCCGGGTATCTGAGCTAGTATATATATAAAATTGTAACCTCTGTCTATACATTGATTTTTTTCGCAAAATTTCACGATAAATTTTCGTTTCACTTGTCATAACTGCATTTTGTTTCTTTGGTGTTTGTTTGTTTGTTTGTTACCTTTTCACGCATAAACGGCTGAACCGAATTTTATGAAACTTGGTATAAATATTACTACTAACTTAACTTAGACTTTAGGCTATATTAATTTTCTCTGAGACGAACAGGAGTGGGGGTTATAAGGGAGACCTGAAATTAAAAATAGCGATATTTCGTTCCCTATTGCTTTTTCATGAAATATGCACATAACAAAAGTTGTTTACTTTGTAATTTAGAGTAACTTTTGTTATTTGCACTTTTGCCGTATACGCAATTATAAATGAGTTATCCGCTAAAAACTATAGCGGGAGTCCACAATTTTATTTGGCACAAAAGACTCAACCGAACTAAACCAAACTCGCTATGTGAATTAATAATAACGACTTCCTTATAATAAGCCATACTAACATTTCTAGGGACGGGCAGGAGTGGGGGTTATAAGGAAGGCCTGAAATTATTAATAGTGATATTTCGTTTCCTATTGGTTTTTCCGCAAATACAAACATAGCAAAAGTCGTTTATTTTGTTATTTAGAGTAATGTTTGTAATATTCACTTTTGTCTTATAACAAAGTATAAACTTTGTCTTATAAGTACACTAAAACTTTAGCGGGAGCCAACAATTTTATTGGGCACTAACGGTTGAACGGAACTTAACAAAATTCGGTATGTCAATTAGCATTAATTCTTCCATGATTATAAGCTATATTAAAATTTTTAGGTTCGAACGGGAGTGGGGGTTATAAGGGAGGCCTGAAATAAAAATTCACGATATTTCATTGTCTCTTTGTTTTTCGGCAAACGTGCACATAACAAAAGTTGTTTACTTTGTTATTTAGAGTATCTTTTGTTTTATACATTTTTTCGGGAACACTGAATGAAGCAAGTAATTTTCGTCGAAATATTGATATGCTCATCAATTCTTTCCAATATGAACTACCAGGTATCTCACCTGGAAAAATTAATTCAAATCTATGTTAATATTTTGACCTTAATAATTCAAAGCTGTGCATAATGCACAGGAGTCGGGAAATATGACAATATGGAGGGCAGTGAAGTCTTACATAAAAAAATAATTTTATTATTAACAAATCCACAGGAACTACGGGTATAAGCCCTAAACACTGGGACGGGTAAATGTCTAAATATTGTTCAAAGTAAAGCCTTGCCAAAATAATACCATCACCATTCAGCCTCAAATGAATTCCCGGGCGAAGCCGGCTATCTGAGCTAGTATGTATATAATTTTGAACGGACCTCATCAAATAGGTAGGGTAGATTTCATGAAATGTTTCAAAAATCGCGTCATGGGTACGACCTCAATAGCAGAATTCCCATAAGTGAAATCCGCTAAAACGAGCACTATACCTGTAATTTGTTCTAGAGCGAGCGCCGTGCCAAAATCGTCCCCCGGAATTCATCTCGGTGATAAAATGGAGGCGCAAGCGAGGAGAAAGAGCGGCAAGTGAAGTATATATGTTTTGGGTCTGGAGTTGAGGCTTTAGATCAATACATGTTCGGAGACTGTCGGCGGTTGGCATGGCATCAGGTGGTCTGCCATTATGGTGGCCGGCCGTCAAGGTCAAGTCCCAATACAGCTACCTCATCGTTTCACATACATAAATTACATTTGTCAGCTGTTCATATTCATATCACAAACCGTATTTCAACTAAGGATAATCACCACATTTTCTGATTAAGGAAAATCAGTTTTAGCAGATTTCCTTTAGGGGAAATCCGCTATTGATGTTGTACTCATGATGGGGTTTTTGAAAAATTTCTTTATTTGACCATTGGTACCCAGGAGATGATGAAAATGAGCACGGTTGAAAATTTTATATATATATATATATATATACTAGCGGACTCGACAGACGTTGTCCTGCATGACATTTCAAGCGATTAGGATATTAAATTTAATAATATTATGTTTAAAACAGAAGCTACTTTTAATAACTCAAAAAATAACTTTTCTTATGTGCACGTTTTCTTAAAAAAACAAATTGAAAATAAAATATCACGAATCCCACTCCCGTTCGAACATAAGAAATTTAATATAGCTTATAATCATGGAAGAATTAATGCTAATTTACATATAGAGTATTGTTCAGTTCGGTTCAATCGTTAGTGCCCAATAAAATTGTTGGCTCCCACTTTAATCTTTTAGTGAATATCTCGTTTGTACTTTTGTTATACGACAAAAGTGAATATAACAAAAGTTACTCTAAATAACAACATAAACAACTTTTAACCTGTGCATATTTCCCGAAAAACCAATAGGAAACGAAATATCACTATTTTTAATTTCAGGCCTCCCTTTCGACCCCCACTCCTGTTCATCAGTCGGGCTGATTTGTGAATCTAAACCATCCAAGGCGTCACCCAAACGGATACAAAAAAATTAATTCAAATCGGTCCAGTCGTTTAGGAGTCCAGTGACATACACACGTACAGTAGAAATATATATATATATTTGTCAGTTATCGCTCTAGCAGTGGTAATTTTTTCCTGATCGTTACCAAACTAGAAATTTAAACGTTTTATGTAAAAATGAAGATTAAGTTGGTTATTGGCTAAAATCTCCGTTGTTAAGTGTCGGGTCGAAAAATTGTATAGAATCAATCTTTTTGTAAATTTAATGTGTCTATAAATTTGTAAGTAGAAGTAATGTAGAAGTTTTTTTCATAACGAATATTAACCGAGATATTTAAAAATATTCATGTTTATGGCAATAAGTAAACCCCCACTCCTAGTCATCTCATATTAACTATAAGTTGTTATATAATGAATGACTTTATTCCAAGTTTGAATACCAAAGATGGTTTTCATTTTGTGATACACATGCCAATTATTTAAATTATTATTTATTTAATGACAATCAATTAAGATTTTTCTTACTTTAGTGGAAAATGTTTATTTGATCTATATAATAATCGATATATAGCCGTTTTAGTCAACACTAAAGATCATATTTGTTATTGGCTGAAACCAAACCTGGAAAAACGGTGGTTTAGAGAGGGGATGAATTAGAAATTTCAAAATTTCTACGTTATTATGAGTCAGATCATAAAATGTTACAGAGCAAATCTTGTTAAACTTTTGATTTTCCACAATTGTTGGTCTATGCATTTTTTTGGTAGCTCAAGTATTAAGCGAGTTATTCGTACTTTCTTTTTACTTTCTGTATACCAGCACATGGAAATTCGTGATGGACTTTTTTAAAATCATTCAAGGTGTGTTCAATTAACGAAAATGCTTTCGTTCAATGTTATATCGCCAATACCGTTGGCATTTTAAGCCATTATTTTGAGAATATTATATACAGGAAATACTGCATTAGGTCTATAACTTACTTGTTAACGCTTTGGTGGTCGACTTGATATTTGAACTTGCCATGTAAAATTAATGATCTTGGATATTGTTGCAGTGAATTCGGACCAGGAATAGAGAGGATTGTATATTAGGACTAACACGTGCCATCCCGAAAATTAACGTTATTTTTAGGAGGATTGAAAAATGTTTCATATCTAATCTTGTATATAATGTAATGTACTTAAAACTTTATAAGTGTTGTACGATATATTTTCCTCTATTAGGAATATTAATACAGTTAGAATAAACCCCCAATACTCCAACTAATAAGGTACTTAATATCAATATCATATCATATCATGCCTATCTTAAGATTCAAATCTTGTTTACATAGAGTTCTTAAAAATGCAAAAGAAGAGATAAAAGTGTATGGTTTTCCGTTAAGTACATGTGTGTCATTTCTGAAAGTGAAAATTTGCACCTTTTATCCAGCCTCTGCTTGAGGCTTGACATGTTAACTGCTTACATTCAGTACTGCATTAGTTTATTAACAATTTCTGGAAGGACTATAATTTATATCAGCGATTTTCTTAAGAGATTCATTAATACGATTTTTGTTAGCACAAATCGCCCTTCATGTAATTGAATAAAAGGCTAAACAAGTACATTATGAAGTAGTCGGTTATGTGGAATATTTATACTGTATTATCAGTTTATAATAGTCCGAAGTTGATGCAATCTGCTAAAATGAAAAAAAATGGAACTAATATATCCTTGTACATTATAATTCAAAATATATTTACAGTTTTTTTAAGTTGTTCCTTGTATCTAAGAAAGAATAATTTCTCTTAATGACCGAAATAGTAATTTAATTTTTGAATTACTAAAACTAAAATTGCTTTAAACTAAGATTGGTTCTCTTTTCTGAATAAAACTCATACAAGAATTTACTTATCTACAAGAATTTACTTTCAAAGCCTGAGCTTCATCTTCACTGCCTATACAGTACACAGTACACCAAAACATTAGATTTCCTAACAATTACAATATAAATGAAAATTACAAGATTTAAAACAAAAATCTACAAACTCGTTTTTAAAAAACCGATATCGTAGTCATTTATTTAATTAAAACATATCATCTCAACTATAAAAATTAATGTAAATAAATGGTTTTATAATAAAGAATTGAATTATATTCAAACTTAAGAAATTTTAAGAAGTCCGTTTCGGAAGGAACGGAGCAAAATATATTATTATTTATTAACGTCCACTTTTTGCAACTAAGGCTAGTTGGGACGGGTTATCTACAGGTTACCACCCTTTTCTACCCAAGGTGGGACTTAGGACGTTATTTAATGAATTCCGTCACTAAATAATTTCCTTTGCCCAGGCGAGAGTTGAACTCACCACTCTAGGTTTACCATGTGCGATTAAGGTCAACGCTTTGACTCACATGTCTAACTTGAGCCCCTAACCGAATATATGTGTTCCGGGAAGCTTCAAATAAGTCGGTTTAATAACTATAGCCACCTTCAACTCTTATGGCTAGTGTCCCTGGAACATTTGTCCCACATGAATTTTCGTAATGATGTGCAATCCTAATTAAGAATATAATATTTTTTTTTTAAATTCATTCGTCCAAACCTCAGCAATTGACATGCTAATAAGCCAAACCTATCAATGAGAAATTATGTGTTGATCGGAGGGCTGTATGAGAGTAATATCCGGGGTTGATTAGAATTCATGAGTGCCAGAGAGGGGTGAAATTCGGCGGAAACACCTGTTAGCAAACACCGGAATGCAAGAATGAAAATGGCATCATAACACGACCTTTTGAAGGCATGAATGTTTTATTATTTATTTGATTATCATTGTTTCTTTTGTTATATTATTTTATTCAGTTTTAATTGAATCACGATTATTATTTTATAATATTTGATATCGGTTTGACGTGTAGAGGTCAGGATAAAAAAATGCTGTTTTCTATATCATGCTTTCGGCCACATGTTTGTGCTGCCATCGTCAGGTGCTAAAAAAACAATATCCACAATGCTTACACCTATTAACCATCATTTAAACAACCTCGGCATAAATATTACATACCAACACCTAACTGTATACAATAATAACTGATTGATCAAACCGCACAATGTTTAATAATATTATAAATCAGGCAGAATCCAAACTGAGGTTGAATCTAAAACATCCAATTGTCACAAATAAGTAAAAATAGATGTAAAAAATATAAGAAAAAATAAAACTATAGATAAATTAATTATTATAATTATTTTATTTTTTTTTAAATCAAATATTTTGCCCAGGAGATTCTAGTTTGATTTTGTATATATTAAAATGAATATTCTGTAATACACAAATCAAATGCGAACTCATTAAAATACATAACGAGGAGTAAGAAATGGGGAAGAGCATATATATATGTAATTTTTTATTTATAACAATTTTAGTGTTTTCTGTATATGTCCCTTGTGAATTAAATATTAGTTATATGGGGCTAATAAAATTGAATCAAAAGTTAGAATACAACTTGGTTAAAAAAAAAAGCCCGCAATTCAGGGGCTGTGTGAACTAAGCAGATTTCCCTCTTGCTGGTATGACACACTAATGATCCCATCTCACCACATATTTCCGATTTCTATGCCAAAATCGGATGAGTAAAAGTAGGGGGTTGAATGAAGCAGTTAAATGTCAAGTATGGTTTACATCAAATAGACATTTTCGTGTTAAGAACGAAGAATCGCGTCATCACACAACGTATTTCCATGTATCTCAAATGACAAAGATCAATTGAAAAAAATAATCGGTATTAAAGTATGAAATAAGACGTTTCACGATCCGTGCTTATTCTTATCGCGCAATGAGCAAAACTGGGGGTTTACTGTAGGCAGAATATGAAAAAAATGAACTTTTCTTCATTAATATTCGATATAGATAAAAAATGTACAGAACAAAATTTATCGAAAATAAATCTTGCAATGGCCTTAATCTCACACGGTAAGAATAAAGTTGGGAGTTCGATTCCCACCTGGACAAAGGAATTTATTTAGTGCCGGAATTCATTAAATAAAATCCTTAGCCCCACCCTGGGTAGAAAAGAATGGTAACCTGTTCATTACCCGCCTAATTAACCTTAAAATAATAATTAACCTTAATAAATAATTTATAATCTTGCAATAAGAATGAATATATTTAAAACTATTCGATCCAACTTATATAACCGACCCCCTAAACAATCTTTCCAATAGACCTAACGCTTACTGACATTTTTCGAATATCACATAATGTGCATCAGCTGATTTTCTCTGAGGGAAACCTACTAAAAAGTGATAGAAAATAAAGCACTAAATTAAAATAAAAGGCAAGAACAAAGGATAAATTTTATTTCTCCATGTATTAAATGAAATATAACTAAATCTTTAAGCACTCATATACAGACTAACAATCATGTTTCATAATTACTCATTATTTGAAATATGGGGGTTTAGATTAGCCATATGAGGTAAGGCGTGGATTTAATGCCATATGGTAAACCTACAATTTCGAGTTCCACCCTGACCTGGGCAAAAGGAATTTATTTAGTGACAGGCTCACTAAATAAAATCCTTTGTCCGACCTTGCTAGAAAAGGGTGGTAAGCTATAGATAACCCGTTCCAATTAGCCTTAGTAGCACAAAGTGGACGATAATAAATAACAATTAACATTTGAAATGGCTCATTAGCTAAATAAGTACTCCACCTTTGGAATGGCCTATAATCATCTACAGCAACACGACTCTCATTTACTCAATACGCAACCCTACTATACACGACCCGCTCACAGAAACATTAGACAAAATATTCTAGAAATTATACATTTAAACATACACATAGACTGGGTAAAAGACCATTCAAGGAATATTGGAAACGAACAAGCCGACACGTTAGCAAAGGAAGCAGCCCAAGATACAAAAATAAACCCAGAAATCTCTCTCGTACCACTCTCATACATTAAAAAAGACTTATGTACCGACACAATACATAAGTGGAACAGAGAATGGACTGCTAGTAACAAACCTTACAGATTACATCAATACATACCAAATATAACTGACAACAACTACAACACAATTAAGAGTCACCATCACAAATGCACACAATTTCTAAAGGAACATGGACATTATTTAACAAGATTTAAAATTCAAGACAATGACAAATGTACTTGCGACTCACAGACAACACAAATGTTTTTACATATACTTTACTGTTCAAAATTTAATCAAAATAGATAAAATTTAATAATGAATATAATTTTATAAGGAGGTAATTGTCCAGAAACACCTCATATTATACTTAACAAATATAATAAAGAACTTACAAAGTTTATCAAAAGTATAGATATGGATGTAGCAAAAATACATTAGAGTGTAAAGTTAATTGTGAGGAATGGAAATCATAATTCAATATATTTGTTTACCTTACATGAACTCGCAAATTAAACATTGGTTGAGTTTAACTTTAATAGATTGTTTTTTTTTTGTTCTTATTTTATTTATTTACTTTTTCGTTTCATTTATTAATTTTATTTGTAATTATTTTACTTATTTTTATATTTTATTTTATTATTATTTCTTTTATATTATGTTAGAATAGATAGTTGATTAACGACTATATATTGTAAAATAAAAATGTATTTAAACATAATCATACATTTAATATGCCATGGGGCAGTGGAACATGTACTCAAATAAATAACTCCTCATAGGGTTACTAGGAGGAGAACACAAACATCTACAGCAAATAATTTTAATGCATTATTATACTTGAGCAAACGTTCCTGTTCATGAGCATATTAGTTTCTTTTTTATCTTTTTATAGTTTATATATATATATATATATATATATATATATATATGTGTGTGTGTGTGTGTGTGTGTGTGTGTGTGTGTGTGTGTGTGTGTGTGTGTGTGTGTGTGTGTAATTTTGAACGGACCTCATTTTCGTCATTTATTAGGTAGGATCGCTGGACATTTGAAGTCATTTTTCGAAAATCGCGTCAAGACCTCATTTGCTTATTTTCCTGAAGAGAAATATCCTAATAGATCACACACTCAAAAATTCTAAAACGAACCATTCTGACTAATATAGAGCTGAAACTTACCTAACCATGGGATACTCGTTTTGAAGCGAGGTACATCAGCATCTTCCATTTCCAATTGAACATGACTTCGGATTGTTGAAAATAACCTACGCAATTTCAAAAGTATTAATTTGAATGTATAACAAAGAATTACTTTTTTTAAGATAGGAAAGGTCAAATTCTTAAAGCGCCTATGTCATACGTTTATCCATGTGTCTAAAAGCGTTGTCATTAATACTTTTGGAAACACCAAAGTCCTGTATTCGATTCTTATGTGGACACTAGACTTTAATCGGCGACGGACTCACTAAATAATTAATCTTAACTAGAAATTGATGGTATCTGTTGCCAGCAAGTCCTAATTAATACATAATACATAGTTTTCGAAATAAATGTATTTACAAAGTAATCGAAATGTATGTATACATAATAGGCTTCCTACGCACAAGCGTATTTATTTATTATAAGGTATGATACACCAGAGTTATGGTTCGCTGACTTCGTGAGTTTCGTTTTTATAGAGCTTTTGGACTTTAATGTTATTGTGGTTTAGTTGCGCATTGATACCTTTAAAGTGCCATAGTTCTGAAGATGGCAGCATGAGATGCTAAAAGTACTGATGAGAAACATTTCTTTCATCTTTCCTTCGGACTGTTTAATTTCTCTTCGACCAATAATCCGATTAGTAATAATAATAATTTACAAAGGTTATTTTTATTATAAGAACATTCATGCTTAATGTACTATTGTGTTAATGACAAAGGAATACCCCGTGTACTAAAGTATCCTTTCTGTCAGATCGTGTGGCCTGTGTTGTCACTCAATGTGCAATCTGCGACCAATAGTGCATTGGAGAAAGATTTCTCTTATTGTTGATCAAGTAGTGATTGAGAAGTGAGAAAGAGATCCGTCAAGCTTTCATTTCTTAGCATCAGGGGTATGTCTTCTATTTAATTTAAAACTCTTCATTTAGGAAGCGGTTGAAGTCTGTGCCATTTAATGTTTTACCCTAAAAAATGTGGGCCGATTATTCTTTCCTGCAATATACCGCACTTTTTTTTACAGGAAATTATGCAGGTGGAAAAAGTATTTCTTTTTTTTTTTTTTCTTTCGTGCTATTTTCTTTCAGAATCAATTCAAAGATCTTGTTCAAGGATAATTTTGTTGGCTTTTATTTCGCAGCATTTTTAAATAAACGTGCCGTTTCTGAAATCAAGATTTGTGTATTTTTCGGCTAAAGGATGCGTCAAATCGAAATATTTACCTACGTAAATTCCTTTTAGAATCTGTCATAAAAAGTAAGGCATTCTATTAGGAAATTCCAAAGTTATGGTCGCTGGAGAAGTACTGGAGATGGTTATGAGGTTGATTATGGAGTGAAAAGATTCTTCAGGAGTCACATTTATGGCACACCAAGTCTCAGCCTTTTATTAATACAATTTTAAGGGGGGTGTTAAGGGAACTTCAGACACCCTGTATATATAAGTTCGATATTTTCGTTCCAATTGAAATATTTTTTATTATTATTTTGTATGATACCAAAAACTAAAAGTGTATTATAGGAAGACTCTATTTTACCTATGTTTTCTATTTGAATTACATTTTACAAATTATTTAAGAAATAGCATTGCTTTCTCGAGTAAAGATGAAGGGGAAAAATTATAGTTTGCTGCAATGTAGCCAGCTGTCCTCTTGTGCTAAGAAAACTTAAGCAGTGGCCTCCAGGAAATATAGAACACATAATACATCATTTAAGCTGGTTTTTTAGGAACTTCGAGCTACAGGATCTGCAAAACATACTTTCATAAAACTTTTCATCAATGTTAATGATCATTGAAAGCTTGTATAGCGTCTATGATTAACTAAGTTAATTTAATTTTTAACCATATAAGCTCCAGAAAAGGCACCCCAAGATGTCTGAAATATATTGATCAGAAACGTAGTAATCAATGTTTTTGATGTTTTACTTATTGACATTGAACTTCGCAAGCTGGTATTAATTTGTTTATAGCTTATTCTCATTTGCCGACGTCAACAGGTGCTAATGAGTGATTATTAAGTGCCGTCATAAGGTCCTTTGAAGCCAGGATTGCCAAACAGCAATCAGTGAAGGCAGTAATCAGAGGATCTATTGGAATTGGGTGATTGACCAAGGAATTTCATTACCCAGCCGAATACTTGATTGCAGCGCTCGAGATTGCGTCCAGCACTGAATGCATGGACACTATCACGTCACAAAATATTTCATAACACGGCACAGAGGTATATATAAATATATATATATATATATATATATATATATATATATATATATATATATATATATTACAGAAATAGTAGCTAGCTATAAAATAAGATATAAATTGAGAATAAAGTAAAATTAATTGTTTCACATAACAAAGAAGGATAAAATAAAAGACCAATAAACAAAAATAAAGAAAGACAACATAGAAGTTAAATAATCTTACAGTATCCAACACAGAAACAAAAATTAGAACGAAGCGAAACCAAAATAATTTAAATATTTTAGACAACGGAATATATGTACTTACTTATATTTTAATATATCAAACTAAGAATTACAAACTAAATACATTTTCGAATTTTTAAAGAATTAACTATGTGTAAGAATATATTATGTAATTGGTCTTCTGTAACATAATAATGTTACAATATCAATAGAATTAAACAAATATTTTTGAATAAAATATGTTTTAAAGTAATTATTTATTTGGCATTCAAGGAAAAAGTGCGAGAAATAGTCTTGTCCTGAATTGCAAAGGAAGCAAGGTTTGTCAACAGCGAAATTAAAACAATGTCCATTATAAAAAATTTTGCTTGTCACAAGCCATTCTAACTTGGGCTATAAGTTTTTTCTTGTTTATATGCTGTGTCCACTGGATATATTCTTCTCCGAAATTCAAACAACTCAGATGTCTATAAATAGAGTTATATTTGGATTTAATGATGCTTTCAATGTTTAAAGAAGACAGATGATTTTGTAAATCTGAGATTAGAAATTCCTTCTTTTTTTGAATTTGGCCGTAATCGCGCTCTAGCCAAAGGTGATGTTGTCCAATCACTGCAAGATACTTCTTCAATTGTAGGGTCCAATTATAAGGAATAGATTCTGTATTACTGAGGTTACAGAGACGTACAAGACAGGCTTTAGGGAGTTCACTATCAGACATTTTCAAAATCTTAAACCACCAATTCAGCATTCTACAGAATACTCTGAGCTTCACATGGATATGACCGGTTTCCAGGCGGACATAACTGTTGGGTGTGTTCCTTGGTATATACATACACACACACACACATATATATATATATATATATATATATATATATATATATATATATATAATTATTTATGTAGAGGAAAATGCATTAACATTTAGTCTATGAATTCTTTAATTTATTTAAGCCATAATTTAAATTACCAGTCGATGAAAATATAATGTATGAAATTCTGTTTAAATTAGGCCAGGATAATTTTATTTTTTAAGTTTCTGGCCATTCTGTTACAAATGACATCAGAATTGGAGTTCTTGTATGTTTGAAACTACTTAAAAACAGCATGAAGTTATTAGGTTAGCTTTTCCTAGTGTTAGTCCGCAATGCCAAAGTATAACTTGGACCATATGAGGCCAAGAACCGGGAAGCTGTTAGATTTGATGTGGCCCGCGGGACGTTTGGAAAAACCAAATTAAACAAAAATATTACACTACTTACTCCAAATGAGAAGAGGTGAGAGAAAAGGGAAGATAACGAAAATGGACCTTTGACCACCTTGGCTCAAATTACCGCCACAGAGTTCAGAATGGACCTCATTTTCGTAATGTCCAGGGTACGATCGATTGACATTCGAAGTAATTTTTCGACGGATATTTTAAGTAATGAATAGCTGACTTCCCCAGAGGGAAATCTGCTTAAACACGTGCATGTGATATGTGGTAGCCGTTATCTCTTACGCTGTTTAACTTCGTCCTTGAAGAGTTAATTCGATGAGTAAGGACCATATGATTCATGCGAACTGGACTCTCACAGCACATACGGTCGTCTTTATAGAACAGACAGGGAGAGGATTATGTCATTTTGTATACCGTTTAAGAATTAGGGAGGAATTATAAAGAGAACAACAGCAAAGGAGTTGACATTAGAGCGAGAGTGACAGTAAGGACCAGATGTTCGTGGTCTTTAGGATGCTGTCTGATTGAGGAATCTGTTTCGGAAAGCGCAACAACTAGTATGCTAGACCCGTGGCCAAGTTGGGTAAACGTGGGCTGATAAAAAATGTAGAGCAACGCTACTGGTTTGGGAAAGAAGGCCATTGTAGAAAATATTTGTAGCTTTAAAGGCTGCACAGGTGAAGCAACTTTGTTGTATTGGGCCAAAATAAAATTTTCTTTCTTTCAAAAAGAGTACGTGGCTTGGAAACATTGGAAACAAATGTAACCCACCATCCTAGCCAAGAATATATAGTAGACCAGAAGAACGTGGGAAAATAGGCCCATGTACTGGAGAATTAATAGACTGGAAGTGAGTATAAAGTGTTTGGGAATCCATATTGTAAGATGTCTTGTTAGAAACAACCAGAAATGGTTTAAAATTGTGACAGCAGATGCCGAGGTCCTTCGAGGACGCCTGTATGGCTGTGTGTGTGAGTTGTATGGGCGAAGGAGGTATGAGCTTCAGTAAGAAAGGTTTGATTTTAAAAACATAAAGAATTATGAGATACTAAAAGTTCTCAACTTTTTTATATATCTCAAATTTCAATAAAAATGGTGTTGCATGAGTTTAGTCAACAATTAGTGCACCTATTGTACTGTAGAGTTACTTTTGTGAATCTTATCTTCATTATTTTGAAATGCATAGTACACATGGAATGAGGTTCTAATAGATATGTGAGACCAATATTAATTATGGTATACTCAATTTCAAATAAAATGTAGAATATTTATTCTACATAAATAGGGGGTTAGGGGGGGGGGCGGTCCAATAATTATCAAGTGCGGAAAACTATATTTCCTCTAAGGGCTACTATATTAAAGCTCATCACGTTTGGATTGTCAAGGGGAAGGAGGAGTTTTAAATCTTGCAAAGCGAGGGGTGGAGAAATCTTCACTTGGGAACTCCATGGCGGATTTATGACTCAGCTTGAGTAGAAGACTCCGGGCCGTTCCACTTTTATGTCTTTTAGGGAGCCTTTTTTTAGTGATAATCAATAATTCAGTCTCCTTGCGGAGAAAGAACTTTCAATATATAACAAAGAAGAAAACTCCGCCCACTGAATGTTTCTTATCTCAACTTCATTTCCTTCAGGCTGAATGTTAACTGGACCCTTTGCTTTGTAAAATAATAGATTAATAATTTACAAGTTTATTAATTAGTTGCGCACAAGATTTGAAATTTAGAATCACAGTTTCAGTTTATATGTTTCAGGATATAGATGAAATAATGACCCAAGTATAATACTCTTATATATATGAATACTATAAACGATTAAACAAGTCCTTCATACTGTATAGCATACTTCTGACCTCATCTCATAACATATTTTCTACTTCTATGTAAAAAACCGATGTCTAGGGGGGGGGGCGAGGGGGTTACTGAGGGCTAAAAACAATGAGTTACAAATAACTGGATTAGTATTTGAGTTAAGAAAAAATGTTTAGAAAGACAATTGTAGGCCACCAATAGTTGGTTCTGAACAATTTTACGATCGTGGACATTTCATCTAATAACAAATACGGTTCAGTGTTGACAGAAAAGGTTAAATATATAATATAGTATAGCTCAAATAATCATTTTCGAGTTAGAACGTACAATTTTAATAGATGACGTCATCACATAACGAATTTGCATTTATCCCTCATAATAAAGGACTATTGAAAACAATATTTGGAATATAACCTTAGAATAAAGTCGTTCAAGATATAACAGCTTATTGTTAATATGACATGAATAGGAGTGGGGGTTTACTTAAGCAAAGAAAATAATTGCAAATATCTCGGTTAAGATCCATGACAGAGAAAAATGTATAATACAATATTTATAGGTAATTTAATTTGTAATAAGATTGGTCATGTACACATTTTCCATCCGACTTATAATAACGGAGATATTCCAAACTTTAGAATTCCCCCTTCTAAACTAACCCCTCCCCACTTGTTCAATTTCTGCCATTAACGAACTTAATCTTTCTTTTTGCATGAAGGGATTAAAGATCGAGTTTGGTAAGGATCAAACGAAAATTGCGATTCTAGACCGTTAACAGACAAATATCCATATATATATATATATATATATATATATATATATATATATATATATATAATTTTGATCTGACATCATTTTCGTTATCTCCTAGGTCGGATCGATAGACATTTAAGGAAACGTTTAGAATATCCCATTATGAGTACGACCTTAATAGCTTTTCCTTAAGGGAAATCTGCTAAAAAGAGAAGTATAGAAGAATGTCTAGTATATTAATATGAAGAAGCACTTAGATACTTTAATTTTAACTAACTGATTACCTATGAGATGTTTAAATATATATGAAAAAAAAACTTAACGTATTCTGAGAAAATGCCCCTCCTATTTCTGTGAAAATGCTCCCTGAAGCTAAAATTAGATTAATCAATGTTTAAAACTCATTTCAGAAATGGAGTCATGGTGTACTGTCTTTCCTTAACAAACCCCTCCTTTCCATTCTCCTACTAGGTAGGCACTTTGACCACCATTTGAATTTGCAGGTCCACTAATTCATACATCATTCAAGTCGGACCTTTATTTATTACATTAGAATTGGGGGGGGGGAGGGTAGAATGGCCCCTCAAGAATTGGAAGTACAAAAATAAATACAACTAAAAGAAAACAATCAATGACTAATAACCTATATATAAATTGAGGAGGTCTAGGTAAAAATGGCTGAAACCTGGTATTGAGATATTGTGAGTGCAAAATTCTACTTGTATGCACAAGTTTCAGGTTAAACGATATTAACCTGAAACTTGTACAAGTTGAACTTCCAGTAATGAAGTGATGGTCAATTTTTGGTGATATAATTTATGCAGAAATCTAAAAAAAAAAAAAAAAAAAAAAGAAATATTTAAAAATATTAAATAAACTCCTTTTAAATATAACCTTACTTGCGCCATTTTTCGGGAGATGGACGGCAGCCATGTTTTTCATAAGCTCATTTTACATAGATCACGTTTTCATACGCCCTTCTTGCATAGACGTTGCCAAGTAAGATCTGATAATATTGAATAAGAACTAAAATAAAAATACATTTACAGCTGTATGTAGAAAGTTAGTTTTTTAATAAAATAGTACTGTATAAGAAACATTACTGTATGGGATCCTCTTTTCTCAGTGAAATTAGTACCAGAAAGTACTTGTCCCTGAATGACACGAAAACGTTTTTCAGAAATTTGGTAAAGTTGAGTAAAAATTTGAGACAAACATTATTAGGAGTTCCGCTACATTGTACTGAATAGTTGCACAGTATGTCTCTGTGTTTTTGTGCTGGTACACAGTGAGAGGAAGCACTATAAGGTATCCCGCAAGAAGTGTGTCTTTTTATACTTTATCACAACCATAAAAATGATCAAACAAATTCTCTTGCTCATTTGCAGTAACTTTAATTCCACAGGTTTGATTCAACAGTTCAATATCGAGATAAAATACTTACTATCCATCCTAGATTTTGTTGAAGTACACGATTCACCCGAATATCGTTAATTCTTTTTGTTTTTTCGATCTTAAAAAAATTTCATTTTTCTTCTTTTTTTTTTCTTCGAAGTTTTTAAAATTCGTTCATCACTAATAACTTCTTCCAAATTGCTCATTTTTAAAAAGCACAGCAACAAACCAAACTTAGCAAAATACAACCTCACAATTTACGCTGCACTAAATATATGTAGAATGTTTACGACCACAAGGAATCTCCGCAAAAAGTGCGTATACCGCCATACGCCCTTTTTACATAGACCTCCTCAATTATTAAATTAAATATATAACTTTTAAAACGTTTATATATATATATATATATATATATATATATATATATATATACGCCAATGATTCAGCCTACTATTTATGGATGCCATATCATTTTCGCTTTATGAACTTTAGTGCAGAGTAACTACAACTACGCTAAACAGCAAACTACCTTCTGACATAACACTGACTTACAAAAAGTAAGTTTTGGAATGTTTCCTTACCCAATAAAGCCATTTCTGACTATTTTCAGGCCAAGACAAACGCATATGGTAATGAAAGCTTCTTATTAGCTATCGTTTTCAAGATACATAATACATATACATTATTAATATATAATGACCTGTTTCTGGTATTTCAAAGTAAAATGATGAAAACCATCACCAAGAAAACTGTCATCACTATAATTATTGCACACTATTACGTTCAATATTGTCTGTATTATTAACTAATTGTGAACTTCATTCATAAAATAAGAGTTTGTTCCACTGGAGCAAGTGGTGACTTCATGGGAGAGTGTTCCTTTGGCCTGTACACCAACTCGGGAACATCTCTGCAGACAGTCCAGCAGTAGTCTTGATTTATTCCAATGGTCCTGACATATCTGTTCTATTAAAGTAAGGTCTTGGTGAGATCTTGATTTGAAACTCAATTTTGAAGAATCTATAAATAGCCTTCATTCGGCTGGGTCATGAGGCCAAATCATATGTTTCATCGGTCTATTAATTTTAGTGCAAGCAACTAGGCTGTTTCTTCTTTCGAAAAAAGGAAGCAGGTCTCTCTGACAGCTCCTGTACTCGGTGACATTGGCACCTGGCTGAAGAAGATGCTATTGCTGAAGTTTGTATGACAAAAGTTTGGCCTTTTCATTTAGCAAGTCAAAATTGCGAGTTCGATCGCTAAATTCTGATTTAGTCTGCGAGGCTCCACCAAGTCATCTGCAACAATGTTTGGGTCAGTGGAAGAACTAGCTTTGATATATATTGATATTGATGATGATATTGATGATAGCTTTGATATAGGGTCATCTTCTTCAGAGCCTCCATGTTCACTCTCAAAATCACTTTCATCAATATTACTATTTTTTGGGGTCATTGGAACTGGTAAAATGTTGGAATACAGAACAGGACGAATTGGCGATAGAAAATTTGGGTACTCTATTTTTTCCCCTTTTTCATCGACAAGGGAGTTCCAGGGGGAGCCTTGCAGAAATAGTAGTTACTTGAATAATCAGCTGACTTTAGCTAAACCATTGGCACTGCAAAGGGCATATCTCGTTTCTTTCCTTTCAACCACTCTCAAAGAATCACCGACCAGGATTAGTAACAAACATCAGGCGCCCACTGTTTATCCTGATCACCTACCTTTACTCCAAAATAATGGTGACAAGCCGTCAAGGTTTCACAGTGGGCTGAGATTCTGTTTCTGAGCACTAAATATCATTTCACCACTCCATTTACGCATTTACGGGGCTTCTGTTTCCTCAAAAACAAGACTGAAAAAACCCAAAATACAAGTACACAACTGGATTTCTAGCTCACTGTATCACCAGGATAATATGGTTCACTGTATTGCATCATCCTACTCAAGACAACCAACCTGCAAGTACCAAATTTCCAGCCAACCAAAAATAAGGCACTATAACTGTATCTCATAAACTAAAGCTAAGCAACAATATTTTAATTGTAATATTCGCGTTCAGCAGGCAAAAGTACATTAATATTAGCTAATTTTGAGCACAAAACATTTTCTTTATCGGTCAGTGTAATTGTTTACAAAAGATATAACTTACACTGGTATGTATTCAGAAATAGTCAAATTGACAATTCTTTCAGAGACAATAACTGGCTTCACAGCGATGCACTTTCTGGCTACTTCTGAAAATAGTGCTCCAATACTTTTGTCCTCATACCATCGCCCCTTAAAGAACTGAAAGAAGAATTCTTAAATTAATAATTAAGTAGGTAATAATATCTAAACAAATTTTAGGTATTAGGAAAGGTAGACAACTTTAAGGAGCTAGCTGGACCGGCTTGGAAGAGGACTGCACGTGAGCGGGATCTCTGGCTAGAAATATGGGAAGCCAACAATCCCTAATATGTTTGGTCGCCGTGGGGTTTTAGGCCTTTGACCCATCAAGAAGGCCTTGGCAGTGACATATTTACAAAAAAAGAAAAGTACATTTACCTATTCGGTTTATTATGGCGAAAAAGTGATTATGTTTATCATGTTTGTTGACGTTACTGTTACTTTACGTTCTTTATTTTATGTTCACCTGTCAATAAAAAGGCATTATTATTAATATTATTATCTGAACAAATTTAGTTAACCCATGAAAAGGAAGAAAATCTGTTATCTTTAACAAATTAAAATCAAGAGGGACTGTGTCCTCTGATTTGTTAAAATCGCATATAGCACAGTGTGTTTTAAAATAAGTCCTTCCCAATTGATCACTCACTGAGTATTTCAGCCCTTACCCATTTATTTTAATTCCATCAAAGGTGGCTAAATATATTTTTGTAAGATAATAAATTCAATTCAAAATTAATGTAGAGCTTAATAAAATAATTTCCCAAAGAATTTATTCTACACCCATTGGATGTAATCACTTCCATGAATATGGTATGAGCTATGTTATCCAAGTTTCCTCCTTGTTTTTTATAAAGGTTTGATATTGAAATAACAGTAATAACCACTGGATGAGGCGTTAGTGATGGCTTTTCTGATGTATACTTGAAAATCAGGACCCGTTTAATATTTCGTTTTAGTTTTTTACTAAATAATAAAGAAAAACTGTAAGAAGCTAAAGAAATACCTCTACCTTTCGCAAGAAATAAACCAAAGTATCCAATGAGAATCAGTTTTAATATCATTCATGCTATATTTCTTCTCCGCTTTTCAATTCAAATACAAATTGGCCTTTTAATGAGTTTTGAAATGCGAAGGTACTCTTTACTGTAATATTAAGGATTCGACAATTCCCTGACTCGGTTACCTACAATCAGAACCTAATTTTCTTGTTATCAATGACTCAGTTTGCTATCATTCTTTCTCTGATATCATTCAATTTAGGATGATTAAGATGTCTGGGTGGCTTAAATGAGTCAGTTGTGCTGATAAGATAGATACCTCTTTTACTGTAATCCAATCATTTCTGAAACCCGTTAGGTATCCAAGGTAGTCAATTGAACTAAGAGATAAATTCTTCCCCTTGTAAATGTCAAAAATCTTTGCAACACTTTAATAATTCTTTTCGCCCCTACCCGGCTGGAAATCACCGTACAGCAAACTTCCCTATAGGTATTTTACAGCAAGGTCTCTATATATCATACCTAAATGTATCTCAGTTAGACAAAAGACAGTCTCAGGAAAAGACAAAATGCATCTAACCGTATTCGAGTTTATCATTTTTATTAATATTAGACATTTATGGGTCTAAAAAAAAAAGTGTAACACTTGCATTCATCTAGATTTTATTCGGTTCATATATCACATTCCTTACATAACAAGAGTACTCTAACCATTTAGTCGCCAGAAGAAAATAGTTTAAAGTTATTTCGTTAATTATTTTTTTACACTGTTATTTAATTGGAAAATATTCATCTTTTAAACTATTAAAAATTCAGAACTGTATAAACTTGAGTGAAAATAAAATAAAAAACATTAGCCTTCACAACTTTCTGCTGTTCTCAGCTGATTGGCTCTGTTGCCACGACAACGAACCCTACCGCTACAGCACCACATGAAAAAAAAAAGAAAGCACTTCAAATTGTTATGTATAATTTTTTTCAAATTTTACTCATGTGATGTTTATATTGACATATTACATATGAAATTAAAGCTCTTTGGACTATTAGTGTGAGAGTCCAATTCTGCTTCCAACGGTTCAACTATCCAAGTACTAACCATCCAAAAAATGTTTATTTATTATATACAATAGAGCTCGTCAACTATGGCGACTTAGCTCTTCTTAAAGGTGGGGAAAACAAGTAAACAAAATAGAAAAAAAAAATGGAACATACAAAATAATATAAAGAACAACACTCTAAACGGAGAACAAAACACTAAAAGAAACAAGAAACACCGACACAACTTAGAAATATAATAGTGGTAAATAAATAAGTGAACAGAAAATGTAAATAAGTGACTGGTTTTTGTCGAACAACAAGTATTCGTAAAAACAGGAATACCCATTCAGTATAATATACCTTTCAAATTTAAACACATCACACACACACACACACACACACGCGCGCGCACACACACACACACATACGCGCGCACGCACACACATTACAAATTTTGAAATATGTAATTAAATATTCTCAAACTGCCCAATTGTTTTTGAGTATGTAAGTATAGTGGAGGTATGTGGCCTACCCTCAGTCAGTAGATCTTTCTAGTCATGAGGAATGTTTAAATAAGATCGTAATCTGCATTCTATTAGTAGGTGTTTTGCAGTTAGTCCAGTGTTGCAATGAGTATAGGTAGGCTTGTCTCTTTTGTTCATTATGTAAGAAAGTGTCAGGTATGTATGTCCAATACGTAGTCATGTGAGGACAACTTGAATCTACATATTGTCTCTTTGACTATCCTGTCCTGTGTTATTTCCAATTACTGGTTGTCAGTACGGAACCAGTGTTTTTGCCAGTCTTTGAGTATTTTTGTTTGTAAAATCTTTTTGAGGTCTGCTGGTGTTAGCGTAGTTATGTCAGTAGTATTCATTTCTGTTTGCAGTGTTATGGTACGTTAGTGTTTGATAAAATTGATTAATGTTATTTTGAAAGAGGCGGATTGAAAGTGGTTTCTGTTTGGGACAGGTTTAAGAATATTTATTTAAAAACGTGTTATTTAAAAATTTATTAAAAGTTTATCTTCGGTGATCAGACGAGGACTTGTGTGCTCAAGGTGTATGCATTGTGTACTTAGCTACCACATTTACTTAAGAATTCTCATTTAAACAAAGTGAGTTAAGGTGTTGGTCTTACACCCTGTAAATGTATAGTCATGGTTCTATTCCCACATGAGGAATAGGAATTCGTTTAGAGACAAATTCACTAAAAAAAATCCTTACTCACACCCTGACTAAAAAAGGGTGGTAACCTGTAGATAGCTCGACCCGATTAGCCAAAGTAGCATAAAGTGGACGTTAATAAGTATCATTTATTTCAATACAAAGTGACCATAAATTTACATAACGTTATACAATATTATTATCATTTGTTTCTATAGAATTGAGGCATTTTTTAAATTTACCAGCGAACTGTTGGCAGTCTCGACGTGTCTGTCGGCACACGACCATATTTTAATAATATCCCATATTCAGAAAAATCATAAATTTAATTATAATGTTAATTTAATTTGAATTTATGGTCTATTAACATTATAAAGCCCCCGTATTGAATGGTCCATGGGATTTTCCTATTATAAAACTTACCCTTTCAGCATCAAAATCGGGTTGAAGACTCTGCATTTCATTCTTGCAGATGCCTTTCTTCCAAGGTAGCTCTCCTCCTAGTGGTGTATTCTCACTCCACACTCCAATAAATCCAATTATACAGAGCGTTAACATGGTCACTAGTTCCCTTGAAGTAAAAGGAATTGTTAACATAATTTTTAAACAAGAAAAAAAAACTTCAATATAAAATTAAATTCCCACTATTAGAGCTCCTTAATGACCATGTTAAGGTCATAAAGCTTTTTCTGCTGAAGTAATTTTTGTATATCTATTTCAAGAAATTACAGGTTCTAGAGGTATAAGTAAATGAAATGAAAACCTTCACATACCCTACGATATGACAGAACTATTAACTGACAGCAGCCAATATATTCCACAAATACTAACATATATAAAACATTATAGTAAGTATAAAATAGAGCAGGTTTACAGCATACTTAAAAATATTTAATAGGGGTAACTTTTATTATATCCATTTAGACGAAGCACAGATATGAGAAACAATCAGATATTTAAGGAATATTTTCCATAATATAAAAATAAAGTACAATCAAGGTGTACATGAAGGAATATAGTTATTTATTATACAAGTGACGAAAGTAGACCATTTTACAACTCGAGTGAAACGTTTACCCACACGAGCGAAGCGAGTGTGGTAATTTCACGAGAGTTGTAAATTCTACTTTCGTCACGAGTGTAATATTAAATTTTTTCTGTAATCCTGTAATACATGATCAGATCTAACCAGAATATGAACAAAATTAGGATGTTGTGAAGATTATGGTATGTTGTTGGTAGATTATATTAGGTGAATCAAATATAAACGAGACTTTTTTTTTTTTAAATTTATTTTAATTTTAAATGCAAAAAATAATATAGCTTATTTTTCTACATAATCCCCTGACTTGGAAACACATTTTTCCAAACGGATTGGTAGCTTCCCAATTCCTTCCATGTAGAAAGATGCAGGTCGTGTCTGCAGCCAATTGCACAATAGGCTTCAGCCTCACCATCACTGTCGAATTTTTCGCCTCCTAAAGCTTCCTTGAGAGGGCCAAACACATGAAAGTCACAGGGTGACAGGTCTGGACTGTAAGGAGGGTGTTCCAGTGTCTCCCACCCCAGTTGCTCCAATTTTTCCCTAGTCATGGCTGCTGTATGGGGGCGAGCATAGTCATGGAGAAGAACCACTTCTCTGATCGGTAGGTCTCGTCTTTTGCGGCGATATGCAAGTCGGATTTTCAACACGATCACGACCCCCCACAAACTGTTTATGGCATGCAAACACTCTGGCTCGCGAAAGTGTCTTTTCCCCGAACTGTGCAGTCAATCTCCTCAAGATTTCGGCCGGTTTTACACTTTCTGCGGCGAGATACTTAAGTACGACACGTTGCGCAGTCGACGGGGGTACCTCTTCCTCCAACATCGTCACGGTGGACACCGAGACGATCGAGGTGGCGAGATCACGTGCTTCCCCTACTCCTGACTAACCTACCCAACAACAAAAAAGGCGGGAACGTTCTCCCACCACTACTGTGCCCGAAAGGCGAAAAGTCTCGTTTATATTTGATTCACCCACGTAAGCATGGTTGTGAAAGGTTATAATCATAGTTATAAAACAACTAGTGATGATTGTGAAGTAGTGCAGTTATAAACAAGTGCAGGTTATAAACAAGGAAGGTAATTATTATTATATTTAAATTTTAAAATATATTGATTATTTCCACCAATAATTCATTCACATTTCAATTTATTTTGTTAAAATAAATTCTTACAGTGTTAATAAACATTTAAAAGCATTTAATTTCCAACTTCAAATTATTTTTTAATTTATACTTATTACTAATTAAGAAGGCAATTCACTTTCTTCACTTGTGAAGAAAGTGATTACTTTCTTCACTCTATTGAAAAATGTTTCACTTTCTTCACTCATTTCAGTTTAGTAATGTTACCATTTTTCAACGATTACAGAAAAAATATATTATTCTAACTGCCCCTTAACAATTAGAGATCTTGCCAATCATCATCGATGTGGGGCACAAACCAAATATAAACAAATGAAATATCTATTGATAACTTTAGATATCTTCTATTTTGTTTCGACCTTAGTGAGAGAACAATGTATGCAGGATTTCGTCACGCAAGAGATGCATAGACTTTTCAATTCGCAGGAATGAATCTATTGAAAAAAAAAAATGTTGAAACTGAAGGTAGACATACAAAACATGCTACGAGTTCTTGAACGATTATTTTACGAATGTAAACAGTTGAATTGAATAGGAAGTCACTATCAACTCTCTCGCAGGATGTAATTCCTAGAAATCATATCGATCCTCTTCTAGTGATTCGTCTCTTATAACTAGATCCAGCTCCGCCCGGGAAATCATTTGAGGCTGAATGGTGATGATATTTTTTTTTGGGCTTTACTTTGCACAATATTTTTACATTTTCCCTTCTCAATACTTAGGTTTACACCCGAGTCCGGCGTGCTGGGGATATGTTAATAATAAAAGTATTTGTTATGTACTTAATTCTACCTATACTTTATATATACAGTAGAGCGTCGATTATCCGAACTAATGTTGTCAGAGGTGGTTCGGATAATCAAAAGTTCGGATAATCAAAATTTTTATTTATTTTGTGTTTATTTATTTTCTTATAAATAATAAGGAAAAGTGAGATCTAAAATAACGTCGTAAAAATACAAGTTTGTTTATTTATTTAAACATAGAATGTATGAGCATAGTGAAGAAACGAGTGTTATGAAATACATACATACACATGTATAAGTTGTCTAATTGAGCTACATGTACAATACAAATACAGTGTACACCTCACAAAGAACGGTTTGAAACTGAAAGTAAGCTATCCACAACCAGTTATATGAACGGAAAGGGTTTCACAGAATCTAATGCAATGAACAAATTAGGTAGTGTATACAGTTCTAAGTAAACCAATGCATATTCAACGTCTAATTTCATTGAACACACATGGAACCAGATACAAATATGTAACGAATCAGTTTCTGAGAAATAATTAATGATGGCTTCCGTTATAGACGTTATGAGAAAAATAATTTTATTTTAGTTTAATTTTATTCAAAGTAACAATAATTATAACATACCAATAAGTAAATTAAATGATCAGTTTAATTAAAATTACACATAAAAAAATAAAAAAACTGGTTCCGATAATCGAACGTTCCAATAATTGACGTTCGGATAATCGACGCTCCACTGTATATATATATATATATATATATATATATATATATATATATATATATGTGTGTGTGTGTGTGGCCGCCACCACAATACTATTAGGAGGTTTCCCTTAAGGGAAATCAACTATTGAGGTCGTACTCATGATTTTCGAAACATTTCTTCAAATGTCCATCGATCCTACCCAGGAGATGACGAAAATGAGGTCCGTTCAAAACTATATATATATTTGTCTGTTAACACTCTAGCGGTCGCAATTTTTGTTTAATCGTGACCAAACTCGGTATTTAATCGTTTTACGTTAAAAGGAAGATCAAGTTCGTTAACGGCTGGAATCGGACCAGTGGGAAGGGTGGTTTAGAGGGGGGATTTTTGGAAATTCGAAATATCTCCTTTACTATACGTCGGATCGAAAAATTGTATAGAACCAAACTTATTGCAAATTAAATTTACTATAAATAGTGTTATTTACATGTATTCTCTATCTTGAATATTAGCCGAGATATTTGCATTTTTATTAAGTGTAACAGACGATCCATGGTTCCCGCCGAAAGCTAGTTCGGCCGTTTCCGTAACTGATCGGCACTCATATGGAGATTTCTATATTGTATAACTTTACGTGGGAAATCTGCTTAGTTTACGCAGCCCCTGCGTGACGGACTTTTTTATACTATGGTATCTCCTTGTGTGCGCAAAGTCCCATTGATAAAAGCCGCCTCTGAGATTAAGCACTATAAGTTGTGGAAAAGCGACTTACAGCTCTAACCCTGAGACATAAAGAATTGTTTTCACTGCCAATTTGTATTTCTGTTTATTTATTTGTCAAAGGACTCGAGTATCGTTGAGAATGTTCGAGTCCGAGGCCAGGACTATAAAAGCGACCACGTATGACCAACGATATATATGAATATTTTTGTTGAAAAGGCATCAGGCAGAAGTACGAAGTCACTGCTCAAAACGAAGCCACACAACTATTTTTAGTGCAGAATCCTTAATGAATATCCAATGCTTGTCAAAATGGCCCCGAATGTTCCGGTTCCTAGCATAATAACGCAATAAATTGGACGCCGAACCTGATATGATTCTCTTCTATCAAACGTGATATCAACCAATTGTTGAAAAATAAAAAAAAACTGTTTCATACTTCCCATTAGATTTCTTGTTCTCTTCTATTATTGTGTATATTTGTTATGTTATAAGTAACTGTTAAATTGTAGTCGTATTATGATCATTATTATTAAAAATGCACATAAAGGCATTTTTGGTTTATTTTAGGGATCCTAAAGGGTTGCGTCAGCAAAACAGTTTAAGAACAGCAGCATTAAAAAAATACTTCGGAACCACTTATCTCAGGCTCTCTTTTAAGTGACCTTTCTTTTCACTTTCATTTTACCGTTGAAATAAAGAATAAATCTCGTTAAAAAAAATAGCATTGGAGTGCGGCGCATTATGTCATTGAAAAGAAAAAGTCCGTCACGCAGGAGCTGCGTAAACTAAGCAGATTTCCCACGTGAAGTTTTACAATAGAGAAATCTGCCTAATAACAACTGTAGTAGTAAGAAACCTCTAAACCTAAAACATTATTTAGGACGTAATAACCCAGTAGTTTCTAGCCCCAAAAAACAGTTAACCTAACCTCTAAACCTATTCACGAGGGACGAGGGATAGTTATGGAAACGGCCACCAGAGCTCTCGGCGGAAAGTCCGAACATAGCCTACTGGTGACCACACGCAGAATACAAATGCAAATATCTCGGTTAATATTCAAGATAGAGAAAAAATGTATATAACAATATTTATAGTAAATTTAATTTGCAATAAGATTGATTTTGTACAATTTTTCGGTCCGACGTATAGTAACGGAGATATTTCGAATTTTTGAAAATCCTCCCCTCTAAACCCCCCCTCCCACTGGTCCGATTTCAGCCGTTAACGAACTTGATCTTTCTTTTTACATAAAACGACTAAATATCGACTTTGGTGACGATCAAACAAAAATTGCGACCGCTAGAGCGGTAACAGACAAATATATATATATATATATATATATATATATATATATATATATATATATATATACAGTTTTGAACGGACCTCATTTTCGTCATCTCCTGGGTAGGATCGATGGACATTTGAAGAAAAATTTCGAAAATTCCGTCATGAGTACAACCTCAATAGCTGATTTCCCTTAAGGGAAATCTGCTAAAATGGTAGTCGAAGACACGGAAAGAGAAATATGAAGACCTACAGATGATTGATCCCAGCAACAAGTTGTTGAAACACTTATAGGCCCTATGCCAACTTCTAATTCTTACTTCCCTGTTGAGTTCAGTCAATGGTAAGTGTCTTCATTTGCCCCTCTGACTTCTTTGCAATTATAATTATTATTTTATATGCTCTTCCTAGTCATTTTTAATGGTTTCCAATTTACTGTGAAGATTTTTTTCTTTATACTGAAATGAATAGAGTTCTGTAGGATTGGAAGGGTCACTCGAAGACTAGGACACTGTTTTAAACTGCTAGAAAATAGTCAGGAGTAATAAACGCAAAAGTTTGTATCTTTTTTAATCCTTTTATCGCTGCTATCAGCAGGCATTAAAATGAACAAATATGTGCATGTAAGTAATAACAGCAACAAGACGACCTTTGGTTCTTATAATAGTTGTAGTTAGACTGCCTTTAGTGCCATCTACAGGCATCAGATGGAATGAGGGGTGGCACGGCACGGACGAGTCGCAGTAAGTCCGTATACACCAAGCTACACACACGTGTCAGTCGAGAAATTAACTTACCGTCTTATCAAAGCCGGCCAGCCATCATCAAGAGACCTTCCTTCATGTTCAAACCAGAGGGTAAGTATATATATATATATATATATATATATATATATATATATATACATATGTATTTGTAACGTCTGTCTGTGGATTCATTTTTTTTTCTCGAAATTTCATGATACCTTTTTGTTTCACATGCCATAGACACAATATCTGCAATTTTTGGTTGAGTTGTCTGCTTGTTTATTTGTTCGTATGTTATCTTTTCACGAAGAAGTGGCTGAACGAAATTTTATGAAACTTGGTACGTATATCACTAATAACCTAACTTAGACTATATGCTATATTCTCTGAGGCGAACAGGGTGAAGTTTATAAGGGAGGTCTTAAATTAAAAATAGTGATTTTTCGTTTCCTATTGGTTTTTTGGCAAATATGCACATAGTAAAAGTTGTTTATTTTGTTATTTGGAGTAAGTTTTTTCATATATACTTTTGTCGTATAACAAAGTTTAAACGAGATATACACTAAGAACTAAAGCAGGAGTCAACAATCTTAAAGGGCTTAAAAGACTGAACCGAACTCAACGAAACTCCGTACGTAATTTAGTACTAATACCTCTCTGATTATAAGCTAAATTAATGTTTGTTGGCAAGAACTGGAGTGGGGTCAATGAGGGAGGACTGAAATAAAAACTAGCACTATTTTGTTTTCTATTGATTTTTTAGCAAAATTGTGCATGAGAAAAGTTGTTTATTTTGATATTCAAAGCAACATTTGTCATTTACACTTTTGTCGTATAACGAAGTATAAATGAGATTCACGCTAAAAACTATACGGGGAGTCAACAATTTTATTTGGCACAAACTACTCAACAGAACTCAACGAAATTCTGTATGCGGGTTAGTATTAGAACTTCCTTGATTAAACGCTATATGAACATTTTTAGAAAAGAACAGGAGTGGGTGTTGTAAGGAAGACCTAATATAAAATATAGCGATTTCGTTTTCTATTGGGTTTTCGCTAAATGAGCACATACTTAACGTTGTTTTGTTTATAATTTAGAGAACATTAGTTATCTACATTTTGTCGTATAAGGAATTAAAAAAAAAGATAGCGTTACTCTAATCATTAAAGCGGGGGTCAAAAATGAATTGCACACCAACTGTTGTTGGCGAGAAAGGGATGCTACCCCTTTCCCACTAAAAGCACACACAACAGACAATGTCAGACATTATGAATACTAAGTTTATTTGTCGGGCATATAATAGAATATATATAAGAATGGTTATTAAATACATAAAATGGGTATATTTGATTTGTTTGGGGCTGCTTTTGGGAATCGAAATTGCTAATATTACTTAGTTTATAATAATAAATGCTAATGTTTTTAACAATGAATTCGGATTGAATAATAACCAGTTAACGTTTCGTCTGAAAAACTCTGCAATACTTCATCGATTGTTCAGAAAGCTTTAAAATTTAATAAAAGTAAAAATTCAGAATGCGTTGCATTGAGTGACTTTCGCACTAAATTTATATAATATAATGCCTAAATATTTCCCTAGCAATGCTACCTCAGTAATGGTTCTTAATAACTATGAATGAATGCAATCCATGATTATGATTAATACTGTCCAGGATATATTCAAAAGTACAAACGAGCTGATGAGGAAATTTCTTTTTCTTTTTAATCTTCAGGGCTAACCAATTCTATAAGTTTGCTTTAGCTTGCCAAATATTCAGGTATATGACCTAAAACACGGAAACGGGGAATGTAAAAATATTGTGTACATATAAACCTTGCCAAAAAAAAAAAAAAAAAAAAAAAAAAAAAAAAAAAAAAAAAAAAAGAAACCTCAGAGAAGCTTAGCTAGTCATTCTATATGGAAATACCAGCTTACCCTTCTAATCCTAACAAAATACAGTCCACTATTTCTTGCTTATTCTTTGCGTTTTAACTTTACCAAACAACCTTACTATATATTATATGTATAATAAGTGTTGTTGCTGGATTACGGTTGTATTGCTTATTCTTCTGACAGCTGCAAACACTAAAACTAGTGGCAGTGAGTGTGTGTTCCCTTAGTTTTGTTCTTTTTCGTGTTGCATTTTTTGTTATTTTGTTGAATTGTTTTTGTTTTGAAAAACAAGTCATTAGTACGACGTATACGACCTCAAAATATATTTATTATATTAAAAGTTATTCTTAAAAGGCATTTTGTTGAATAAATATACTAAAACACAGAGTTGGCCCAGGGAGACACTTTTACTGGTCTTATTGATGCGACAGGACGAAGGATTGCTCTGGACTTGAGGGATATATAATAAACGAAAAATTCTAATAAATAATTCTTATTGCATATTTAACTGTACGTAAATGTTTATAAATACGCATCTTCTTTGTCATGAATATTAAAAAAGATAATTTCATTTTTAGCAAATTTCCCTTGAGGGAAATCAGCTATTGAGCTATTGTCCTACGCTCCTACGTCAGAGATGACGAAAAATGGGTTCAAAACTGTACGTGTATGTATATATATATATATATTTGTCTGTTGTCGCTCTAGCGGTCACAATTATTGTTTGAACTCAATATTTAGTGGTTTTATGTAAAAAGAAAGATCAAGTTCATTAATGGCTGAAATCGGATCAGAGGGGGGGGCGGAGGTTTAGAGGGGGAGAATTTCGAAAATTCTTAATATCTCCGTTATTATGCGTCGTATCGAAAAATTAAATAGAACCATTCTTATTGCAAATTTAATGTTCTATAAATGTCGTTATGTACATATTTTCACTATATTGATTATTAACTGAGATATTTGTATTTATCAGTTTTAGGGATTCTGTAAACCCCCACTTCTACTCATCTGATAATAACAATATTCCATTATGTAATGAAGCACTTTATTTTAAGCTTAAATACCAATTATTGTTCCCATTGAACTACTTTTAGTTTTTGAGTTATGCAAAACGTGACGCACGTGGGAAATCTGCTTAGTTAACGGAGCCCCTGCGTGACGGACTTTTTAGTTTTCAGGCTTCAGCAAGCCCCCACTCCTACTCGTGCCGTATTAACAATATGTTGCGCTGACGAGGAATTAGGGGTGGGTTATAACGCTTAAATTCTTAATATATTTTTTATTATGAGTCGTATCAAAAACAAATTATAGAACCAATCTTGTTAAACTATTGATGTCTTAAATTGTTGTCTTATTCATTTTGCCCCAGCTCATATATAAAGCTACTTATTCGTGCGTCCTTGTTTTCAGCATTTTGTGAACCCCCACTTATACTAAACGGATTTTTACTAAGAAATATAAAATATATGGTGAGACAGACCAACTAAATTTGCTTTTAGTCCTAATAACACTAAATACATTATATTTGCTTTGTTATTAATCTAAACTTATTTAAGGGTGGTATGATTTATAAAGATCGTGACCATACCTAAATTTCACTACCGTGTTTCTCCCTTAATTACGCAGATTTTGTTATAAGCGAGTCTTGACTGACGAGAGTTAATGGGATTTTTCTGTCTTTATTGGAAAGTGCTCCCAGCTATCATAGAGAGAGGTGGAATTTGGTGTCAAGGTTAGTTGAATCCTAGTTTTTCGGTATAGTTTTCGTAAAACTACCATAACTGAAAGTACATTAAACTAATTACTATTAAAAGCGCAGGCCTATAGTCATAGTTTTCCTACATACCATGAGGATTAATATTGTAAAACGTTGGAGTTTTAATATAGGATGTTTTTCAACGATTCCTAATTGAATATTAAATTAAATTTTTAATCACCTTGAGCGATAATGACCCCATTAAAACGGCACTTTTAAAAAAAAAAAACAAAAAAAAATCCTGTGTGTTGTATCGTATTTATTTTGCCTGACGCAGAAAACGACGTATTAACTATGTAGTCAGGTGATGAAGAAGGAAAAGTATAGCGTTTTCATCACTCCATTCATGAAAACCGGAAAAGCTCTTAATCCAATTAATGTTACATTATGAACATATTCGTTACCAACATGGAATTAGTAATAGAGTAGTAGCAGTTTATTTTTGACCCAGTTGGATGTCTGTAACGTTGAAAAAGTTGGTCATATTTTCTTTGTTTTTGTTTGTGTTTTTTTGGGCCCATAAGCCAAAAAGAAGGTAGCCAAAGAAGGGGGTAAGAATAATTACGTAATAACATTAATTCGAATACATCCTTGAGAAGAAAAGAAACATATAATTGTCAAGAATACTAGACTTATGCTCGGTGTGAAAATGGAAATGTTTTGCTAAAGAGCTCTTGAAGAGGAAGGATCACTGCGGTTTGCTTTGATGTGGGAGAGGCAATTTTACTCCCTCCACCCCAATCATAAATTCATTTTGGTTATCTCCAAATTAAGGCCGGTAGGAATGTGAAGAAAGATTTGTAAAATCGCCTCATGAATACAACCTCAATTGCTGATTTCCTTTAAGGAATTCTACCAATGTAAAGTATAATCCGAACTCATGGGGTTTTAGAAAGAGTAAACTGAAATATTCTAAATTAAATGGCCACCGGTTATGCTCTCAATTTACTTCAACATTTAAACAAAAAAAAAGAAGAAGAAGAAAAAAAGTGGTTTCAATTGCAAAAGCGGTGAAATACGGCTTCCAACAGGTGTTTGAAAGTAGCAACAGGTTGTTGGAACACTTACAAACTCTACCAACTTAAAACTCATGGCCCCTTCTCTCCCCCTTCTATTATTTGGATGTGCAGTAGGCCTTAGTACTTCCCACAACCTTCAATTATAACTGTTAGAACTGTTAAGTGGACTTGTTGATTGTAATACTCCTTTTTTTCTTCTTATTCTTTTGTGTGACTATACTTTTTGTATTGAGCTCAATCTATCTCATTTGTTTGAACACAAATTGTATTTTTAATTCAAATTAACCACCACTATATGAAACTATGTCTAATTATCAACAGGTTACCACCCTTTTCTAGTCTATGTGGGAGTAAGATTTATTTTCTGAGTCCCCTGCTACTTAAATTTGTTATGCCCTAGGGAGACGAAGTTGCTACTGAAAGGTTTCCACATATATTAAGGAGAACGCTTTAACTCATATGACCTGAGCCCCCACAACTACTCATGTCATACTAACAATAAACTATTATATTATAAACCACTTCATTCCAACGTTAAATACCAAATATGATTTTCATTGAAATTTTACTTTGTGAGAGTAAAAATGTTGTGATTACGTCATAAATTAAGATATTTCGTTCTTTACTCGAAAATGTTTATTTTATCTATAACATATTTAGCAGCTCCAATCAAGACGTATTTGCTATTGGCTAAAATTGGGGGTGGGCCTTTAGAGGAATTTATTGGAATGGCAGTGCATACAAGCTTAACTGTGAGGAATTATGCAGCATTTGCAATCTGTATGAAGAGATGAAGAGATCCACCACTTCTTCTTCCGCTGCCCTATGTATAGCCTCATCAGAAATGCATTCATCTCCAAGCATATTAACCCTACCGATTCACCATATATACAGCTCAAGCAACTGTTCACAACAGAAGACAAATCTAAGGCCTTTGATACCTATAATTTTTTTATTAATGCGCTTTAAGTACGAGTTTTCATAATGTTTGATTAATTTGTCATTCTCTACAAAAGTTTTAAATATTTCATTTATTATTATTATTATTATTTATAAATTTTATTTATCTATTTATTTTTCATAATTAATATTGTGCCTTCGGAATTGATTGATTATTTAGAACAATTGTCTCTTTCTCTTGTCTATTATTATACATATAATTTTTATTTCATTTACTTATAATTATATTTTTATTTTATTATTTTTTCTCTCTTTATTTATTTTGTTTTCTTTAATATAAGCAGATTAATGAAATTTTATGTTCTTGTTTCTTTTTCTTTTCTTTCTTTCTATTTCTTTATTTTTATTCTTGTTTCTATTAATTTAAGATTACTTATGTATCAAATTTGAAGATCATCCAATGTTGAGTAAGCCATTTTAACTATAATGTAATTCATTGTTTATTAATATACTAATTATAGCCAAATTATTTATTTTATCAATCACCAATGTTAATGTATTACTTTAGAGAAGTATTGTACCTACCTATGTGTTTTAATTTTTCTTTTATATATATATATATATATATATATATATATATATATATATATATATATATTTGTAAAAATTCGGATCCCCTGTAAAAAGTTTATACTTAAATACAAAATTTTTATCTATCTATCTATCTATCATAAACCAATTTAAAACGTAAACAACCCACCACACAAAAACAATTTACCTGAACATCAACACCCCTCGTTTGACAGATCTTAGTGGTAAGTAAACAGATCTGGACTAAACGTAAACAACTAATACGGTGAACAGAGCATAAAACCCACTGACTGACGGACAACCATTTCAGTACAACTATCGACAGGCTTGAAGATGATGCCATCGCATCGAAAGCGCTTGCCAGCGGTACTCAACCATTAGCCAGTGACGACGGTCTCCACCGAGAGGTATGACAATAGTATCATTTATATTGAGGGTTCTAACCCTTTATTTGAATTACTAAACCAATTCATTCCAACGTTAAATACCAAATATGATTTTCATTGAACTTTGTGAGAGTAAAAATGTTGTGATTACGTCATCAATTAAGATTGGTCAGTCCTCATTTGAATTGAATTTCCCGCGCTTGCTTAGTTCATAAACCCGCCGCTTATGGAGATCATAAAGGCGATGGCCCATAGGGGAAACTACGTTGCTAGCTCAAGAAGGCACCGGCTAGTTTCAAAGATACAGTACACGGTTGGGATTCACCTGTTACATAGTTGGGATCTATTCCGCTCCACAGTAGGGGCATGTCCACTCTCCTGTATTGGTTCTACAGCTACAGTGTAATAGTCTATATTTCATCTCCCGCCACGCTAGCGTCATGTACGGATCACCGCAACCAGTTTTCACCAGCTAGAAGACAGAATCTCACATTGGGAACACAAAATAACACCGGAAGAAGACTCCACTTCAAGGAAAGTATTTGTTTCCCGCAGGTACCTATGTACGTCTCATTATAATGCTAGCATTATCTACGCAAACTATTAAATGAGTACTCATAATATAGGACCGATCGATCATTATATTGTATACTAGCTAAGGTACCCGGCGATGCCCGGGAAATCATTCTTGACTGACTAATGATGGTATTTTGATAGTAAGACCTCAATGTGTACAATTACACTTCCCTCCACGACGTAATGATTTTCCGAAATAGCTAACCCTGAAGGGTAACTTTTGGGGATTAATAGAATAGAAATTTTATTTTTGAAGGATAAATGAAAATGTGTTCCTATTCTATCCCTCTACACTTTTTGACTCACCGTTTTTCAATAATTCAAACCATAATCATGGGTAGCATTTATTACAATTAAATATCATCTATAATAAACATATTTCCTTTCAAAAGCCAATCCGAGCTCACATAGTTTAGGCAAAGTTTTGCACGTAAGATTATATTTGTATTAGTGAATCTCACTGGAAATCGCTTCCAGTAATGCCAGACGGGAAATAAGTAAACTCAATTAACGTGTAAGGCTCCCGTCATCTTCCGCTCCCGCATGAGACTTCTCAACATTCTTCTACTTATATTATTGATGCAAAACATTATTTTATAATTTATCTACCGGATGGAATTAAATAATAGTGGCACCCTGAAAATATCATATCGTGTTTAAACGCATATTGTTTTTTGTCATAATGCCATTACCATTAACGTTTAATTGTTATTATATTAAATATTTGTTTCAATAACATCAAGGTAGATTATACAAATTAAATAATGGAAATGCTCTTATAGTTTATATTTCTATTGGAAATAAATAACAAAGTTATTAGGAGGGGGTGACGAAAATTTATTACCTCAATGATCCGAATCATACTTTGAACTATCATATAAAACATAACATCATTTGTCATAATATTCCTTTATTAAAACCCCTTAAATAAGTACTAATATTATTGACTCCCGTTTAGCGTATATCCCGTGTTTACTTCATTTTACGACAAAAGTGAATGCGCACAAAAGTTACACTAAATAACTAAGTAAACAACTTTTGCTATGTGCATGTTTGTCGAAAAACCAATAAGAAACGAAATATCGCTACTGTTAATTTCAGGCCTCCCTTACAAACCCCACTCCTGCTCGTCCCTAGAAAAGTTGGCATGGCCTATGATAATTAGGGCGTCAACACTAATATACATACCGAGTTTTATTTAGTTCGGTTGAGTCTTTTGTGCCAAATAAAATTGTTCACTTCCCCTAAAGGTTTTAGTCTATATCTCGTTTATAATTCGGTATACGAAAAACGTGTATATAACAAAAGTTACTCTAAATAACAAAATAAACAACATTTGTTATGTGCATATTTGCCGAAAAACCAATAGGAAACGAAATATCGCTATTTTTAATTTTAGGCCTCCCTTACAACCCCCACTCCTGTTCGTCTCAGAGGATATTAATATAGCCTAAAGTCTAAGTTGGGCTAGTAGTAATATACATACCAAGTTTCATAAAATTCGATTTAGCCGTTTATGCGTGAAAAGGTAACAAACAAGCAGCCCCTGCGTAGCGGACTTGTTCTTGCCGATCAAGAATATTTCTTTGAATCTATTCAGCTCTCAAGTTTGTTACAATTTAGACCCTCCCTGTTATGGAGGTTATCAAAATGTAAATTTTCTGAATCATTTGTATTTTACTTAATATTCACGGTCGTGTTGAGTGGTACAAGTATGTAAATTTATTTATTTTAAAGCTTCATGTGGGAATCTGCTTAGTTTCTACAGTCCGTGCGTGACGGACGTTTAGCACATTCTATTAAGGGAAATCAGCTATTGAGGTTGTGCTCATGACGCGATTTTCGGGACATTTCCTGAAATCTCCATCCATCCCACCTAGAAGATGACGAAAATGAGGTCCTTTCAAAATATATATATATATATATATATATATATATATATATATATATATATATATATATATTTTGAAAGGACCTCATTTTCGTCAATATACACACACACACACACACACACACATATATATCTATATATATATAAAATTGTAACCTCTGTCTGTACATTGATTTTTTTCGCGAAATTTCACGATAACTTTTCGTTTCACATGTCATAGACACCATAACTGCATTTTGTTTCTTTGGTGTCTGTTTGTTTGTTTGTTTGTTTATTTGTTTGTTTGTTTGTTTGTTACCTTTTCACGCATAAATGGCTGAACCGAATTTTATGAAACTTGGTATGTGTATTACTACTAGCCCAACTTAGACTTTAGGCTATATTAATATTCTCTAAGACAAACAGGAGTGGGGGTTATAATGGAGGCCTGAAATTTAAAATAGCGATATTTCGGTTCCTATTGCTTTTTCAGCAAATATGCCCATTAGAAAAGTTGTTTATTTTGTAATTTAGAGTAACTTTTGTTATATGCACTTTTGCCGTATATGGAAGTATAAATGAGTTATACGCTAAAAACTTTAGCGGGAGTCAACAATTTATTAGGCACAAAAGACTCAACCGAACTAAACCAAACTCGGTATGTGAATTAGTACTAACGCCTTCCTTATAATAAGCCATACTAACATTTCTAGGGACGGGCAGGAGTGGGGGTTATATGGGAGGCCTGAAATTAAAAATAGCGATATTTCGTTTCCTATTGCTTATTCAGCAAATATGCCCATAAAAAAAGTTGTTTATTTTGTTATTTACAGTAACTTTTGTTATATACACTTTTGCCGTATACGGAAGTATAAATGAGTTATACGCTAAAAACTATAGCGGGAGTGCACAATTTTATTTGGCACAAAAGACTCAACCGAACTTAACCAAACTCGGTATGTGAATTAGCACTAACGCCTTCCTTATAATAAGCCATACTAACATTTCTAGGGATGGGCAGGAGTGGGGGTTATAAGGAAGGCCTGAATTTAAAAATAGCGGTATTTCGTTTCTTATTGCATTTTCGGCAAATATAAACATAACAAAAGTTGTTTATTTTGTTATTTAGAGTAACTTTGGTCATATTCATTTTTGTCTTTTAACAAAGTATAAACGAGATATACGCTATAAACTAAAGCGGGAGTCAACGATTTCATTGAGCGCTAACGAGTAAACCGAACTAACAAAAACTCAGTATGTCAATTAGCATTAATTCTTCCATGGTTATAAGGGAGGCCTGAAATAAAAATTCGCGATATTTCATTGTCTATTTGTCTACGGGAAATATGACAATTTGGAGGACAGTGAAGACTTACATAAAAAATTAATTTTACTATTAACAAATGCCAACAACGGGAATTAACCCTAAACACTGGGACGGGTAAATGTCAAAATATTGTGCAAATTAAAGCCTTGCCAAAAAAATAACATCACCATTCAGCCTCAAATCAATTCCCGGGCGAAGCCGGGTATCTGAGCTAGTATATATATATATATATATATATATATATATATATATATATATATATACTAGCTCAGCAACCCGGCGTCGCCCGGGAATTGATTTGAGGCTGAATTGTGTTGGAATTTTTTTGGCAAGGCTTTACTTTGCACAATATTTTGACATTTACCCGTCGCAGTGTTTAGGGTTAATACCCGTTGTTGGCATTTGTTAACAATAAAATTAATTTTTTATGTAAGTCTTCACTGCCCTCCAAATTGTCATATTTCCCGTCTCCTGTGCATAATGTATTGATTTCAGTTATTAAGGACAAAATATTAACATAGATTTGAATTAATTTTTCCAGGTGAGGTACCTCATTGTTCCAATTGAAATGAATTGTTGAGCATATCAATATTTCAACTCAAATTACTTGCTCCATACATTGTTCCTGGAGAAATGTATAAAACAAAAGTTAATCTAAATAACAAAGTAAACAACTTTTGTTATGTGCATGTTTGTCGAAAAACAAATAGACAATGAAATATCGCGAATTTTTATTTCAGGCCTTCCTTATAACCCCCACTCCCGTTCTAACCTAAAAATTTTAATATAGCTTTAATCATGGAAGAATTAATGCTAATTGACATACCGAGTTTTTTTAAGTTCGGTTTAATCGTTAGCGCCCAATGAAATAGTTGACTCTCGCTTTATTTTATAGTGTATATCTCGTTTATAATTTGTTAAAAGGCAAAAATGAATATGACAAAAGTTACTCTACATAACAAAATAAACAACTTTTGTTATGTTCATATTTGCCGAAAAACCAATAGGAAACGAAATATCGCTATTTTTAATTTCTGGCTTCCCTCATAACCCCCACTCCTGCCCGTCCCTAGAAATGTTGGTATGGCTTGTTATAATGAAAGCGTTTGTGCTAGTACATATACCGAGTTTTATTTATTTCGGTTCGGTCTTTTGTCCCAAAACAAATTGTTCACTTCCGCTATAGGTTTTAGCGTATATCTCGTTTATAATTCGGTATACGAAAAAAGTGTATATAACAAAAGTGACTCTAAATAACAAAATAAACAACTTTTGTTATGACCACATTTGGCGCAAAACCAATAGGAAACGAAATATGGCTATTTTTAATTTCTGGCTTCCCTTATAACCCCCACTCCTGTTCGTCTCAAAGGATATTAATATAGCCTAAAGTCTAAGTTGGGTTAGTAGTAATATACATACCAAGTTTCATAAAATTCGGTTCAGCCGTTTATGCGTGAAAAGGTAACAAACAAACAAACAAATAAACAAACAAATAAACAAACAAACAGACACCAAAGAAACAAAATGCAGTTATGGTGTCTATGACATGTGAAACGAAAAGTTATCGTGAAATTTCGCGAAAAAATCAATGTACAGACAGAGGTTACAATTTTATATATATACTAGCTGAGATACCCGGCTTCGCTCGGGAATTCATTTGGGGCTGAATGTTGGTGGTATATTTTTGGCAAGGCTTTATTTTGCACAATATTATGACATTTACCCGTCCCAGTGTTTAGGGTTAACACCCGTCGTTTATGTGGATTTGTTAATAATAAAATTATTTTTTTATGCAAGACTTCACTGTTCTGCATATTGTCATATTTCCCGTTTCCTGTGCATTATGCATAGATTTGAATTATTAATGAGAAAATATTGACATACATTTGAATAATTTTTTTCATTTGAGGTACCTGGTAGTTCATATTGAAAAGAAGTGTTGAGAAAATTTCTCTAAATAACAAATTAAACAACTTTTGTTATTTGCATATTTGCCGAAACCCCAATAGGAAATCACTATTTTAATTTCAGGCCTCCCTTACAACTCCCACTCCTGCCCGTCCCTAGAAATAGTATGGCTTATTATAAGGAAGGCGTTAGTGCTAATTCAAATACCGAGTTTGGTTTAGTTCGGTTGAGTCTTTTGTGCCAAATAAAATTGTGGACTCCCGCTATAGGTTTTAGCGTATAACTCATTTATACTACCGTATACGGCAAAAGTGCATATAACAAAAGTTACTCTAAATAACAAAACGAATAACTTTTGTTATGTGCATATTTGTTGAAAAAGCAATAGGAAACGAAATATCTCTATTTTTAATTTCAGGCTTCCCCTATAACCCCCACTCCTGCCCGTCTCTAGAAATGTTAGTATAGCTTATTATAAGGAAGGCGTTAGTACTAATTCAAATACCGAGTTTGGTTTAGTTCGGTTGAGTCTTTTGGGCCAAATGAAATTGTGGACTCCCTCTATCGTTTTTAGAGTATAACTCATTTATAATTCCGTATACGGCAAAGGTAAATATAACAAAAGTTACTCTAAATTACACAGTAAACAACTTTTGTTATGTTCATATATGCCGAAAAACCAATAAGAAACGAAATATCGCTATGTTTAATTTCTGGCTTCCCTTATAACCCCCACTCCTGCCCGTCCCTAGAAATGTTGGCATGGCTTGTTATAATGAAAGCGTTAGTGCTAATACACATACTGAGTTTTATTTAGTTTGGTTGATTCTTTTGTGTCATATAAAATAGTTCACTTCCTCTATAGGTTTTAGCGTATATCTCGTTTATAACTCGGTATACGACGAAAGTGTATATAACAAAAGTTACTCTAAATAACAAAATAAACAACTTTTGTTATGTGCATATTTGCCGAAAAACCAATGGGAATCGAAATATCGCTATTTTTAATTTCTAGCTTCCCTTATAACCCCCACTCCTGTTCGTCTCAGAGGATATTAATATAGCCTAAAGTCTAAGTTGGGTTAGTAGTAATATACATACCAAGTTTCATAAAATTCGGTTCAGCCGTTTATGCGTGAAAAGGTAACAAACAAACAAACAAATAAACCTACAAACAGACACCAAAGAAACAAAATGCAGTTATGGTGTCTATGACTTGTGAAACGAAAAGTTATCGTGAAATTTCGTGAAAAAAATCAATGTACAGACAGAGGTTACAATTTTATATATATATATATATATATATATATATATATATATATATATATATTTGTCTGTTACCGATCTAGCGGTTGCAATTTTGTGTCTTATCGTTATAAGCCTCGATGCATAAGCGTTTTATGGAAAACGAAATATCAAGTTCGTTAATGGCTGGGAGAAGGTATGGTTAAGAGGGGAAATTTTAAAAATTTGAAATATCTCAATATGATAGAACCAATCATATTGTAAATTCAATTCCCTATAAATGTTAATATATACATATTTTCTTTATTATGAATATTAACTGAGATATTTGGATTTTTTAGTTTTCATCCTCCAGTAAAAACCCCACTCCTACTCATGCCATGATTACGTGTTATATCATGAAGCACTTTATTCGAAGCCTAAATTCTGAATATTGTTTTCATGGAACTTTTACAACTCGCAAATTCGCGACGCAAGGGAAATCTGCTTAGTTAACGCAACCCCTGCTTGAAGGACCTTTTTTTTTTGTCCTAAGTTTAACTTTGCCTAGGTCTATCCTCCTAAACCCTATTGCTAATTAACTCTCACCGTCACCAGCGCATTCTAGTAGCATACAAAATAACATCCCATGGCGGGAAACCAGCCTTGATTTTAAATTAATCTTTATGAAGTTAGCAGCTGGTAAATAAATGTCAGTAAGATTATTAACCTTCTTATAGATAAACCGAAGTAACAGTAGTAAGCGAGCCCTAAAATTAAAAAAAAAAAAATTATCATTCATCTTGGCCCGTGCACGCCAAACGTGTACATAACAAAGTCGTTTTTATTGTTGTTCAAGTGAATTTTTCTTATATACCTATGTTGACTGACAGCGCATATTATAAATAATTAATTTGTATTTTTTTTCTTCTATTTAATTCAGCAACGTTTGCTTTACTGGACTCACTACGTTGTTGTTTTGGTAAACTTTACTTATATACGTTTTTTCAATGACAGCGTATATAACAAAGAATTATATAGGATTATTTTTCCTATTTATATCAGCCGCATGTTTTTTTTTTTGTTGAACATACTATTTACTTACACTTACTACTGTGTATAATATGTTAATGATTCGACCTATTATTGGCGATCGTTTTTATAATGGCTGCGTTTGAGGAATTTATTCATTAAAATAGCTACGTTTTTTGGGGGGGGGGGTGCATCGTCTTTTGGAGAGAAAAGTCCGTCACGCAGGGGCTGCGTAAACTATTATATGCAATAAGATTAGATCTATACAATTTTTCGATCCGATGCATAATAACGGAGATATTTTGAATTTTCGAAAATCCCCCTCCCTCTAGTCCGATTTCAGCCATTAAATACTTGATCTGTCTTTTTGCATAAAACGGTTAAATTAAACAAAACTTGCGACCGCCAAAGCGTTAACAGACGAATATATATATAATTTTGAACGAATCTCATTTCCGTTATCTCCTGGGTACGATCGTCGAAGAAATTTTTCGAAAATCGCGTTATGAATACCACCTCAATAGCTGATTTTCCTTAAAGAAAATCTGCTAAAATCGCTCATCTTGTAATTCTAGGAAATGATCTACCTAATACAGACAATACGATTCACTAATTTTACAACAAACTGGCTAAAATGTCTTTAAAACACCATATTGACTAACAGAATCAATTAACGTTAAAGAACTTCAGTTTCTGGAAATGGCGTAAACAGAATAGCTTGGTTACCAAACATAATAGAATACCTAATTTTTGTGAAAATAATAATAGGTATTATTAGTCGTTGTATATCAACACTACCTACTGAATACTTAGTTTGTTTATGACATAAATTTCCTGTCGATGACTTAATTAATTTTGTAATCTATATTTCAAATAGTCAATGCGTATGTTACACAAGTACCTTATTGTCATAATTGGTCTTAGTCCGCACACCTTGAAGAATTTCACAATAGCCTCCCACACTGAAACACTCAGAAAACGTTAAATATTTGTCTTCATTAATCTTAACTATTTATTTCGAGTACTTCTTTATCAATAAGACACTGATAAGATGAACGTAGCTTGAATGCGCATGAAAGAGCGGATTTACACTTACTTCAATTATTGGTATAAGGACACAGCACTGACTTCCGTTTTCAATTCAAATTGCACTATTTCATATTTTCATCTTGAATGGGGAAAAAAAACATTGATTGATAAGTAGATTTGCACTATAGGTAGAGATGGACGTCCCAAGAACGCTGAAAAAGACAGGAACTCATTAAACGAGGTGCTTACCAAATCACTAGACTTGGTTAATAATCGTGAGTGTCGCGCTGTCGGTGATCCCTGCCAAGGGAGAACATATTTAAGTATTCGTTTATTTGCAACAACATATTTAAATATTACAAGCAGATGATATGAATGACAATAAGAATGGCTTGATTATTGACTTTAGGTGGAAGTTGTCCATTGACAATACCCACATTGGAGGGAACATTGGGTTGTATTATATGGAGATATACTGTACACTACACGAGAAGATATCTTGGCCACTTAGGCTTCAGACGTCACCTTGGGTTTCTGGAATATAGGTAGATGATTCGACTAAAGGATTAGGATGTGCGGGAACGATAAAGTGGAATTTCTGATATCGGGATTTGGCGAGGGCATGGACAAAAGGAATGTTATTATGGAGAGTTAAATTGGATACGTAAAATGGGGAATCTGTAATTTTGCGGAGTATTCTGAATTGGAGGGTTAGGATTTTGTAGGAATTTGAAGGTTTAGTGGAACCCCAAAGTTGAAGTCTGTATGTCCATTTTGGTCTGAGTACTGCCGTATAAATCAGTCGTTTGTTGTGTAGTGATAGTTTAGATCTGTGATAGAACATTAATTCACGAATTTGCTAGCAGAGCGCGCTAGTGTCACAGCGCTTATGGATCCGCGTAAATCTAACGAGTTTGTACGTCTGACAGCCTCTCCCAATGGCTAATTATTATGGATCTATAAGATTTCGTGAAATAAAAACAGACCCCGTGCACAATGAGGTCCGTCATTCTATTGGAGACAACCCATTATAGGTCCTCCTCAGTTAAAAGGGGTTATCACTCACTACGTAAAACTCAGATCCCATCTAGTATAATCCCAACAGAGACCAATAAATGTACTACAGGCCAAGAAAAGATAATAATGGCTCCACCTAACCCTCTTTATTGTTTTTTCCTACTGGCAAACGTTTCGCTCTCTTGTGCATTTACAATGCTAAAAACAGGTTGAGGTCTGGAAGATATTCCAGGAACTTGGAACAAATTAAAAAAGAAATGAGAGAGATTAAAAAATATGACAAATACATATTGTCAGACAACACAAATAGTCCATTTTTAAGGAGTTTGATGTTAACAATTCATCCTTTGCTTTTCAAACTAGAAACAAAATAAAGGAAACATATACAAATTCAAAACGCAAAATAGAATCAGCAAAGGGGTCAAATGTGGTTTATGAAATCAGTTGTCTGGATTGCACCAAGAAGGAAGTACATTGGGGAACCTAGGAAAAAGACTCTAATAACGCCAGATTGATAAAAAATAATAGTAAAACTGCTTTATTTCAACACTGTAATGTTGCGGAACACAATTTTGGATATGGCAATTTAAACGTATTGCACAAGGAACCAAAGTCTGGTAAGAGGATAATCCTGGAAGCTATGTACATATCCAAAAAACCGGACAATACAGTTAATTTTACACAGATACGAGGAATTTCAATGCCTACTAAGCTTAAATGCCGAAGTGTTAATGAAATTCAAATAAATCTACTAGGTGAAGGCAAATATGGTTTAGGGTGGTTATATTTTTATTAGTCTTAGTTATTTCAAATGTTTGGCTTTGAAATTTTAAATAATTATTAAACTTTTAATTCTCAATTTTAATTATTTATAATTTTTTAACATAATCGAGGTTATTTATTAAATATATATATATATATATATATATATATACATATATAAAAACAGTGTAATTATGTTTTAGCACTTAGGGTTATAGAACCTATATGGTTAAATATTAGCTATTGCTGTCAAATTACCACTAAGCCTTAAGTTTTATTCTCCTTTTGAGATTTATGGTTAAAGTACTTAAAGAAATGTTTTTTTTTTTTGTTTTTTTTTAATTTTGGTCAGTAATAACTCTAATTTTCTAAGAAAATTTTTGATGTCTTAATCTATGTGAGACAAAAATGACAACTATACCCAGTATGTGTTTAGCATTGTAATGCCCAGGAGGGTGAAACGTCTGCTAGTTTAAAACAATAAAGATGGCTTGGTTGAGACCATATAGCCATTTTTTTTTGCCTGAAATAAATATTAGTTTATAAACGCATATTAATTTGAAAAACTAAGCCTGTTCTCCAGACTAATGCAGGATCGCTATGAGTTCCTTCAGTGGTGTTTCTTCCTACCTAACAACCACGTTTATTTTATAATTATTTTACTTTTACTACTGTACCGTTTGTTTTATGTGTATTTTATCTTGGACTAAACTAATCTTGCTTTGCTTCTAGGATTTACGCCATTCTGTTCTGACAATATTGTTTTACGTTAAAGGTCACTTGCTCAATCAATACCCTGGAATCTGGAGGGTTTACTCTTAATCCCTTAAGCCCTAGATAATTGGCTGTCCGGGAGAACTGTTCTTGTTTACTCGGCATGAACAAAAAATCTCCTTCTGCCTTAGAAGTCTTGAAAGAAGCTGTAGTTTAAATAAAATTACTACTAGCCACCCATACACAAGATACTTCCTAAGAAGGTTACGTATTTTCTCACAGGGCTACGCCCCGATTTTTATCATTAAATTAGTACGATACTGTGGGTAGGACTACAGATCTGGGAAAAAGGACTTATAAGCTGGAAGTCATCCCACCAAGTTGTTTATTTAAGCAACAACCGACAGGTCTTTCGCACCACCATGCGATAACATACAAATCACAAAAATATTTTAAAGCCATACAATAATAACTATCAATTACATTAAAAAAATTGAAAATAAATGACATACAGAAATATTCAAACATTAATAATTATAGCTCTCCCGAGTTCGGTGCCTATTTACTATAAAATAAATAAACATTAATAATTCCAGACCAAGATACAACAATTAATAATTTCTATCTTTATATATATAATTAATTCTACTGCACGTGTGTGTCACTGAACTCCTACACGGCTGGACCGATTTGAATGAGTTTTTTGTATGCGTTTGGGTGACGCCCTGGAAGGTTCACAAATCAGCCAGGCAGATGGAGCAGGAGTGGGGGTTGAGGCCTAAAATTAAAAATAGCGATATTTCGTTTCCTATTGGTTTTTCGGCAAATATGCACAGGGTGAAAGTTGTTTATTTTGTTATTTAGATTAACTTTTGTTATATTCACTTTCGTCGCATAGCAAAGTTTAAACGAGATATACATTAAAAAATTAAAGTGGGAGCCAACAATTTTATTGGACATTAACGATTGAACCAAACCTAACAAAACTCTATATGTAAATTAGCATTAATTCTTCCATGATTATAAGCTACTTTAAATTTTTTAGATTCAAGCGGGAGTGGGGGTTATAAGGGAGGCCTGAATAAAAAATTCGCGATATTTCATTTTCTATTTGCTTTTAGGCAAACGTGCACGTAACAAAAGTTGTTTTTTGTGTTATTAAAAATAGCTTTTGTTCTAAACATAATATTATTAAATTTAATATCCTAATCGCTTGGAATATTATGCAGGACAATGTCTGTCGGGTACGCTAGCATCTTATGTATCTATCGTAAGAATATAAAATAACCAAATAAATAAATTTGTATCTATAATTTAGCAGTGGCCATTGAAGGGTAGTTGCTAACAGAACCGCTATTGGCTACTAGCAGAGAGATAGGATCCATGATCAACAGTATAGACCTTTGCATGCCCAATAGCACATTTAAGCAGACACCTCTTTGCTTTTCAAGCACAATATAATGAGGTTCCAGCCCATAAAAAAAAATAAAGTTAACGTTTTGTTTGGTAGCACCTAATGGTAAGTTAGTCCTGGAAGGCCTGTGCTTAACTTAAAAACTTGTTCCGAAGACTTACAGTAGATACAAACTCCCTCTAAGTTATATCATTCTTCAAGACTTTTCCAACTTATAAGCAACTATTCTGCTTTTAAGGAAAGCCCACTTTTCAATCCAACGAAGAGATCTCTAATTGGTGCATATATATATATATATATATATATATATATATATATATATATATATATATGTGTGTGTGTGTATATCTATGTCTCCAACAGTACTAAATATTCAATCAATTTGTTGAAGGTGATAACTCGTATATATATATATATATATATATATATATTTTCGTCATCTTCTGGGTAGGATCGATGGACATTTGAAGAAATTTTTCGAAAATCGTGTCATGAGTACGACCTCCCTTAAGGGAAATCTGCTAAAATTGTCTAAGGAGAGAGGGAGGAAATAAATATTCTAAATTTATTCGCAAATTAATTTTTAACAAAATGATATAGAGATATTCTTGTTTATCATGAAAGGTGAATTAAATTTATAATTTTTTGATCCAAAGAATTGTAGTGGAGATATTATCCATTACTTTCAAATGGAATCATTTTAAATGAAGTGCATAAAAGTCGTTACCCCCTGAGGTGCCCTTGTCAGATTTTATTTAAATCATTCTCGAAATGTAATTTCGTTCAGCTTTTGTGATATTTTATTTAATTTCAGTTTATGAGAGAGAAAAAGAATCACCCCGGGCGTTTAGTACTTTTCACCTCTAGGGAGGTATTAAAATGGCACTAAAATAGCCAGAGCTCTATCATTAAAATAAAATTGGTTGACAGGTTTGACGACGTAATAAAACCTAAGGGGTCGCCTGGAGCGGACTTAATGGTACACCAACAAAACATTTATTGTTTATTACATGGAGCCCAGTCTATGATATATTGTCAAATTTAACATTCTATAACTAAAACTTTAAAGAAATTATTGTGCCTCTACTAACTTTATTAATAATAACGACGACAGTTATTCATTCTCCATGTTTATCGGCTACCTGATTCCCGCCTGGACAAAAAAATTTATTTAGTGACGGAATTCATTAAATAAAAATCCTTAGTTCCACCCTGGTTAGAAAGGGGTGGTAACCTGTAGATAGCCCGTCCCAATTAGCCCTAGATGCAAAAAGTGGACGTTAAAAAATAATTTAAATTTATCGTCTACTTTATTGTAGATTATTTTACAGTTCTCTCATTGTAATATTCTCTAACATGTATTATTTATTTCTTTATTCAAGTGAGTCAGTATTCGAACGATTCACACTTCTTATCATAATAGTAAAATGGTTTAGGTAAAGCCAACATATTAGAAAAAATGTTAAAAGAATCTACAGTCGTAGGTAAAAGCACGGTTACTTCTCCAGTGGATAAAGATATAAAGGTGGTGGTTTCAAACGTTTTTTAGCGAAAAGGATAGCTTTCGTTTTAGTGTTGGAAAACCGTTGACCGCTTTTCTCGCTTCACTTTTCTAAATTATTTATGGCGGCGTATTTTATTCGTTCTATTACCGCATCAAAATGAGCAGAGATTGAGTAGGCGATCAGATGATCAACAAACAGACAGTAATGCACATCAGGAGGTATATATTCTGTAACATTGTTTATTAACGTCTACTTAATGCTGCTATGGGTAATTGAGAAGGGTTATCTACAGGTTACCGCCCTTTTCTAGCCAGGTTGGCACTAAGGATTTTATTTAATGAGTTCGTGACATTATTAATTGCATCATTGAAAAGAGTGGTACTTAAAACACTCCCTTGTGGTACGTCATTGGCCTGTTGAATGGGCCTGAGAGAGATATCCATTGTTTAACTCTGAATGATCTATGACTAAGGAAGGACTTTATGAACATTAGTATTCTTCCTTGAATATTCCATTCAGCCAGCTGACATAGGATTGATCTTCTCCATACTGTGTCATAAGCTTTTTCAAAATAAAATGATACGGGTAGTATGAGCTTCTTTTTTGTTCTGTTACAATTATTTTTTTTAAATAATCATTGGTCACCTGAATGCTTTTTCTGTGTCTTCAGCAACCCTATGTATTTGGGTAGCCCAAACTTTCATTACTGAATAAAGATTTTTTTCTCTCTCTCTCTGTGCATTTAATGTCATTTTCTAATTTTACTATGTGATCTATGGTGGAGTGATCAGTCCTAAAACTACATTAATATTTAGAAAGGAGCTCATTTGATTCAAAGAACCATACATTCGTTAGTACCATAGTATTGTTAATCATTATTTCGAATAGCTTTGACAGACAGCTGGTTAAGGCAATTGGTCTATAGCTGGAGGGAAGAAACGTCTTGGTTGAACATCAATATAGGTATAATTAATAATCTAGAGAATGCAGACTCAACCAATATGAATACGACTTGGCAAAATATAATTACTGTAACAGGAGAAAGGTTGTTCAATCTGTAATGAGTGCTGATGCAACTAACACAGTGCACACACACTTCCTCGATAAATTAAAAATTCCGAAAATTGCTATAGACATATTTTTGAACTACCCAATATCCCAAAACAGGTCGAGATGGGCTGCAGAGTTTTGAAGGAAGTAGGTATTGATGACGAAATCTGGGTACATCTAACCGAATCCATTATTTTGGATTCGTTAGGATTAATCAATAATCGCAATCATATTTAGTTTTAAATTATTGTTATTTTTCTTTTTATATATATATTTATATATATATATTTATATATATATATATATACAATTTTTTAAATTTTTATTTATTCTTTTTTTTTTTTTTTTTGTTAATTTTTATTTTTATATTCTTAATTTCATTTTTTTAAAACTTGTTATTTAGATCTCAGTTCCCCATTTACGAGTATTTTATTAAGAGTTTTGTGTAATGTTATCAATGGATTTGCTTGATAGTCAGCAACACACTATTGGCGACAGCTACATTCAATTGCTTACTAAAGTGTTTTTTCTTCTTCTTTCCATTAATTTTACTTTCAGAGTCCAGGTTTCACTTTCCTTTGAATTAATATTTTTGGTTAGACATTGTTCTGTGTATCGTGTTTTCCTTTACTGGTTATTGCCGAAAATTGCCCATTTGTCCATGCATTCGCCATGTAATCAATCTGTCTTAGTTTGTTGTCACAGTTATACCAATCTGTTTGCCGGAAGTCCAATGCACACAACTGTATTAGTTTGCACAAATCTGATGAAGTCATTAAATTACTGTTAGGCCTGGTGGTTTTGCAGTGGTTGCTTGATTATCTGCAGTAGTTCAAAGTGAAATGACCAGGGAGCCATTGAAACGTGTTATATTTGTTTGTCCCTTGCGCTCTGTCGAGTAAAGAGATTTCCGTGTTATAATTTGATTGGTAGTATATGTATTTCTGAAGGGGAGTTAGATAATTAAAGCATCGGTGCATAAAATAATGTTATCCTACCTTTTCTCGAGTATGTTCGTTAGTTTTAGAAGTATTTCTTATAGTTCTCCTGTGTTTTTTGTTGAGTATTCTGGTAACTTAATCATAAACAGTTATCATTAATCCAACGGCTATTACTATTAATTATATGGTTGCTCCAGTATTTGTTTTAGTTTCGTCTGTATTAACGTTCAATTAGTGTGTATGCACACACACAAACAAACGCGCGCGCACACACACACACACACACATACACACAAACACACATGTTTGTCTGTTACCACTCTAGCAGTTGCAATTTTAGTTTGTTCGTTACCATACTCCATATTTAAAGGTTGTTTTTTTTTTTTTTGTTTTTTTTGGAAAACTAAGATCATGTTCGTTAACGGTCGAAATTGGACCAGTGGGAGGGGGTGGGTTTAGAGGGGAAATTTTGAAAAATTCAAAATATGTCCGTTATTCTTAGTCAAATCGAAAATATGCATAGGACCAATTTAATTTTCTATACATTTTTTCGTGATTTTCAATATTAACCGAGATGTTGATGTATTTTTTAGGTTTCAGCCTTCAGTAAATCCCCACTTTCAGTTATCGCACGTTAAAAAGAAGCTGATATATCATGAACGGTCTTATATCAAGAGGAAATACCATATATTGTGTTCAACGAATCTTGTTTGGATGAGACACCTACAAATACGTTCTGATGACCCCCTCCCGTCTTTTGTTCTTGGATTACTAAAATTAGAGTGATTGATATTATTCTGATTCATATAATAAATAGTTTTAACTAAAATTAATAAATTGTATACAGATATATTTCAGTAATTGTTTTTCTTTCCGATCGAAAATATTTCGTTTTATATATTCAGCTCTGAGAGGTTGTTTACTTACAATTGTGACGCTTCCTGTTGTAGATGTTATCAAAAGTAAATTGACTGAATCATATCTCACTATCATTTGTATGTATTCACTTAATATTCATGGTAGTGCTAAGTGTTACCTGTATGTAGATTTGTTTATTGTAAAACTTCACGTTTAAAGCGTTGACCTTAATCTCACATGGTAAACCTAGAGTGGCGAGTTCGATTCTTGCCTGGGCAAAGGAAATTATTTAGTGACGAAATTCATTAAATAACGTCCTATAATCCCACCCTGGCTAGAAAAGGGTGGTAACCTGTACCCGTCCCAATTAGCCTAAGTTGCAAAAAGTGGACGTTAATAAATAATAATAATAAAACTTAAAATCTGTTTAGCTCTCCCGGGCTTTTTTGAATTGTCTCAGTCTTAGATCTATTCTTCAGTTCCTTACTCTCCAAGGAAGAATACCATGTGAATGTGTTAGTGTAAGTTAGAATGTGCATGTTGCTATAAATGCCATCTTTTTCTTCAATTTCAGTAACCAAGGTTAGTAACGCTTCTGCCTGTATTTTTGCAAGATGTATATTCCAAATCTCATCTATATATATATAAAATTGTAACCTCTGTCTGTACATTGATTTTTTTCGCGAAATTTCACGATAACTTTTCGTTTCACATGTCATAGACACCATAACTGCATTTTGTTTCTTTGGTGTCTGTTTGTTTGTTTGTTTGTTTGTTTGTTTGTTTGTTTATTTGTTTGTTTGTTTGTTACCTTTTCACGCATAAACGGCTGAACCGAATTTTATGAAACTTGGTATGTATATTACTACTAGCCCAACTTAGACTTTAGGCTATATTAATATTCTCTAAGACAATCAGGAGTGGGGGTTATAAGGGAGGCCTGAAAATAAAAATAGCGATATTTCGTTTCCTATTGCTTTTTCAGCAAATATGCACATAACAAAAGTTGTTTATTTTGTTATTTACAGTAACTTTTGTTATATACACTTTTGCCGTATACGGAAGTATAAATGAGTTATACGCTAAACACTATAGCGGGAGTTCACAATTTTATTTGGCACAAAAGACTCAACCGAACTAAACCAAACTCGGTATGTGAATTAGTACTAACGCCTTCCTTATAATAAGCCATACTAACATTTCTAGGGACGGGCAGGAGTGGGGGTTATAAGTGAGGCCTGAAATTAAAAATAGCGATATTTCGTTTCCTATTGCTTATTCAGCAAATATGCCTATAACAAAAGTTGTTTATTTTGTTATTTACAGTAACTTTTGTTATATACACTTTTGCCGTATACGGAAGTATAATGGCGTTATACGCTAAAAATTATAGCGGGAGTCAACAATTTTATTTGGCACAAAATACTCAACCGAACTAAATAAAAGTCCGTCACGCAGGGGCTGCGTGAACTAAGCAGATTTCCCACGTGAAGTTTTACAATAGAGAAATCTGCCTAATAACAGCTGTAGTAGTAAGTAACCTCTAAACCTATTTACGAGAGGGACGAATAATTACAAAAACGGCCGCCAGAGCTCACGGCGGAAAGTCCGAACATAGCCACTGCTGCCGAGCACATGCAGAATACAAATGCAAATATCTCAGTTAATATTCAAGATAGAGAATAAATGTATATAACAATATTTATAGTAAATTTAATTTGCAATAAGATTGATTCTATAATATTTTTCGATTTGACGTATAGTAACGGAGATATTTTGAATTTTCAAAAATCCCCCCTCTAAACCCCCCCTCCCACTGGTCCGATTTCAGCCATTAACGAACTTGATCTCTCTTTTTACGTAAAACGCTTAAATATGAAGTTTGGCAACAATTAAACAAAAATTGCGACCGCTAGAGCGTTAACAGACAAATATATATTATATATATAATTTTGAACGGACCTCATTTTCGTCATCTCCTGGGTAGGATCGATGGACATTTGAGGAAATTTTTCAAAACTCGCGTCATGAGTACGACCTCAATAGCTGATTTCCCTTAAGGGAAATCTGCTAAAACACTCAGTATGTGTATTAGCACTAACGCCTTCCTTATACTATAATAAGCCATACTAACATTTCTAGGGACGGGCAGGAGTGGGGGTTATAAGGGAGGCCTGAAATTAATAATGGTGATTTCCTATTGGGGCTTCGGCAAATATGCACATAACAAAAGTTGTTTATTTTGCTATTTATAGAAATTTGCTAACAATTAATTCAAATGTATGTCAATATTTTCTCCTTAATATTTCAAATCTATGCATAATGCACAGGAAACGGGAAATATGACAATATGCAGGACAGTGAAGTCTTACATAACAAATTAATTTTATTATTAACAAATCCCCAGAAACGACGGGTGTTACCCCTAAACACTGGGACGGGTAAATTTCAAAATATTGTGCAAAATAAGCCTTGCCAAAAATATACCATCACCATTCAGCCTCAAATGAATTCCCGAGCGAAGCCGGGTATTTGAGCTAGTGAATACTTATTTTTCTTACCCCCTCTGATTTTCACCATTATCTTTTAGTTTAGCCTGTAGTTCAGCCAGTTGAGTATGTACTGTGCATGCTTCTCGAGTCCAACTCCCGGGAAGTAAAAATTGTTCTCTCTAATAAAATAATAACTGAATTATTCGTTATATACTTCCGGTATATTCCGAATCACATATCAATACAATGCTGTAAAGAAACTAAATTGTTTGCGGGGCTATGTAGCGATTATCTTAGATGTAGAACTGCAAATCTCGAAGCATGGAAAGTTTGTGATTTAATATCAAAATGTGAATAAATGGTTCGTTTAACAATAACTCAATTTAATTTTCCAAATTAAAATTAAATATATTAATTTTCAAAAAAAAAATTCAATAACATTTTACATAAAATGAATCAGTAGAAATATCGAATTAACGGGACAAAGAATTATATTCATGAAAGCCACAATAAAACTAAAATAAAATAACATTGTCTGTTATTTTTCTATAAAAAATAAGGTTTAATTAATAATCTTATTGGCGTTTCGACATCATTTCTGTGCTACTTATTCTATGACTTATAAACAGATAGGTACGTAACTTGTATTATATTATATTATAGCATATAATTCAATTAATCTAAAGCATTATATTATCCATACAGTATAGCCTTTAATGAAGTACTAATGAAATTACAATTTAATAATATATTAAGTAGTTACATTTGTATAACATATAACATTTTCTGACTTCAGTGTTTATTTGCATTCCTAGCCATTAAAGATATTGTTAAAAGTGAAGGGTAGGAAGAAAAGAGAAAATAGCTAGGAATGTACAATAATTAGGTTATATATATAATAAGAACGTAATAAGAAGTCTACCTAAAGACGCCTTAAAATTCTTGAAATTTAAGCTGCATATATTTATTATATATGTATATTATATACGTATATATATATATATATATATATATATATATATATAAATATTTTTTCTATTTTTGAAGCTCCATCGCTGGGAAGTATTTTCATTGGGAGTACTTCGGCTGTCTGCTCCAGCGGTTGGAATGTTAGTTGGTTTGCAAATTTTCGATGGAAATGCGCCCATCTTCGTCAGGCAATAAATATGATTGGAATAGCTACTTCAATTAATCATATGTTTTGGAGTTTTATTTTAGTATGGCTTTCCACGTTTCAGAAAGTATGACACCGTCCACGCCGTTTATAGTATTTGTTCTCTTGTTTATTTCTAGAGCTTTATATATATAAATTATAAATGAGATTGAAGGTGCCAGAATATGGATGCAGTTTAGCAATTTTTAACCAGTAGATTTTTTTTTCTTAGTGACTGGTAAATGATAATGCCGCAATTAGAAAAACGACTCTTACACGAATCAACCCCATTGCTGCTATTTCTTGTATGTCAAACTCCAGAATTAGTTTGACTTCATTTTGATGCTGTAAAAGTGCAACAATTACTTGCAGTATTACTAGACATGATGTGTTGTATACCTGCAGAAAATAGGTTTTCCCTGGGTCTGTCTTATTCCCACACAAAACTCCCCCCTCTCCCCCTCTCTCTCTCTGTCTCTGTCTATCTACATCTATTGTCACTTATTCTAACAATACTCACAACTATAAAGATGAATTAAATATGTACTTTAAAGGCCTATTAGAGATAAATAATCTTCTCATGATCAAAAATAACATTAAAAACACTTTACTTAAAATGATAAGCGACTTAAATACATGAGAGCAGGGTTGTTTTGAAGATATTGGACCTTCAGTAACAGTGACAATTTCATCACATAATTAATTGCGTGGGGGTGATTTTCCCTGAAGTGCAATACTTTGAGGTGTTTACAGATGTGGTTCACCTTCAGCACAATTATGGTTGTCTTCTTTTGTGAAGTCTTCCAGTTTCATACCAATAAAACCAAGTGACTCTCTAATCTTTGAAAGTTCTTTATTGAGAGCTGCAGAATTCCTTTCTCTGGTCAGCACCCAAGACATTTCTACAAAATTAAAAGCATATTGCATATAAACACTAATTGTATTATTCATTTTTTATTTAGTACAGTGACACTTCAAGCTAGAATATTTCTATGATGTCACTGGTTCATATTTTTTTTTTTTTAGTGTTTGTATATTCGCCACAGTTTTATTGACATTTAATCCTAACTTTAGTCAATTGACAAAAATAAATAAAATCAAGTTTGACAGGGGCCCTTAACAGATAAGCACCCCGGAGGATTGGTGGGTGGAAAATGGAGAATTCAAAAATAGCCACCTTTTATTTTAGAATTTCGTTAATCTTATAACACTTTGTGTATAATACTTATGTATTGGTCCAAATAAAATTTCTTTCTGTAGACTTTCGTAAACTTTTGGTAATAGGTACTGAAAATAAGATAAACATCAAATTTTCAGTTTTTATCTCAATTGGTCTCCGAAATACGGCCTCGTTAAGATATGAAAAAAGCGCCCAAAACGCTGGGCAGTCTTTCTTGAAATCAGTATAGAATCTGCTCTAATTTAGCTAGGGAGGTGAGAGTGGTGCCAGTTTACACTGTTAAATATGGCCTTTCATAGGTTTTAATAAAAATATTATTTTCAAAACTCGAAATAAAAAGTTTGATTTTGATTATTTTTGAGAAGTGCGACTCGCAAAATTTCAACCAAATTTCTAGGTTTAGCTGGTACCTATATTTAGTATATGTCAAAGTTTGAAAATGACCAGATAATGGGTTCATAGATAAAATATATTTTAAATATCGGTCGTTTTATAAAATTGGTTGCCTAATACAATTAGCATTTCCTCTACACCCTGAACAAAATTGTGACTTATTGTTTAACAGTGCCTATGTGTTTGTGATAAAGTCAATCTTTCAGTTTTGTTGTGCTATCCGAATGATTGGAGTACAATATCGTGTGTGTTTACAGCTTTCGAAAGAAACTTGTTCAGTATTGAAAAAATCATTTCCACAAAGTACCAAAGTAGATCTGATATAACTCGGACTGATATGCTGTCAGTAAAAAAACCAAACTTCTGCCAAAATCTGCCTATTTTCAAACTTCGACATATACTACATATAAGTACAAGCTATTCCTAGGAATTTGTTTGAAATTTTTCGACACGCACTTTCCAGAATAAGCAAAACCAAAATTTTATATACAAAACCTATGGTGTATATGAAAGGCCATGACTAACAAAGTAAAATTACACCGACTCTCACCTTCCTAACTCAATTAGAACAGGTTCTAGAGCGATTTCAAAAAAGCCTGTAAGGCGTTACGGAAGCCTTATTATAAAAACCTAAATTTCGATATGTGTCTTATTCTCAGTACTTACAACCAGTATACAAAATTTCAGGAATTTCTGAAATAACCAGGTAAACATTTAATCATAAAAGTGTGGAACTGACATGGAATGATCTTAAGGTATAAAAGTATATTTATATAAAGAATAGAAGACTTACCAATTTTTGCTCCAAAGAGTTGATAGCAAAAATAAACCACGGCCCAGTTGTTATAGTCAGTTCCAACAACTGAATATGGGACAGTAATATTAAAATCTGGAACAAATATTAAAATTAATAACTTTTTATCGAACCATGTAGCAGGAATATACATGACTAGTTCTCTTGAGAATTGCATAAAAATAGGAAAGATCTGGATTTATCACAAGTAAGTGAATGAAGTTTGGTTAGTAATTAATAATCTTTATTTTCTAGTAAGTAGTTTCTTTTGAGGATTTTTATTTCATGTTTTATTTAACCCCGTCTAAGAGGAAACGAACAGGACTGACCTGCTTAATTTTATTTCACAACTACCGTTCTTGGATTATCCGGTCCAATGCAGACCGCGATTTGATTTAAACAGTAGGACTGTCAACAATTTCTATCCTGTACTGATCATGTCTGGTGAGACGAAACTTTCCAATGGACATATTACTAAACATTTCGTTTATCTCGTTCATCCAAGCTTCATAAGTAGATCACCTGCTCATCCAGCACTATTTGCTTATGATTATCGTTGTAATACAGGATAAAACAAAGTAAAAGTAACTGGTAATCAGATATGTTTTGCCATAAAAGTCCGTCACGCAGGGGCTGCGTTAAATAAGCGTATTTCCCAAGTGCGCCACGTATTCATCTCAAAATTTAAATGTTTAATTAGTACAATATTTGGTATTTAGGCTACAAAAAAAGTGATTCAACATATCACTTATTGTTAATATGACAAGAGTAGAAGTGGGGGTCTACTGAAGGTTGAAAACTAAACAAATGAAAATATCACGGTTAATATTCATGACAGTGAAAAAAAATACATAATAACATTCATAGAACATTACATTTGCAATAATATTGGTTATATACAATTTTTCGTCCGACGCATGATTACAGAGAGCTTAAGACTTTTCGAAATTCAGCCATTTACGAACTTGATCTTCGTAACATCTTACAACTCTTTAATTTTATATAACATGTTTAAATATCGAGTTTGGTAACACACATGCACAAACCTATAATATATATATATATATATATATATATATATATATATATATATATTATAGAACAGACCTCATTTTCGTCATCTCCTTGGTAGGATCGATGGACATTTGATGAAATGTTTCAAAAATCGTGACACGAGTTTGACCTCAATATCTGATTTACCTTAAGGGAAATCTGCTAATAAAACGCTAAAGAAGATTCAATGGCCGAATTTCCACCCACCTGGATTCTGATCAGTCATTCTGTGAGATTAAGTAACTACTCAGAAAGAGTGCAAAAAAAAAAAAAATGTCCTCATTCATCGATTCATACTTTAATTATGCCAATTGAACGAATGGAAAATAGCCGTAACCTACTTTTTGTAAATAATTGAAATCCAGTTCCTTTTGGGGTATGTGTAACATCAAAACACTTACAAACTCAAACTACAATATTTATTATTTGGAAAAGACCGAAAACAAAGCTTAATTAAGTCAGTGACAATGTGTTTTGGACATTAGATTTAAAATAACAATAATAAAATGGGGCTCAGGTTAGGCCTATGAGTTAAAGCGTTGGCCTTAATCTCACATGGTAAGCCTAGAGTGACGAGTTCGATTCCTGCCTGAGCAATAGGAATATATTTAGTGACGAACTTATTAAATAAAATCCTTAAATAATATCTATGGAATACTTACTGTCAAACAATTTGTATTCTATTGGAAAGGCAAGTCCTCCAAATCGACTAAATTCCGTCTTTCCCTTTCCTTGGACAGAAATATATCTAGATAATCTGAAAAATATATAAATATTGTTTATGCATATCATTCATCTATGTCAGAAATATCTAATTTCTACTGTTGGGGGGGGGGGGTCGTTAAATTGTCCGATCGTACCAGCTGACTTAACTGAATCATCCATATAGCGTAATGATACCAATTTCTTTAGTAGATTTCCACATAATGTGAGGTTATATTCACCAAATATGGAAAAGCTTATGGCTTCAACCATTTATTACATAAACTATTGCATCATTGTATTTCTCATGTCATAAACAATAAGTACAATTTTAAATGTAAACCACTGCAGATGTCTAGACTCCTATATATATATATATATATATATATATATATATATATATATATATATATATAATTTTGAACGGACCTCATTTTCGTCATATCCTGGGTAATATCGATTGACATTTGAGGAAATTTTTTGAAAATCGCATCATGAGTACATCCTCTACAGGTGATTTCCCTTTGGGTAAATCTGCTAAAAATGACGTTCTTATCTACAGCTGTTTAGAGTTTTAAGTAAATAAAGGCTTTATCACTCACTGAGGCTGGTATTGGAAAAGCAGAAGGTTGATCTTTTCCGATTCTATGCGTGCTTCTACTCCAGCGCATGAGCCAAAGTCATCAAAAAATAGATTCCCAGCGTAGTGTGAGACGAACCATTTCCCCGAGAAGAACTGGAAAATCATAGACATATAATATTTAACACTAAAGAAATTAAACTAAGAAATGCTGTATATAATGAATTTGTTATAAGACTTGCTGAAATACTCTCAGAATTGTCGGAGAGGTCATTAACAATTCGAAGTTTAGTAGTTTTTTTTTTTTTTTTTTTTTGTTTTTTTTTTTTTTTACGTAAAAAGTAAAACTAAATCAGTATTGTTACATATGGTTATTGTTTTACTCCTGTTAACATATGATTATTGTGCTGCTTTTGTTAACATATAATTTTTGTCGTTATATCATTATTGTGTTACTCTACACATTTTTCTGTTGTTTACAATTAGAATTTAAATCAATAACTAATGTATATTCATGTTATTAATATATACATTCATTTACGAAATTAACAAGTATAATTTAAATTCACTTTTAAAAAACATTAATTTATTGCATCTGTACCCATTGTAATCACTGATAAAATTTAATGTTCTAATATAAGGACAAATAAATGCAGTAATATTTATTGCATCACATTTTTGCAGTCTAATAGTTATCCATTATCTTCCCTACGGATGGTGTTCTATATTTTTGTGAACTCTTTTACTTTTTGATTTATTTTTACAGTTTTTAAATGTGTATTTTTAAGTATATGATATAAACAATTTAAAATGATGTATGTATTAGAAGTAAACCCCTCAAACTTTAACATACGTAATAACATTTCAGAAATAATAGTAACAGCTACTCTTGAAAAATCAGGAATGAATGTTCCTCATCCTTAAGGTTCATTTTTATACAACACATAAGAAATATTAAATATGTTGGTATTTATTGTTCATACTAGCATAAAACTGTCAAAAGCTATGAATTAAAAAAGTGAAAACTATATTTACTTCTTCAGTTTTGAAATCGGAGCTGATCGATGGCGATTTGCAGAATCCAAATTTTATTGGCGAATCGTTGAAAACATTTCCGGCAAAGGCCAGGCTCAAAACACTCAGAAAACTGAAAATGATGAAATGATTATTTACGATAAAAAATTGACCAAATAAAGAATTATCTAGCTTATAAATGAGTATAAAAGACAATAAAGGTAAAATTAATTCAAGTAGTTAATGATTCATTTTCTCCATTCTTTGGAGTATCCAAGATTGAATGGAGCCCCATTAGTTGTTAATGACTTACAGAAAGTTATTTTAGTTTTGTTGGCACCATTTCTGTGATTGAGGGGCACTGGAAAACTTCTGACTCAAGCTTCCGCCCAATATAATACCCAATCCCCTTACTTCCTCCAGTCTTTCAACAGTATCTCGAATTAATCGTTCACCAGTTTTTAGCATATTTCCAACGAGATTTTTGAATGACCAAAAAAAAATTAGGACCACTAGAGCGTTAACAGGCAATTATACTTATTATGTATACTTGTCTGTTAACGCTCTAGCGGTCCTAATAATTGTTTGATCGTTACCAAACTCGATTTCCAAGTGTTTCATGTAAAACTAAAACTACAGTTCCTTAACGGTTGATATCGGACCTGCGGAAGGGGGTGGTCATCGGAAAATCAAATTATCTCCTTCGTTAATCAAGATTTTATGTTCTTGACTTGAAACTGTTTATTTGTCTCATTCATATTTCATTCATTTCTAAAGATCAAATTCGTTGCTATCAGATTTCTCTTAAATTTCCTCAAATCTTACCTAGATGACGAAAATTCGAAATATCTTCGTCATAATGAGTCGGATTGTAAAATGTTATAGATCCAATCTTGATAAACTATTGGTGCTCTACAATTTTTCTTCTATGCATTTTTTCGTAACTCAAAAATTAAGGGAGTAATTGGTATTTTTTTTATTTCCGCCAGAATATGTGGTGAGATGAGATCATTATTGTACTCATACCAGCACCTACGAGATCTGCTTAATTTGCGCAGCCCCTACTTGTTCAGCTTTACTTTAAATTAGACCTGGAATAGAAAGATTTAGGGGAAGATGGAAGACGAAACTTCAAAATATCTCCGTTATTTTGAGTCGGATCGAATTGTTATAGGATCAATCCTATTAAACTACTGCTGCTCTACAATTGCTGTTCCTTACACATTTTCTTAACTCAAATACTAAGCGAGTTATTCTTACTTTCATGTTTTCAGCTTTCAGTAAACCCTCGGTTCAACCCATCGGATTTTTACTTAGAAATAGAAGTGTGTCAAACAGCGCGTGGGAAATCCGCTTAGTTTACATATCTCCTGAGTGACGGACTTTTTTTTACTAATCCACGCCTCACCCATTTAGTCTTTAATGTATTTATTATCATGTTAGTCGAGTATTGCAATTTAATTTATTTATCTCTTGTTAGTTCATTGAAAAACGCTCGATTAACACTTTTTTATTTTGATAATATTTTACAAGGATCTATGGGATAATACAGTATTACATATTTTTGTAGATTTAGTTTACAACATTACAGTAATTATAATTTAAATTTTATAAGAGCTGTTTCTCATTAATGTAACAAATTATGAATTCCGTCCTAATAATAAAGGGTAATATTAATATCCGGTCGCATCAAGTCCTGAGGCGTCCAGACTATAACACTGTCAGGAAGTGATGTGGAAAAATCATAGAGAATATGTTGAAAATCTTTCCTAGTATTTTTTTTAAACCCCTTGGAATATTCCCATACGGCAACGCCTCGTTTATGAAGTCTTATACGGGTATTCTACCAAACGAGGCAGTAAATTTGGTATCTGAAAATTTCGAAAGATGCACATTATTTCATCAAAATCATCATACCAATATTATAAGACAGGTTATTCAATTGGTAGTTTTACCCTAATTTAGTAAAAAATAAATAAAAATAAAGTATTTTCTGTACTAAATAATGTTTCTCGGCCTACAAATCAGAATTTTGAACGGATTTTTAGTCCTCAATATCAGCACAAAATAAAAAGTCCGTCACACAGGGGCTGCGTTAACTAAGCAGATTTCCCACGCGTGTGCCACGCATTTGCATTTATCTCAAAAAGAAAAAGTTTTATGAGACAATACTTGGTGTCAACTAACGTGCTTCATAATATAACGGCTTATTGTTAATATGGCATGAGTAGGAGGGGAGGGGGTTACAGAAGGCCGAAAACTATAAAATAGAAATATTGTTTAATAATCAAGATGGTGAAAATACGCACATGACAACATTTATAGAACATTAAATTTGCAATAAGAATGGTTCTATGGAATGTTTTGATCCGACGCATAATAACAGAGATATTAAGATTTTTGAAATTCCTCCCCTCCCAATGGTCGAATTTCAGCTATTAACGAACTTGATCTTTCTTTTTACATATATGGGTTAAATATCACGTCATGAGTACAACCTCAATAGCTGATTTCCCTTAAGGGAAAACTGCTAAAAAACCCAAGATAATAATAATAAACTTACACGAGATACACCTTCATGATGTCCTTGCACTGACTAAAACGGAACTGCTGGATAAGCGGCGTGATAACGCACATTATAAAAGCTATTCAAGTGGATACAAAGTCTCTCATTATAAAAAATATAAGAAGTCAGATAGTGATAATCGAGAGGCTCAATGACCTTGCATTACTACTTTACATCATTTTGAGGATTATTATCAGCTATTACTTGTGTAGTTTTGATTATTTTTAATTGAATGGCGATTTCCACTAGTTAATGAGTACTTAATTACAGCTTCTAATGAGTGCTTAATTATGTTTCAAAGCTTTTAATAACAACTCGAATCAGTTTGTACAAATTGTACCTCAAAGTAAATCCCATACATAAACAGCGCAAGTGATTGCTATTTGTGTGTAAGGGTTTGGTATTGTATTTAATATATATATATATATATATATATATATATATATATATATATATATATACACACAATTACTATTACAGGGATGAAAATGAAATAGTTTCCTATTGGAAGCTCGTGTGCTTGAGAAGATGAAGCAACAGTGACCTTCTTCCACAGATGATTGGACACGAGAGTCCCAAAAACTCATATTCCAAAGGTGGAAGTCAGACCGGTCGAAAAAAAATGACAACAAACTGCGACAAATTGAACTCTTAGAAAATACCGCAATACCTTGATAATCATATGGGCCGTCAGAACGTAGAAGCAAAATGTTCCCTTAGACTTTTATGCTAAGTCTACTAGAACATTCTCAATTTTTTTTAATCCCTTCCATATTAACCTATGTCACTTTTCATGATTAAATGGATCTAATTATAGGCACTTAATTGATACAATTTTAGGGTACTTAGATACATTTTGGAGAACTTTTGCCATGCAGTATATTTTCTTTAGGAACTTTGCGTTTTGATCATGAATAGCTTATCTTTCACTTCCATTAAGACAAACATATAATATAATATCATTTCAAGCTCTACTAAAATAATGTTGGATCTATTTATTTTTTATATAGGTATACCGTATGATCTGAATTATAATCACTACTTTAGAATGTATTGTTTGAATGTAGAATATGAAGCCAATCAATTCTACAAATACATTGTCCTCATGGCTTGCGTGACATTTGCATTTTATAAATGCATCATTTCGGAATATTCGTTCAATATATTCTTTTTCAGACCTCACTTCCATTATCCTGTTGTATTATAAAGAGAGAGCTTCATAACTCTCTTGACTACGACAGTATATTTATTCAGATCGAATTATATTTGGTATAACTTCAGCTTTGAATAAATACCAAGGCCGGTCAACAAACTCAATTTCCATTCCGGTCTCGACTATATTACTTTAAATTTTGATCTGGATTTTTCAGGTCACAAGGATCTGTCATCTACTAAATCAACAATATCAAATTGCAAGCTATATTCAGATTATATATTATGATGTATGGTGTGCGTATCATAATTGAAATATATCCGTGTCCGTTGTACTAGAATTGAAATATATCAAATAATAGAAGTGGGCTACTTTTTGTCATCTACTAGTTAGATGCCATTAAAATAACATAGGCTTTATGCGATTACAATTAGTTATGGAATCGATAAATCGTTCCTTCTTAATTTTTCAGTCAATCCAAGTTAAAGAAGTCGTGCTAAACACAAGGCTATTGCATAGGTGGAATATTTTGCCTCCTAAAATAGGTCAAGCATGACCAATTTATGGAAAAAATATAAATATTAAGTAAAACTGTTATATATTATATAATAGCAGAAATTGCCCGGGGAGAGGGAGGGGAGTTTAGAGGGAGATTTAAAATTCGAAATATTTATCTTATTATTATCAAGATTATTTGGAGCCAGTCTTTAGTAGACTCCTAATTTCTACTAATCCGATTTTCACTTTAAGAACCTTAATTAATAATTTTCCCATGCCCTGCTTATATTTTAATCCAGTTTACATTGATTTCTTACTACCGGTGAAATAGAGAATAAATGTTGAAATCAACAGCGTATCATACTCCAGCACGTGGGAATTCTGCTTGCCGAGATTTTTTTTTATTTTACTTATTCTTTAAACCCCATACTCTTTTTGTCCAATAACGGCCAGTGTTGATCATTATCTTTGGATAAAGCTAATGATATTTATTTTAATATAATTATTTGATAAATATGTGTATAATATATTGGCTCTCTTTAGCAATCAGGTCAGTCATGCCATTGGATATTTCAAGGCTTCCCTCCACCCTTTATTGCAGTTCACTAATATAGTTTTTTAGTTAGGACTTTGTTGAGCTAGTTACAGATGGAATCTCGTCATTGCCATTAAGTAGGTCTGTTGCCGACCCTGAGTCTTTTTTACATAACATTTTTTAAGAAACGTTTTACCATTATATCATAAAACGATTAATAATCTATTTTATTTCAGAGCACACACACATATATATGTATAGTTAAGTATTTGTTATCTTTACAGATGGGGAGTATGTCCTTGTCATTAATATGTTATTGTGTAGTGAAATAATTTAACTATAGATAACCTGTGGACTAGGTTTTATTAGACAAAATGTGTCACATGTTGACTGAACAAAATCACTCTCTACACTAAATGAGGTTTGGTTAAATAACATGTGTTAATTAAAACAATTGAATAATAAACAATATATCATTTTCCCCCACCAACATAAAAGTCCTGGAGATAAGCTGGAGGGCGACGATTTCTAGAGCTGCGCCTGAGAGCTGGGGGAGGGGGTGACGGCAGAGCCACCGGGCTTGGTTCATCTACTTGATTTCTGGGTGAAGTAGGTTCACCTCCTGATTCTTCATTTTCTAGCAAGCCCTGGTCCTGGTTCAAATTGGAGTCCATATGTTGTAGCTGGGTATCCTCTTGTCTAGCTCCTTCACTGCTATATGTAGGGGTTGGGGCCAAGTGCCTCGTAGATACAGTAGTCTCTCGTCCGTCTGGCAGTCTGACATGGGCGTACTCCGGGTTCGCCTCTAGAAGAGTCACTTCATCCACCAGCGGTTCGTACTTGGACTGTCTGACGTTTCTACGAAGAAGGACTGGGCCAGGTGTGAGAAGCCAGGAGGGAGTGGAACTACCATTACCCGATTTCCTGGGGTGTTTGAACATCCGTTCGTGAGGAGTCTCGTTCGTAGCGGTGCACAGAAGAGAACGGATAGCATGAAGAGCATCGTCGACGACAAGCTCCCACTGATGAGTCCTTAATTGCTTTGTTCTGAGAGCTAATTCAATGGTCTTCCAGACTGTGCCCACGAATTTTTCTGCTTGCCCATTCCCTTGTGGGTTGTATGGCGTGGTCCGACTTGTAGCTATCCCATTGGTGGTTAAAAATGTTTTTAGTTCGTGAGACATGAAGGAAGATCCCCTATCAGTATGTATATAACATGGTAGTCCAAATATAGCAAATAAAAATTGTAATTTATTTTTAACAGTCGATGCTGAAAGGTCATGACAAGGAAATGCGAAGGGGTATCTGGAGAACTCGTCAACTATAATCAGGAGGTAACGGTTTCTTGTATTGGTTGGTAGTGGTCCTTTAAAGTCTATGTTAAGTCGCTCCAATGGTCGTGTCGCCTTTATAAGATGCCCTTCTTGCTTATTGAACCTCGGTTTCAGCTCAGCACAGATCTTGCATGACGTCGTTACTTTCCTAATGTCTTCCAGCGAGTAAGGCAAATTCTTTATTTTTACCCAATGATTCAATCGAGTGACTCCGGGATGACATAGTTCTTGGTGAAGTTCTTTGAGCTTGTTAAAATTACATCCGATCGCCGAACATATTCTTGACAACGCGTCTGCTGCTTCATTCTGACGTCCCGGTCTGTATACAATTTCATAATCGAAGCAGGATAGTTCAAGACGCCAACGCAAGATTTTCTCGTTCTTGACTTTGCCAGGTTGTTTGCCATCGAACATAAAAGACACGGACTTTTGATCTGTAATAAGCCTAAAGTGCCTCCCTAGTAGATAGTGACGCCACTTTCTTGCTGCCTCTACTATCGCGTAGGCTTCTTTCTCCACCGATGAATGTCGTCGTTCGGAAGTGTTGAGAGTTCTAGAGAAAAATGCTACAGGTCGACCGTTCTGCGAAAGTGTAGCTCCTATTGCATGTTCAGAAGCATCTGTTTCAACTGTAAAGACGGCTTCTTCATCAATAGCACTGACTAAAGCGTTTTCTATGTCTGATTTTAGTATTTCAAAAGTTTGAGCTGCTCGATTATTCATGGGAAACGGACTTGATGTCAAAATGTTAATTTTCTGAGAAAACTGAGGAATGAAATTAGAAAAGTGTGAAAACATTCCCATTGCTCTCTTCAAGGTGGCTGCATTCGTAGGTAGGGGTAGCTCACGTAAGGATTGGAGACGGTCCGGATCAGGGCGTATTCTTTTATTGCTTACGACAAACCCGAGTAATTTTATCGAACGGACGGAGAAAATACTTTTTTGTTCATTGATTGTCAGACCATATTTTTCTACAGCTTTTAAAAATTTCCTCAGGTTTGCGTCATGTTCCGCTTGATCCTTCCCACATACCGTTATGTCGTCCAAATATGCATAGACTCCCGTAAGTCCTTCTCGAGTAATTATGTTATGGATCGTCCGTTGAAAGCAAGCAACTGCATTTCGTGGGCCAAATGGAATGCTCCGGAACTGCCACAATTTGCCAGCGGCTTCGAACGCTGTAAATGGCTTATCTTCGTCCGTTATCTGTATTTGGTGATACGCACTTTTGAGGTCGATAGAGCTGAAGACTTCGTAGCCCGCTACGGTGTTCACGATATCGTCAATTCTCGGCAAGGAATACGCATCAAGTTGTGTATATCTGTTAATTGTCTGTGAATAATCGATCACCATGCGCCGTTTGTGGTTCTCTGTCTGCGTAACGAGGACCTGAGCTCTCCAAGGGGAATAACTTTCCTCAATTATGCCGTCTTTCAATAGTTTTTGCACTTCTAGTTCGATAAACTTGGCATCGGAGGTTGAGTGACGTCGAGACTTAATCGCAATAGGCTTCACATCGCGCGGGACGTTTCTAAATAGTCTTACTGGCTCAACACTCGCCATGGTAAGCCCACAGATATTGAGAGGGTCCCGGGATCCCCCAAATTTAATTTTGATAGACGAATGACTACTTAGAACATCGTGTCCTAGGATGGCGTCTGCACAAAGATCAGAGAGAATATTGAGTGTTACTCCGGGGTAGAAATGATTTTCTATCTTCAAATCTACTCTGCAAGCCTTGTTAATTGTGGAATTCAGGGTAGTAGACGCCATGGATACCGTTAAATGAGTTGGTAAGATTGTGGCTCTCAACTGCCTAGCTTTCTATTCTGAAATGAAGCTAAGTGAACTCCCTGTATCTATAAGAGCCCGGGCTTTTATTCCGTTTATTTTAACTGGAATGATAGCTTTCCTGAGACAAGAATGGGTCGATGCGGACACGGCAGCACTTGTGGGCTTTTGGCACCGACAGCCCTTGACAAAATTCCTTCGAGAGTTACGACAAACTTTGGCGAAGTGGCCAATCTTGTTACAGGCCTTACAGATCTGTTCACGGGCAGGGCAAGATGTCCTCAGGTGGTAGTCGTACCCGCAGAAGTGGCACTTCTTTTTAGCAGCAGCTGCAACCTTCCCGGAGTTGCCCCCTGAGGACTGAGAAGAGGACCTAGACGAGTGTAGGGAAGGCTTGGATGAACGGACTAAGGAATTAGACGAGCGTATGGAGTCCCTGGGGCCCACCCTCTGGGACCGGACTGCGTTGACCGACTGTTCTTGGTACTGAAGGGACTGTTCTATTGCCGACTCTAGGGCCTTTGATTGTCTCGAGGCTTCATCAAGGGTAAGGTTAGGACTCTCTAATAATCTTTGGCGTATGTTGGACTCACGGAGACCGGCAATGAAAGCGTCTCTTATGCAATCATTACGGTTAGTCTCGGCCGTTACGGCTTTGAAATTGCAGTCTTTGCTAAGTAGCTTTAACGCTTCTAAATATTTTGTAACTGATTCGCCAGATTGTTGCCGCCTAGTCGCTAACTTGTGACGTGCAAAAACTTCGTTCACCGACTTTGTAAATGTGCTCTTTAGGACGGCAATGGCATCATTGTAAGTACCGCATTCGTTAATTAACTCGTAAACGACCGGAGATACGTGATTTACCAGTATGCGTAATTTCTCGTTGTCACTTACTTGGTAAGTTAGCAGGAAGTTTTGAAACGTCTTGTACCAGTGGTTCCATTCAAGTGATGCAGTTTGTGAATCCGCTTCGATTGCAAGCCGCTCCGGTCGAAGTAATTTATCCATAGTCTTAACAATTTTTTTTTGTCTAATAAATTGAAATAATTTAACTATAGATAACCTGTGGACTAGGTTTTATTAGACAAAATGTGTCACATGTTGACTGAACAAAATCACTCTCTACACTAAATGAGGTTTGGTTAAATAACATGTGTTAATTAAAACAATTGAATAATAAACAATATATCATGTAGTCGACCCCGAATCTTTTTTGTACAGACTTTTTAACTGCACAAGATCAAAATAAACACATTTCCCAATGTGTAATAATCACAATCACTTTATTACCCACAGGGAAATCAGCTCCCATGACCCATATTACTTTTAGTTAGTCGATGTCTGAATTAGGTATTAAAAAATTAAACTACAGAATGTAGTTGGGTTTGTACCACGTATTGGATCTTCTATCACATAAGGCCAAACTACTCGGCCAATAAAATTATTGTTTGTTACATTTTAATTTTCATGGTCGAGATAAATATTGACAACATATAATCATTGATTTGAGTTTATTAAAATCATTATTTCAGTATTTGTTTAAAAGAGAGAGTATTTTAGAGAACAACACCTAACCTATCCTTAGCTGGTTCAACACTATGCTCACAATTCTTTGCACAGTTGCTCTGCTCTTCATATGTACTTCATGTGTTGACTGCCACTTCCGACCATTTTTTGAATTACTGCAATATACTGCTACCTAACATTAAACGCTCAACCTTCTAGTTTTATTCGCATTTGGCAATAAGTGGGTCGAATAAATGAACTTCTTTTTCTTTCTTTTTTTGCGTTGATCTTAGCACTCAACCTTTTATCTTAACAAGTGTGTGCCTGAATAAAGATGATTTGATTCTAAACGATTTTCACGTGATTAGGTGTTTCATGCGTAATGTACGCATGAGTTATGACTTTTATATTATATCTATCCCTTATAGGAGGCGTCTTGTTTTTGATGTTATACTCATAACATAATTATCCAAAACATTCATCAAATGCCCACCAAACCTGAGAACTAGATTAAGAAAATGAGGTCAGCCTAAATGTATGTATATATTAGTCTGTTACCTCTCTGGCGTTAATTAAATTAAAATACAACTCCAGACTGCTTGAAGATGATGGTGCCTTCGCGATCGAAAGCGCTTGCCAATTGTACTCGACCACCAGCCAGTGACGACGGTCTTCAGTTATGATAACTGTATCATCAATACTGGTGGTTCCAACCCTTTATTTGATTTACCAGTTAATTTAATTCTTTATAATTGTTGTACACATTTTGCACAACCTGGGATAGTCAGTTTAAAAAAAAAACAAAAAACAGATTTTGGTTGTTATGATGAAAGAATAGAATCTAAGGCGATGTTTTGTACACAAGGAAGATGGCTTTTAATGAAGAAGAACTTGCGCTGGTTTCGGTGCCCGTTCCTGGAGAACCCTAGTTGGGGACTAGGGGGGGGGGAGCTGCATGGTGATGGGAGATGCATTGATTTATATGCATACACTAGCTAAGGCACCCGGCTTCGCTCGGGAATTCATTTGATTTTTAATGAAGATGGTATTTTTTTGACAAGCCTTTACTTCTACAAAACAATATTTTAACATTTCCCGATGTATACCCGTCGTTGCTGTGGATTTGTTAATAATAAAATTATTTGTTATTTAAGGTTTCACTGTCCACAATATTTTTATATTTCCCGTCTCCTGTGCATGTAGTTTTTTTTATATATAATTCATAATCATAGAAAATATTCTGTCCCCCAAACTACTTTTGAATAAAACTTCCTTTACCATGATACGGTACAAAGACTAACGGTGACTGAAAACCAACAGGAAATGAAATATCGCGAATTTTTATTTCAGGCTTTTCTTATAACTCCCACTCCCGTTTGAACCTAAAAAAATTAATATAGCTTATAATCGTGGAAAAATGAATGCTAACTCCGAGTTTTGTTAAATTCCGTTAAATTGTTAGAACGCAATAAAACTGTCGGCTAAAAAGTGAATATAACAAACGAAATATTGCTATTTTTAATTTCAGACCTCCCTTACTCCCCCACTCCTGCTCTTCCCTAGAAATGATGTTACAGCTTATTATCATGAAGAAGTTAATGCTAATTCACATACGGAGTTTTGTTCATTTCGGTTGAGTCTTTGGTACCAAATAAAATTGTTGATTCCCGCAATATTGTTTAGCGTATAACGCCTTTATTGTTCGGTATACGACAAAAGTGTACATGACAAAAGTTACTCCAAATAACAAAATAAACAACTTTTGTTATGTGCAAATGTAATAGGAAACAAAATATCACCATATTTAATTTCAGGCCTCCCTTATAACCCCCACTCCTGCCCGTCTCTAGAAATGTTAGTATGGCTTATTATAAGGAAGGCGTTAGTGTTAATTCACATACCGAGTTTGGTTTAATTCGGTTGAGTTTTTGTGCCATATAAAATTGTTGACTTCCGCAGTAGTTTTTAACGTATAACTCATTTATACTTAGGTGCACGACAAAAGTGTATGTAACAAAACTTGTTATGTGCATAATTGTTGAAAATGCATTAGGAAATGAAATATTGCTATATTTAATTTCAGACCTCCCTTATAACCCCCACTCCTGTTCGTCTCAGAGAATATTAACATAGCCTAAAGTCTAAGTTGGGTTAGTAGTAATGTACATACCAAGTTTCATAAAATTCGGTTCAGCCGTTTATGCGTGAAAAGGTAACACAAACAAACAAACAAAATGCAGTTATGTTGTCTATGACATGTGAAACGAAAAGTTATCGTAAAATTTCGCAAAAAAAAATCAATGTACAGATAGAGGTTACAATAATATATATATATATATATATATATATATATATATATATATATATATATATATATATATGTATATATATAATGTTGTTTATTCTTCTTTAGAGCATGCTGTTTGCATATTTTTAGAGCAACAATCTCAGCATCATTTGCCCATATAACTAGTGTATGAGTCAACAATTTTGTGGTGTGTAAAAGACTGATCCGAATGCAATGCAACACATAGATTATAGAGCGAACTAAAATTCTTAAAGAAGAACTGCCATAGGAGTTATACATGATGGGAAAATTAAAAATAACAATATTCCTTTTCAGGTTAGACTTATGGCGTTGATGTTACCAACATTGTTTATTTTCGGCAAAAGTGTATATAACAAAAGTTACTCTAAATAACAATATAACCAACTGTTGTTATGTGCAAATGTGAAGAAAAACCAATAGGAAACGAAATATGGCTATTTTTAATTTCTGGGCTCCCTTATAACCCTCGCTCCTGTTCGTCACAGAGAATATTAATATAGCCTAAAGTGTAAGTTGGGTAAGTAGTGATATAGATACCAAGTTTCACAAAATTCGGTTTATGCGTGAAAAGGTAACAAACAAACAAACAAACATACACGAAAGAAACAAAATGCAGTCTAAGACATGTGAAACGAAAAAGTATCGTGAAATTTCGAGAAAGAAATCAGTGTACAGACAGAGGTTACAATTTTATATATATATATATATATATATATATATATATTATAAAACACAATAAGTTCACGACTTATCTAAGTATATCTCAGAATTGAGGAAGAACTGGGGTTTTAGACAAATAAAACACAAGTGGAAATGATAATATTCCTACAATATTATTTGGAAATTCTAATGGATTAAGTTAACGACACTAGTTATTTTTAAGTTGAACTTCGGACTATGATTCAGTTTTAATTACCAATTAATTATCTCGAAAAGCATATTAAAGGAGCGAACTGCAAAATCAATTTTCAGGTCACAGTATCTAAAAGGGATTTCCATTACGTGATTAGCGGAGAAGGAGTTCTTCAAGTGCATCACGTCACAGGAAGTCACTGACCTGTAATGCAAATAGAAACTAATTTACACCTAAGACATTTAAATTTTCCCCAAGAATCGAAAAAGTACATCACCAAATTTAAAATTATTCTCCTAAGTCAATAAAAATACCTTGCAATGAAAAACTTATAACTAGCAGCCATAACTAATGTATTCATTTTTCACCTGAAAACAATCTAAAACCACGTAGATCCCGTAATACTAATTGGACCTAAGCTTCTCATAGACTGTATTCATACTAATATGAAATATCTTAGAGGTATTTAAAAAAAAAAAAAAAAACCGTCATGCAGAGGCTCAATTAACTAAGCAGATTTCCACACACGCGTCACGTATTTGCATTTATTTCATAACGTAAAATTCAACGAGAACAATATTTTGTTTCATAATTGGTTTACCGAAGGCCGAAAACTAAGAAATGCAAATATTTTGGTTAATAGTCAAGACAGTGAAAAAACGAACAAAACAACATTTATAGAACATTACATTTGCAATAATATTGGTTATATTAACTTTTTCAATCCTACGTATAATAACGGAAGTATTAAGAATTTTCACCCCCCCCCCTACTGCATATATATATATATATATATATATTGTGAGAACCTCGACTGTCTTTGTTTTCACCAAATTAAATTCGATGAGACCAAAGTATTACACAGAGAGGATCATTTCGGTAAAAGATTGGTCCTAGAAGCTATAGAAATTAACAAGAGAACGAAGACGATAAACGGCGTGTTGCCACTCTCTTTGAGACATGGAAAACCATATTAAAATAAAATCCAAACCATATGATTGAAGTAGCTATTTAAATGAAATTAAATTAATTGCCTGACAAAGATGGACGTATTTCCATTGAAAATTTGCAGAACAACAAAAATTCCAACCGCTGGAGCAGACAGGCCAGGTTTTCACAATGATAATACTCCCCAGCGATGCAGCCCCAAAAATAAAATATATGTATATATATATATATACATATACAATTTTGAAGGAACGTATTTTCGTCGTGTACTGGATACAATAATCGCGTCATTAGTTCGACCTCATGGCTGATTTCATTTAGGGGAAAAAATAAGATTTTAACTTATTGTCATTATATTTTAACGTCCATTTTTATGGCACAGGTTTCTACCCTTCACTAGCCCAGGGTGGGGCTAAGGGTTTTGTTTAATGAGTCCGTCAATAAATAAATTTCTTTGGTCCAGCTGTGAATCGAACTATCGACTCTAGGTTTCCCAAATAATATTAAGACCGATGTCTTAACTCAGATAGCTTACCTTAGCCCCTTCCAAAGGCTACTAATTATTTCACAGTTAATTATTAAAATTAATGATAAGATTTATATTCAAACTTAAACGTAGCATATAAATTGATTTTCAAACCTAAAGTGGTGAGCTCGAGACCAGCCTGGACAACAGGTATTTACTTAGTGACAAACTCACTAAGGGTTTTATTAATCCCACCCTGGCTATAAAAGGGTGATAATTTGTAGGTAACCCTCCCTAATTAGCCATAGTAGCAAAATTGGACTCTATTAAATAATAATAATAATTAATTAATTTCCTATTAAAATTCCCCAAAATATATTTACCTTTATTTTACAGCTTTACTACAACTTATTTTCAATATAAGCTATTATTCTAACTTTTCGGGTTTATTTTAAAATAAAGTGTGGTCTCTGCGCTCTCGCGAAGGAAACATGTGTTGTATAATGTTTGTTTTAATATCAGCTAAATCACTTCAGGAACTTTAAATGTTTACATCACACATTGAGTCAATGATTCCAACGACTGATTTCATTGAAGGAGTTCACGTGGGTGCTTCAATCTCATCAGACATGTGACAAGATTAAAGGTTATACGGATAATCAAGGACACCATCACGCATGAACTGCGTATATTAGACAAATTTCAAACCTGTAATTCTACAATAGACGTCTTTGATAAAAACAAAAGTCCGTCACGCAGGGGCTGCGTAAACTAAGCAGATTTCCCACGTGAAGTTATACAGTAGAGAAATCTCCATAGGAGAGCCAAACGGCGACGGCAAAGGGCCGAACTAGCTTTTCGCGGGAAATTCAAAAATCCTTTATCGGCCCAAATTTCATAAAAATGCAAATATCTCGGTTAATAATCAAGATAGGGAATAAATGTATATAACAATATTTATAGTTAATTTGCAATAAGATTGATTCTGTACACTTTTTCGATCCGGCGTATAGTAACGGAGATATTTCGAATTTTCGAAAATCCTCCCCTCTAAACCCCCCCCCCTCCCACTGGTCCGATTTCAGCCGTTAACGAACTTGATCTTTCTTTTTACATAAAACGACTAAATATCGAGTTTGGTAACGATCAAACAAAAATTGCGACCGCTAGAGCGGTAACAGACAAATATATAGATAGATAGATATATATATATATATATATATATATATATATATATATATATAGATATATATATACAGTTTTGAACGGACCTCATTTTCGTCGTCTCCAGGGTAGGATCGATAGACATTTGAAGAAAAATTTCGAAAATCGCATCATGAGTACAACCTCAATAGCTGATTTCCCTTAAGGGAAATCTGCTAAAAAAAGGGTCAGAGGATACCAGAAAGCAGTCATGACAGAGGAATGACGCCAGAAAACTATCTTATCTTTCAATTATATGTTTCTCCCTGGCTGCGTTAACCAAGCAGATTTTCCACGCGTGCGTCACGTATTTGCATTTATCTCAAAACGTAAAAGTTTAATGAGAGCAATATTTGGTATTTAGGATTAAAATAATGTGCTCTATCATATAACAGCTTATTGTTCATATGAAATGAGTAGGAGTGGGCGTTTACTGAAGGCCGAAAACTAAAAAATGCAAATATCTCGGTTAATAATCAAGATAATGAAAAAACGTAGATAATAACATTTACAGAACATTTACGTTTGCAATAAGACACACATTTTCGATCCGACGATCCGATATATATATATATATATATATATATATATATATATATATATATATATATATATATATATATATATAAAATTTTGAGTGGACATCATTTTCGTCATCCCCTAAGGGAAATCTGTTAAAATAGACTTAAAAAATACTTGTTAATTATTATTATTTATTAACGTCCACTTTTTGCTGCTATGGCTAATTGGGACGGGCTATCTACAGGTTACCACCCATTTCTAGCCAGAGTGGAACGAAGAATTTTATTTAATGAGTTCGTCACTAAATAAATTCCTTGTTGCCCAGGAAAAAAAAAACTTGTTAATTATAAGGTGGAAATATAGTCTTCTCTTGATATGTAAGTTCCTTGTGAGCGCATGTATCATTCTGCAGTAAGAAAAGAAAGTATATACACTAATGCATTTTTATTTATACTACTCTCGTGGTAGTATTCTCGTGATGCCTCTTCAGGATCACACAACTAAAGTCAATTGTAAGCACATTTTGTGATTCTGAAATTTTCCTCTAAGTTGAAAAGAAACGGAAATGGTGTTAGATGAGCTGAATATTGACGAGCTGTCAAACTTGAGAAACTAAGAATAACGTATTATATACTATTGTTATTCTTTGATCAACTTTATTCAATCAGTCATTACAAAAATATGAATCGTGTTTGTTTCTGAAAGCATTGCTTTCCTCTGCGATTTTTCATATACATCAGTGGAACCTTTCTTCGGGATAGAACGTTTCAAGCTTATGTTCCAAGGATCCGTTTATCCTTCCAGATCTTTATTATGAGCTGATATTTTTGAGGCGTGGGTTGCATGCTTTCGTCCTAGCACCCCAATGGCCTCCACTGGAGGGCTTCCTCTATTCAGCAGCTCTCCGAATGGCTCTTACGAAATCCAAATACTTCCGACAGTAACTTATGTTAGCTTGTCATCTTTTCTTCTCCCTATTCAGCTCATTACCACATTCCTTATAGAACCCACTCATCTCCATTATAATAATTCCCCTATGTCTTGGAGTCCTCCCCCACATCACACTGGGTGGTTCTCCTAAGACACTGGAATACTCTTTTGGCTAATCTAAAAGCTTAGTAAACCCTTGATGTACCCTCAATCTGGTATATTTATTAATTGTCCCTATTACTAGACGGAGGATTTTAAGTTTTCTTTTTTTTTTAACCAAAGCTTTTCAGCATTTTTCGGTGAATCATTTCTTGAGCTGACGTTTTTCCTACGTACTAATCACGTGAAAGCCTAAATCTTTCATTGAGTTCTTGAACAATGTTCACCAACTAGAGGCTTGAGTAAGTCAAACAAGTGGGTAATTTTTCGTAGTAGTAGAATTTCAGGTACTTTTAACCGTTGGACTTCAAACCTTATTTTGTACTCATGTACTTGTACTCCTCTTCAAACGTTGGTTTCATTTAATTAAAACTAATGAATGTCAGGGACAAATTGGCTCCCTGATGCTCCCTCCGTCATTCAAGGTTCAGCGGTTTTATTAATCATCACATGACCAAATTGGCACTTCCATTTATTTTGCTGTACTCCATGTATAATGTATGGATGCCTTTGACCGGGTATATGATACAAATAATAGCAAGATTTCGTGTAGTTATTTTTCCAAAGAAAGTTGCTAGACGGTTGAAGGCTGATATCAAGAAAAGAAAACACAGGCCTTCCTCTCACAAACAGTATATTTAAATGCGACACAGTACGTTCAGAGCCAACTTTAATTAGCACTGATGATGGAGTGTACGGCTCTCAAAGCGATTTGTCGCTTTTGACTGCATTGTTTGTGGGAGGAAGATAAGTTTTGTTTTTCCTTAAGACTTCCAGACGATTTTTCACCCTTTTCTTTTCCTGCATATGTTCCATGTAGACTATGTACTCCTATTGTTGGTCAGAACAAGTCCTTCATCGATCTTAGTGTTGAGTACAATTTAGCAATTTCAACATCATATCGTTGATAGCCATCATAACCCATCTTGTCCCCATTAGGTCATTATAAAAAAACTCATCACACTTGCAATTCAACAATCCACAATCGACTACATAACTTCAAAAAGGAATCCACCATGTTTAGAAAACATTCTTAATCATGGAGACGGCTTCATCGGGTGCCAGAGACAAGAGGAAAGCATAGCGCGTGTGGCCTCTCTCATACGCAGCCACCATGTGCTGACTGCTTAAGATTGCTTAAGATCCAAAATCAACCTAAGGGACTGGGCAGAATGACTCATCTCTTAAACAGTCACCACTGTCTACTGTGAGATGGATAGTATATGGTAGACATTACATTGAAATCCCACAAATTTTTCTCTAGTGTAATAGTGTCTGGAATATATTACATTGAACCCCACGCTAGATTGTCTACTATGATATGGTCAATGCTAGGTCGATATTACTTTCGATCCTCACACAATTTTCTCTACTGTAATATGATTAGTGTTTGGAAGATATTACTTTGAATCCCACGATAGATTGTCTACTGTAATATAATTAGTGTCTGGAAGATATTACTTTGAACCCCACACGAATTTCTGTACTGTAATATGATTAGTGCCTGGAATATATTACCTTGAATCCCACGCTAGATTGGCTACTGTGATATGATTAGTGTCTGGAAGATACTACTTTGAACCCCACACGAATTTCTATACTGTAATATGATTAGTGCCTGGAATATATTACTTTGGATCCCACGCTAGATTGTCTACTGTAATATGATTAGTGTCTGGAAGATATTACTTTGAATCCCACACAAGTCTATCTAATGGAATATGTTTATTGCCTTGTGAATGTTACTTTGGACCCCCACACGATTTTCTCTACTGTCTGGAAGATATTACCTTGAAACTCACAGTGCTTTTTATGATGTAATGATTAGTGTCTACAGGATTCTGTTCTACTGAAAAAAACCTCATTCCTGTTTCAAAAGGCAATGTATGTTGCAGTTGAGGATATGATGAATAAATAAAAATTTACTTAAATAAATACAGGCATAGAATTTGTTTTATAAATTTATTTCAAAAGCGAAATGATTACAAAATATGTTACTAATAAATTAATAAAAACAATAAATTATATCTATTCTATTTCATATCATAATAAGTTAATTGCACAATACATATAACAATATCACAGTCATTCATATGCACCACTTAATACATTAAATTAAACTATACAACAATACTTACAAGAAGTTGAAAATAAACATTTATCACAATAAACACATTGAAAAATTCAAAGTTCAGATTCATTCATTTACACACAATTACATAAATCTCTGAAGCTTGTATTAATTTCCTAATTTGAGATTCAGAGATAATATTTAGACTATTTTTACCAAAGAATCGTTGAAATAAAAAAAAATTAAAATCAAAATGCCTAGTAATAATTGAACATGACCTTATTGACCATTCTACACTAATATTTTATATTAATAATACATTATTTGAGTTTTAAATATCCTATTAATTAACAATATTTGATAATATGATAAAAATGACAACGCGTTCCTCATTTTAACTTTAAATGAAGCTCGAATTCAATATTCAAAAAAAAGGAAAATTTCGTTACATACTTTTGGCCTGCTATATGATTTGTAATTGAAATACAAATTGAATGAATACAAAATTTAAAAGAGGTTGATTATGTTTAGTTTGAAATAACATTGTTAATTATCAAAACATGTGTCAACCCTGCTCTTGGAGAAACAATTATTGTTAACAAACAGAACGATCAATGAGGCAAGCATTTATTTATTAAAGCTGTACAGAATAGCTTAATTTGTTTAAGGTTGTCGCACAACAAACAATGTTAAGATTTATGTCATTCAGTGAATTTTGATTGCTTCAAAGTAAACTATACACTAAATCAAAGTAGAGACAGAAATAAACAAATAAAATAGTTTTCCTAGTACTTGTAATTATAAAAAATATACTCGAGAAAGATTATCAGAAAGAGCACAATAAATTATTCCACTTAATGCAGCAGGCAATTGCTACATATATTTAAAAATTAGTAAAATGTATTTTCTTTTTTGGGGGAATATAGAAAATGAAAATTCCTAATTTTATGTTTCACAACCATATTGATAATAGCTTAAAGAACGATACCATATTTGGTTCGATTTTTACCGGTCATTACAGGTAAAAAATATTAGAAGAGTAACTTTCTTTTGGCAAAAATAGTTACAAATCATTATATAGTAAACATTTTTTAAAACTCCTCATTTTAGAGGCGAGGTTCTCCTTGTCCACAGCCAGAGTTGTCTTCAAACCTTAGGTCCTCCAGATCAATATCTATGGTCTCCAATGCACTTCTGATTGCAGAAAGAGTTTCACTGGTGAAATTTGGAGATAAGGTTCTGGCCAAGATCCAAGTTCTTTCTGCAAATATAGTTTTTAATTCAATTTTTTTTTTTACAAAATATTTTTTTTTTTAAGTTTAAATTTAAGTCCACCTAGGCTAATCAGTCTTGTAATAAAAGTGTACTTCTTTTAGCCCCCTTAAGGGAAAGCAGCTATTGAAGTCGTGCTCATGACGAGATTTTCGAAATATTTCTTAAAATGTCCATCCATCCTACCCCCAGGAGATGAAGAAAATGAGGTCCGTTCAAAACTCTAAATATATATATATATATATATATATATATATATATATATATATAAACTCGTTATTTAATCGTTTTATGTAAAAAGGAAGAATCGAGTTCGTTAACGGCTGAAATCGGATCAGTGGGAGGGAGGTTTAGAGGGGGAATTTCGAAAATTCGTAATATCTCTGTTACTATACGTCGGATCGAAAACTTGTGTAGAACCAATCTTATTGCAAATTAAATTTACTATAAATATTGTATACATGTATTCTCTATCTTGGATATTAACCGAGATATTTGCATTTTTTTAAGTGTAACGGACGAGCAATGGTCGCTTCTATTCGTTCCCGCCGAAAGCTAGTTCGACCGTTTCCGTCACTGTTCGGCACTCGTATGGAGATTTCTCTATTGTATAACTTTACGTGGGAAATCTGCTTAGTTTACGCAGCACCTGCGTGACGGACTTTTTATTGCCAGGGTGGGATTAAGGATTTTATTTAGAGGTTCAGTCACCAAATAAATTCCCTTGCCAACGAAGAAATTGGACATGGAGTATTAGGACTTATCCCAGCCCAATAACATACCTCTCTTGCGTTCCTAATAGTCTTGCCAAAGGGAAAAGCAGGGTTCGAGTAGCACAAAATATTTTAATTGGGCAAATTATGGGATAATATATTGGGATTCCTGTCTAAATGTTGCCTACTCTTCATCGTGAAGCAATTGAGAACTAATTGAATATACAAGTTGTGAACATAGGCCTCCAATGCACAAAAAACCTCAGGAGAGTGCGTCGTGGGACCACTTGTTCCTCCACTTAATACAGTTTGCCAGGCATTGCCCTTTAATGACGCCTCAGCCAAAATTATATTAGTAGTTAAACAAATAACATATTAATATTGGGAAGAGAAATTTTTCTTTTCATCTACTTATTGGAGATTGCATTTGGTCAGATCCCGGTTTGCTTGGCATAGTCTACAATAATTCCTAGAGCCATTTTTCTTAAATATTAATATTTGTGTTAATAAAGTGTGATATCTTTCAAGAATATATTTACTATTACGTTTTATTGAAATTTGATTTCTCTGTGCATCACATAATCAAAATGAGTTAACTTATTACAAAGGATTAAGTAGGCATAAACATATGATATTAGTTACCTATTTTAAAACCCAGAAGCTGATGACAGGAGTAAACAACCGCCCAATTCGAGTAGTCTGTAGCCAGGACAGTATACGGAACAGGCAGATGGAACACTGAAACACAAGAGACACATGAATAACTGATCAACACAAAACAAGAACAATAAACAAAATATATCTATATATACATTCTAAGTGTGAGTCTTATTACTGTTTGTTGGAAGCTATCAGAGTTTTTACTTAGCGAGTTATCAACTTCGTACAACCTCCTTTATCCAAAGTAGACAAGGAATGAGCTGTCTCTAGTAGACTGACAGGGCTCATTGTGACCTATGGGTCTGTGGACGGGATCTAAAAGAGTCACAATCGGTAGTCATTCGAGTGTATATACTCTTTAGACTCCCGCTGGATTATGGATTATGGTGGTCCGCGACACTAGCGGACTCTTTTATAGAATTCGTAAACAAATGTTTACGAATTCTATAAAAGGGCACGCTCACCGGCCTATATATATTTATATATATATATATATATATATATATATATATATATATATATATATATATATTTCATTCAACATGTATTTCTTAATAGAAATAGAGATTATATTGTGAGATGACAGTGTGTGACATAGCACGTGGGAACCCTTCTTAATTTACGCTACCTCGCGTGACGAACTTTAATAACAACAGAAACCTTGACATTGAAAAAAGTCCGTCAAGCAGGGGCTGCGTTAACTAAGCAGATTTCCCAATTGCGCAACGTATTTGTATTTATATCAAAACTTAAAAGTACAATGAGAACAATATTTGGTATTTAAGCTTCGTATAAAGTGCTTCATAACTTAATAGAATATTGTTAATGTGAGATGAGTAGGAATTGGGGGGGCTTTACTGAAGACCGAAAACTAAAAACTGCAAATAGCTCAGTTAATAATCAATATATTGGTAAAATGTGCATCACAAAATTTATAGAACGTTACATTATCAATAAGATTGGTTCTATACAATTTTTCAATCCGACGCATAATAACGGAGATATTAAGGATTCTAGTAATTCTCCCTCTCTAAACCCCCCTCTCCCTGGCCAGATTTCAGCCGATAACGAGATTGATCTTTCTTTTTGTATAAAACGATTATATGTCAATTTTGGTAACGATAAGACAAAAATTGCGACCGCTAGAGCGGTAACAGACAGATATATATAAATATATATACACAGTTTTGAACAGACCTCGTTTTCGTCAACTCCTAGGTAGGATCGATGGACATTTGAAGAAAAATGTCGAAAATCGTGTCATGAGTACGACCTCAATAGCTGATTTCCCTTAAAGGAAATCTGCTAAAACGTGTAATATTATTTACCCATTCTTAATTGCTTCAGTGAATTATGAAATAGTTTTTGTTGCCAATAGTATGTGTAGAAATAATAAAACTTTCCCAATTCTTTTTAGTCCTCCACCAAAACATCAGAGAAATTGGGACTGATTGAAAATTTGAAAATTTCAAATTAAATACATCATAACCGCTTTTTATTTGAGTTATTATTCTAAACATAACGTACTATTTACAGTCACGTGTTCTATTACTGCCTAATTTAATCCATGGAGTGAATACCTCGTTTAGAGCAAACAGGGTCCCTGCAAAATTATGGGCTTTAATCTATCGATACATCTACTTAAACCAGCTGTTTTGGCAAAACTTTGGAAACCTCTAACACCCAGAATAAGAACTCCTCATTTTGGTTTTGTGTACCTTGCAACGAAAACCCGATCCCGACCAAGGAGGTATTGGAATAAGATGTTCCAACTGCCTGACAGATTACACCTCCTTCGCGATCTTACATACAGCTCAGCCCTGTGAGATGTTCCATGACTAAGGTTGCGAAGGTACTCCACTAAGTCGATTGGATATGTTAGATTCACCCTTGTTTGAAATCGAACATACTCATAATTCCCTTCATCTATATAATTAAACTCAAGTCTAATCCAGCATGGCTATCGGATCTCCACCTAGTTTTAAATCTTGTCAACTCATAAGTAACTTATGATATACTTACATCCCATTATATGGTAGTCAATTGTAAACCAGAGCCCTTGATGCCTTGGAATTCTGTTGTCCGCTTCACCTTCTATCGTCACGTAACCGGAAAATCTGTATCGAAAATAAATGTATTACTTAAAACAGTTATTTACTATTTTCGAATAATAATACTATTTATGGTGTTATACTCACAAAGGCTCGTAATGGAACGTCATGACTTTGATTGTCGAGCCTTCAATCTTGGTATCAATCCCAGAGCAACCACCTGGTCTTTTGAATATCATATTCCCTAGGCCTTTCCATGGATACCACTGCTTGTTGAAGAACTGTGAGAAATAGAAAAAGAATAATATTGAGAACAAATTACTTGATGTACTTTGTGCTGAAATAGATTGAGTTATTAAATCGAAAATAAAAACGTTTAACGATTTACAAGATGCAATGATTTGCATTGCATCGCTTTCAATTAAGTATGTGTTATGTTTGGATAGTAAAAAATACGCGCACCTACGCATTATGTGAATTGAGGTATTAACTCAGTAATTAAGATTGAAATTTGGCGATTGCTAGTTACCACCTACAACTTATGTCAACGAAAGCTTACAAGCTTAATTTCCTTAGGAAGGAAGTCTTTCCAAGATTATGAAACGTTCTACATTGTCCTATTTTTTGTGATTAACACAAATGCTCTTATCAGTTAAGCCTTTACCCTTGAACCAAAAAGGGGGCAATTTACAATTTTTTATAATTTCAATTAGTGAACAAGTGAATGAATACAAATATAAAAAAAAATTGAACGTTGAAAAGATACATTATTGAAAATACAGAGGGACGAAAAAGGCAAACGTTGAACAACTATGCTTAATTTCGCAATTAAAAAACTCCGGTGCTGTTATTTCTTAAAGAACTTCCTAGTGGATTAATTTTGAAAAATTTTAAATTAGTAATGCATCCCAAAAGAAGTAAATATAAATACCAAATTTTGTGGATTTACGTCTTCACTTTATAAATATTTTAAAGTGTTGTAATTGTGTTACTGGAGAAAACGAATCCTGAAAGTGAATATATGGAAATATAATGGAACACTAAGACGTTCTTAAATACCTTGTAACATTTGTTATTTAGCTTTTAGTAAGTTAAAAAGGGAAAACAAAATTAATAACCTAAATAGTGAAATGATACTGACCTCGTTTGTAATAAATTTTGGGCCAATCGGAGGGTTCTTGCAGAATCCAAGTGCCAGTGGTATGTTGGTGGTCGCTGGGCCTGCATAAACTGCAATGCCAACAGCCAAAAGCCTGGAATGAAAAAGGGGTATGAATGAAATCAGCTGAGCGAAGCAACAAGTATTATTATACTTAAAGATGATATAGTCATCCTGTCACATAGTGAATGCATTAATATGGCAACTGATTTTGTCTATAAAATGATGTTATTTGATAACCCGTGTGTTAAAGTACAATAGTTTTTTTTTCTTTTTTAACCATATTTTTTCCAACAAAAACTGCTATCAAGGTTGTAGTAATGACGGGTTTTTGAAAAATTTCTCTGAGTATCCCCTACCCATCCTTGCAGATAATCAAAATGAAATCCATTCAAATTGATGTTTGTAAATAAATAAAAATATGTTTATATATATATATATATATATATATATATATATATATATATATAGAGAGAGAGAGAGAGAGAGAGAGAGAGAGAGAGAGAGAGAGAGAGAGAGATATGGCAAGGAAAACTGTTACAAGGAAATACAGTTCCCCTTGGCTTCTGTTTTGATAATATCAACAGTAACGAAGAGGCAAGAACAAAATTTGTGGAAAAGCTAATACCGGGAAAAGGAAGTCTAATCTCGCAGAAGTATCTATAAAAAATAAAGGTATCAAAAGATAACATAATCAAATTAGTCATCTGCCTTGACAAAGAAAATAAAGGATGCCGATTCCTATATGGCGTGGTAAGACATGTTTTCAATTTTTTTCCAAAGTAATTGACGGAATACTAATCAAAAGTAACAAAACGAAATTGTTTAATGAACTAATTATACAACATCTTCACCCAATGGGTCTTATTGATCTCGATGAATGATGAATCTATGCGTCAATTCCTTATTATAGGATTGGGCTATAAAAACGTTTTATTGCCGGACTTACTAGATTATATTCATTCAGAAATGAGTGAAAATCTGTAGATTACCTTCCCATAAAGCCATAGTAGCATTGAATAGAGGCAAATAATAAAAAAAAAAAAAAAATACACAAACATTTTTCTTTTAATATGTAGTACTCATTTTGTAGATAAATAATTTTCTCTAGAGAAATAAATAGAAATATAGCTGAATTAAACATAATTCTTGATAATTATAAAATAAATTATGGCCAAGCTTTTAAATATTCAGGAATAATAGTTGGTAATAAAACTAGATGGAATCGCCATATAGCCTATGCAATACCAATATGGAAATCAGGCTTAAATAAGATATATAATATTAAAATCTCGAGAATTCTAAGGTTCATTGGAGTTAAAATAATAAAAGGATATCGCACTAATTCATAGGAAGCTTCACGTGTCTTGTCCAATTTTGTCACTACCAGAATAATAGCGGATCCTGGCAAATATAACATACTGAAATCAAACTTCTAACGAAATAGCAGCAAAATACATAAAATAAAAATAGTTCATACCAATTCACAATTTACACAGGCTGTAGTAACGATGGACATGACGCAAGTGTGTGCCTTTATTATTTTTGGAAGAAATAAAACCGACGATGTTAAAAAAAGGAAATATATAAATTAGGTAATCATTGTTCTTTCTGCTAACCAGGCAGACATTATTGCAGTAATACAGTTGGCCCTGAAGTATGTAAATAAAATGGACTTGCTACCAGTCGCTTACAATCTTCTACATAATCCAGAAGTCAAATGCTTTTACACAAACTAGATAACATAAAAAAGTCCGTCACGCAGCGGCTGCCCTAAAGGGAAATCTGCTAAAACCACGACAGGCATACAGAACCAATACGCAATAATATAACACAATTAAAATACAGACTGGCAATTGGCATATGCAGGTATTAAGAAGCAATGGTTGATATTCACGCCAAGAGTGCCTCTAAAAGTAATGAAGAAGTAATTTACAATACATTTACTCATACGTTGTTAAAATCTTTACTAAGAGTAAAACATTATTAATTTGAAGCAACAGCGGTGGAAACATACAGAAAAAGGATGAAATCTAAAATTACATATCCCTATTTTAAAGGCCAATATATCACTATCCGAACATTCATTTTACCACACAACACAATTACTAACCGAACAGGGAAACACAAACCCTTACTAATACAGAGTCCGACTTGCGAACTCAAATATTTGTAAATGCAACGGTTACACTGAACAGACATTCACTCACTTAATTTATGACTGCAGACTGACGTTTGTTATACAAAGACAGTTAAAGACTCACACTCCCACATGGCCTATCAGTCCCGAGATTTCATTCTCAAAACACTTAAGTTTACTAGAAACAATTCCTATCCTTAATCAGAGAAAGGAGACGAAAATTTAAAATTAATATTATGTTTTATTATTTTTGTTTTTGTTGGTACTTCTTTAATTATTCATATTTAATGACTTATTTTGTCAAGTTTCATTTTCATGTTTTTATTTGTATATATATATATATATATATATATATATATATATATATATATATATATAAAACAATGCATTGGGGGAACAAAAAATAAAACTCATTTTGTAGATTCAGTAACCAGGTATAAGACACTGAAATCACAATTATTGCAAACGAACATTCTCAAATGGGAATATAGGAAGATCTCAATAGTTAGAAGGTAAAACATAATAGTTTCCGTGTGTACAAAAACTACCTTACCATGAACAATCATTATCAAGAGACCTAGGTAAGAAACAGATCATGGAAATTTGTGTAGTATTAGATTAAAAAAAATTGTAAGAAACTTTGAATAACTATGTAGTAAAATGGGCATACAATAATTTTTCTGATGGAAAATCACTACCACTAAATACTGTAAATAACTAATACTGACGAAATTTCAGTAAAAAGAATTTGGGGAGTAGGAGCGGATGTCTTAACCCGTTTTAGTGAAAATATTTTTTGTGTCGCTGTGTAGGAGATGTATTTTTTTTTCTTTCCTTAATCCAAGAGCCCGGAAAATTATTTGTGTTCATTCTCTTTCCAAGTATTATTTTAAAAGTGTTTTAGTTTTCCAAATATGTTGAATGACATACCGGAAGGATCGGAACCCAGTTGGTTTTGTGTTTCACTTTTGGAAGCGGGGAATAGCAGTGGACAGTGATAAAGTAGAAACGGCATTGTGATATAAGATCATTTATGAATATATACATAAAGGATGAATAAAAATCTTTTGCCAACTTAATAGAAATACAGTAAATGTAATAATAGGATACTAAAGGATAAAGAGTTTCATAAATATTATTTATATGTAAAAACTTACATTAACGTCAGCTTGATGTTTGCCTGGTAGCGCATGTTGTCCAACTGATCTCAACAAGGCATCAACAGCTATTTGTATTGATGGCCAAGTGACAAAGTCTGAAACAAAAAAAAACGTCGAGAGCTCTGATTCAATGTGGCCTTGCAAACGTCATGAGGATGAAACCCGTGTCGTCGGGAAGATTAAGGTTTATTTTTAAAACAAGTAAACATGTACTCGATGAGGAACACTCTATGGATCAATATTCAGTCATTAAGTAAACTCAGCTGAGATGGTTCACGTTCACATTGAAATCATACGTTGCCCTAATGTAGGTCAATTATTGAGCCCAAAGTCTAGATTCCGTCTGCTCCGTGAGTTTGTTACTCATTATCTATAGCCGTCATATAGAGTTAATCCACCGATAACAATAAATAAACAATACTACTCCTTTATTACCTTACTTGAGAACAGACACGTTCCTAACGATCAGACGTTTCATTAATTAGAATTTACATTACTTCATTGTAAGTTACATTTATATATTCACCATCTCAGCACTTTCGCTGTATCACTGCACATGAAGGGAGCACTGAAGGTCTCTCACCTCTTTCACTGTAACAGTGCACATGAAGTGCAGAGTGAAGGCTTCTCACATCTCTACCTGCATTAGTGCGCATGAAAGGTAGAGTGAAGGCTTCTCACATCTCTACCTGCATTAGTGCACATGCAAGGTAGAGTGAAGGCTTCTCACATCTCTACCTGCATTAGTGCACACGAAAGGTAGAGTGAAGGCCGCTCACATATTTCCCTGCATTAGTGCACACGAAAGGTAGAGTGAACGCCGCTCACATATTTCCCGGCATTAGTGCACACGAAAGGTAGAGTGAAGGCCTCTCGCATCTTTCCCTGCATTAGTGCACATGCAAGGTAGAGTGAAGGCCTCTCACATCTTTCCCTGCATTAGTGCACATGCAAGGTAGAGTGAAGGCCTCTCACATCTTTCCCTGCATTAGTGCACACGAAAATTAGAGTGAAGGCCACTTACATCTTTCCCTGCATTAGTGCACATGCAAGGTAGAGTGAAGGCCTCTCACTTCTTTCCCTGCATTAGTGCACATGCAAGGTAGAGTGAAGGCCTCTCACATCTTTCCCTGCATTAGTGCACATGCAAGGTAGAGTGAAAGCCTCTCACTTCTTTCCCAGTATTAGTACATATGAAAGGTAGAGTGAAAGCCTCTCACTTTTTTCCCTGCATTAGTGCACATGAAGGCCTCTCAGCTCTTTACCTGTTTCAGTGCACATAAAATCTACATTACATTTCATATCATTGCGAGGGTTTTATTCTTCATTGCATATCAAAATAAATCACAAAATATCATTCGGATGAAATATAATTAAGCAATTTTACCAGCTATTTAAAAATTGGGTTGTAATGCCCCATTTTGAAGTCAATACAGCAGTGTTGCAGTAGTCCTGATGCAATTATTATATAGAGAATTTATTAAAGGAAGTTTTAATGTAAACAAATTAGAAGAATTATATAGAAGACCTTCTATTTCTCACTTGAGTGACAGTAGCAAGGTTTGGGAAAGAGATTCCGCTAAGCAAGTTTGTTTTCAGTCAAATAGATCTTTGCAAGTTGTATGTAATTTTCAAGATTTTAGATCAAATAATAGAAAATGAGTACTTTTTTGACTACATCAATTTGTTTTCTTAAAACAAGAATTGTTACTGAATTAATTACACTTGTTTTTCTAGGTTCTTTGCTGAACGAACACCGCCTTTAACTATCTTCGTTTAACTGGCACAAATTCTGAATTTTTCAGTGAGCCTAAACACCAAAATATAACTTCTGGTTTAGTGATGAGACGACAACTGAAATGGGGGTTGGCTCAGAAGCTGCTGAGTCTCTCCACTATGTCCACGAAGCAAAAATTATCTGAAAAAAAAAACTGTTTCCTTATCACCAAGGAAGCTAGGGCATTTGAATCCCACTACCATCTACTACCTACTCGACATCCAAATGCACTGAAGTAACAGGAGATATTCAAAACTTATAACACAAAATTAAGAGCAATACAGAACAATGCATTGACTGTCAGAACATAAAGGCTTAGAACATGAACATGAAATGGGGGCATTTATTGATTTACTCTTTGAAGTAATCCTCTTCAAAGAGGGATTATTTGCTACATGTCCCGTACAGTTTATTTCATCACAATTATTGGATTTATATACAATACAATATTAATTAAATTTTAAAACAATTCACTTATTTAAATTCAACATAGAAACTAAATTAAAAGGAAAAGGATGTATAAGGTAACAATAACAAATACTTTTGAAGTATTCATAGGAAAATAATCAATGAAAATATAAGAAATAAATAACACAATATGTTAATCAAATTCATTTTTCAATAATTATCTATAATAATAGCTCCAGCTTATTTTAATAATAGACAAGTCTTTCCGCGAGTTTGCTAAGTACGTTGTACGTTATGACATTTGACAAATAGGTTTATTCCTCAACAGGCCACTGTTTAATCATATATAGCAGCTTTAGTTCATGTCGTTAGCATGTAAACACTCTACACCCATATGTTAAGGGGCTATGGTCTGTCTGTCAGATTAAATTTGTAAAACTATGACTTGACTGCATCATGTCTTGTACAAACGTGAGTTATGCAAACGTCAGCCACTGTAATAAGTGTGTCAATGTGTATTTTGAAATCAGGTATGTACCTTAAAGCAAATTTACCCTAAGAGAAATCACCTATTGACGATGCACGCGATTTTTGACAATTTTCTTCAAATGTCCAACCACCTATCAAGGAAATGACAAAAACGAGGCCCATTCAAAATTTTATATATGTGTTTGTCTGTTAACGCTCTAGCAGTCGCAATAACAGTTTTATCGTTACCAAACTCTATATATAAGCGTTTCATGTAAAACTCAAGTTCGTTAACGGCTGAAATCGGGCCAGGGAAAGTAGGGTTTTAGAGGGGAGAATTTTGAAAATTCGAAATATCTCCGTTATTATGAGTTAGATCGAAAAATTGTATACAATCTTATTGCAAATGTAATGTTCAATAAATGTTGTTATACACATTTATTCTCTAATTAATATTGGAGTTAACTGAGATATTTGCATTTTTTAGTTTTCAGTCTTCAATAAACCCCCACTCCTACTCATGCCACATAAACAATACTCCTTTGTATAGTGAAACACATTAATTCAAACTTATATACCAAATATTGTTCTCACTGAACTTTTACTTATTTTATGATAAATGTAAAGCGGCGTACGTGGGAAATCGGCTTAGTTAACACAGCACCTGCGTGACTGGCTTTTTAGATATTGTAACTTTCTTTTAGTGTCTCTGCACAGTATTGTTGCTATTTGTTTAAGGTCTCAGATTTTATTAAGTTCTTTAAGTTAGTTTTTGGGACTTTCGAATAACATTCTGGAATTCCTAAATTCCAGATTTTGCTACATTATTGCTACCTCATTTCCTTAAATTACAGAATGTCCTCTAATCCATTAGTATTAGTGAATATTAAATTTGGTTTGTAGTAACAGTATTATCCATTCAGTACCGTGATTGGATATATTGATTAATTTTCAAGAGGTTTCAATGTTGTTTTCTGTGAAAATTGTAATATGATCGTGATTAGAGTGGTATTAATGATAAAAGCTTAACAGTTTTTTTCTTTTTTTTTTTTTTAACATTTTTTCAGCATCTGTTCTGAAGTCTTCAAAAGCACAACCAACAATTTGTCTTTCAGGACTGACATCTTTGTAGATAAATACGTGAACTTTTTATAATGTATTTTAGGATATTTTTGGAAAGATGGATCCACAGGCCAAATAGAACCTGGCGTTCAATATCTTCTAAACTAAAACTGATGTTCATAATTTCAGCTTCAATTGAGTGAATTTCTGTACATATATACTGCTCAAAAATGAATAAGGATATTGGTTACTTTTTCTTATCCTATTAATTTTAATTAAATCGACATTAATTAAATTACTTTTTTATGGGAGAAAAAGACAATAATTTCTAATAAATATTAATGATATTTATAATTTAAAAAAAAAAATGCTAGGCCCCATAAATACCACAAAACAGCCAATATCCCTATTCATTTTTGAGCAGTATAGATTGGTTATGAGATCAATAGGTATTATTTTTTGAAATACACACGCTGTATCATAATATTACGTAATTAATCTTAACCAATTATTAATTTAAGATCTATAAACCTTTGTTATTCCATATAATTTTTAAAGATTATTTGGTTTTTCTGTCATGTACGGGATAGGTGAGTCGGGGAGAATTTTACCTTTATATTTAAGTGTTTGTAAGCTTCATTTTATTGTCCGCTGATCCACGGATGTAGTCACTGAAAAATGAAAATTCAATGCCGTGAGTATGAAAATTGAAATGATGAAATAGCCGTTTAACAGAGCAAGACATTTTTTGTCAGTTGGCACTAAATAAATAAAAGTTATTTTGAACCAATACAAAGACCTTAATCAAACACTGATTGACATATAATACCTTTATGTAGATACTCTCACATTCGCCAAAAGGTTGTTATTATAAATATGTTTATTTATTAATTCCCTTTACAATTCTATAATATTATGTTCACGCTATAAACAAATAACAGCAGTAGGTAAGATTTTCCTTACATAATTTCCAAAATCATCTACATTAAAGTTATAACTATGCATGCGAGTCTCAAACTCTTTATTCTGTGGAAAAATACGTCTGTTTGTTGCTATAATAGTCGGTGTTTTAGTCACCGGTCTGTGTGTTTTATATTTTATGTTTGCAGAGATATTGGCCCCAGAAAAAGGAGTTTGAAGCTTTCGCTTCCGGTTCAACGGATGGTTCGTCCAACCGGTAGTCTATACAATCTTCGAATGGAAATTGAATACTTATTATAATTTCCAACTATTCCATAATTAATCATTAGTTCTGACAGCACAGACGAAAACCACGTTTTACCACAATCGGGAGGGCCATAGAATTCCATGAACATCCTTTTGCTAGATTTCTTCGAAAGTAATAAATATATCCTTGTTAGAAAACTGACTGAGGTAATATAATAACATAATAATGTTGTGCTTGAAATTCTAAAAATTCTTCCAAAAGTGAGATAGACGTAGTCGTAATAATCTTCTAACACATTGCCATCTATTGAACTATATAATTTTAGAACGTTAGTGCCCAAATGTATATTACAAAGTTCAATAAACACATACGTCCTAACTTCTGTATGTATATATCCATTAATTGTATTAACACTGGATTCGAATTGGTTTATAGACCATAATCTGACTCTGACCATACCCTTGAACGGTATGCGAGAGAAATGGGAGTGATACCAATTAACTATCTAACGCAATGTACGCTCTTAGGGCCTTTTCTATCATTTTATCCATTTCAGTACTTGCTGTTTTGTTTTCTAACCAACGGATTAATACGGTACTTAAACATTAAAAACCCAAAGATAGGAACTTCATATATATATATATATATATATATATATATATATATATATATATATATATATGGGCTGATGTGGGTATAACTTCAACTACCGCTAGTAAACCGGAGGTAAAAAAACTGTAAAGGTTTGATCCCCGCCAAGTTCAGAACTACTTCACGAGTTGGCAACCAGAGTGCGCTAGTGTCGCAGTGCTTGTGGATCAGCGGGAATCTATTGAGTCTGGTATGGTCGCACTTCCGATTATAACTCTCGTAGATCTCGACCACAGGCTGACAGGGTGAACTTGACACAGACTCTCAGGGCACAACGGGGCCCATCAGTCTACTTGACATAACTCATTTTGGCTCCTCCTTAGTAAAGAGGGCTGTTCGTCGAATTAGACACTGACTTGGTAGAAAATCTGATCACTAATCCGGGGCGCCTAAATATAGCAAAGGAATACAATGCCTTCTATATATATATATATATATATATATATATATATATATATATATATATATATATGTATGTATATACAATCTCAGATACCCGGCTTCGCCCGGGGAATTGATTTGAGACTGAATGGTGACCTGTCGTTTCTGTGGATTTGTTAATAATAAAATTAATTTTTTCCTGTCCTCCATATTGTCATATTTCCCGTTTCCTGTGCATTATGCATAAATTTAAATAATTTAAATAATAATGCACTCCTATCCGTCCCTAGAAATGTTAATATGGCTTGTTATAATGAAAGCGTTTGTGCTAATACATATACCGAGTTTTATTTATTTCGGTTGGGTCTTTTGTGCCAAATAAAATTTTTCACTTCCACTATAAGTTTTAGCGTATATCTCGTTTATAATTTGGTATACAAAAAAAGTGTATATAACAAAAGTTACTCTAAATAACAAACTAAACAACTTTTGTTATGTGCATTTTTGCCGAAAAACCAATAGGAAACGAAATATCGCTATTTTTAATTTCTGGCTTCCCTTATAACCCCCACTCCTGCCCGTCCCTAGAAATGTTAGTATAGCTTATTATAAGGAAGGAGTTAGTGCTAATACACATACCGAGTTTTATTTAGTTCGGTTGAGTATTTTGTGCCAAATAAAATTGTTGACTTCCGCAGTAATTTTTAACGTATAACTCATTTATACTTAGGTATACGACAAAAGTGTATATTACAAAAGTTACGCATACCAAGTATATACATACCAAGTTTCATAAAATTCAGTTCAGCCGTTTATGCGTGAAAAAGTAACAAACAAACAAACACACATGAAAGAAACAAAATGCAGTTATGGTGTCTATGACATGTGAAACGAAAAGTTATTGTAAAAATTCGCAAAAAAAAAAATCAATGTACAGACAGAGGTTACAATTATATATATATATATATATATATATATATATATATATAATACTTCCATAAATGAATACGTTTAACAAATAATACTGTTAATAGGTGAAAAATTGTTAAAAACAGAAGTATGAATCATTTGTTTAAAAAATATACACTTAGCTCGTTGGAAATAAAAAGCTTAGTAAATTAAAAACAGTAATAGCTGTTTTATGGCCTCCGGAATGGCCCTTAGTAGGTGGTAGGGATAAAGGGAGGAGCTGGTGGAAGAGAGAGGGAAAGAGAGAGAACGGGAGAGAGAGTGAGAGAGGGGGAGAGACGGAGCAGGAGGTGCGAGAGAGAGAGATTGGTGAGAGAGTGTGAGAAAGAGAGAGAGAGGTAGAGAGAGAGAGAGGAGAGGAGTGAGGGGGGAGGGCTGGAGTAGGAGCCTTCGTTTAGTATCCATAAAATGGGCAGGAGTGCATGCGCAGTTTGTGTTCAGATGCAGTCCTCGGCCAGTGAAGATTCTAGTGCCCGATCACTACAGGATTGACACTCTTCCAGTTAAGGTCTCCAGCTCTCCAGGTCCATTGCCCAGCTCCAGACCAGTCAGTCTCTGGCCAGCCACTATCTCAACAACACTGGGCTCACTACTCAAGCAGCCCTTTTATTTCAATTCCTTCCGGAAATCTCAAAACTGAATCTGCTTTAGACAGACAGTAATCTGAAACTCAGATTTACTTTCCCACTCCTGCAGTTCTTCTGCCTCCCACCAAAAAAAAATAGTTAAGCTTTGCCTTCAACCTCTTGTAGCTGCTCCCGTTCCAGCTAACTACCAGGAGAGAATGATCCTGCAGGAGCTCTAACTCAATTTTAAGGTAGGTGACCTCATATGCACTCCGGCTCTTTTATTTTTTATATATGTATATATATTGTCATGCATTTGTATTATTAAATTGAATATCACATCAAAAACTCAATCCCTGGCAGTTATATTCCATAATCCTGATAATCACTTGAGTAAACCAACGTACTTCAATAAATTATTAATCGGCAAGAACAAAACTTAACACAGCATACCTAATTTTGATAAATAAAACATTTTGAGATAATTTTTACTTTTCTTTGCAGATATATAAGAATATTTATGAAACGAATTTAAGAATTCTCTTAAACCCAGGAGGTCAATTTGAAGTTTTTTTAATTATATTGAAGAGAAACATTCATATATGTTTTTTAAAATGCATTTAAACTTGATTTGAATGTAATACCCGTATCTATTAACAATTGAACTGTACCTCTTATATGTGTGTGTGAGTGTCTATGTTTACTAACTCTTTCAGTCAAAATATTAATGTGTTTGATGATGGTACATAAATTATTAAAAATTAGAAAAAATTATCTGTTGATAGAAAAATATAATTTTTAGAATCTCTGCACAAATCAGAAATATGCCACAGATGTAGAAAGAGGAGACAGCCTACGGCACTAATTTCTTCCGAAAAAAAAAGAAAAATCATTGTCAAATTGCTGATAGCACTTTCAGTAAGTTACAAACCACTTTTCTTCGTTCATATTAACTACTTTTTGTGACGTAAAATTCCAAATTACATTAAGAAATAGGAGCAACCTTTGGATAAGTAGCTGTCTTTGAGTCTTGGTAAGAGACGTGGCGTTGATAGTTCTACCACTATACATTTTATTTCTTATGTTTCACAGCATAAAATACTATTGTTTTTAAATGAAAAATAAATAAACTCCTAATATCCTATACATTATTAATTAATTGATGTTTGAAAGCATATGATTACTTTGTTTACAGTATTAAATATTACATTCTTGGGGCTACTTATTTTTTGACAATATCAAATAAACTATTATGCCAACATAATTCCTGTATAAAATGTTAAACTTCTTTTCTATCTATTTTATTGAAACTTTTATATATATATGTCTAATTTTTCTTGGATATTCACAAAATGTTAATTACAGTTATATTGGTGGCTTTATGGAGTGAGAATTTAGACTGGAGTAAGAAGGAAGACCATTTTAAAGGGCATACCGATCTAACAAACAATCAAGATGGAATAAGGTAAGATTTCTTAATTTATAACTTCACGGAATATTTTTTTTTATTTAGTAAGATATAGCCTTTTTTCTTAATAGTGGCCCGTGTTCTCCAAATTTAAAGCATAAATCTGTTATTGTTCTGTTCTAATTAATTTTGAGGAAAGAACCATTTGTTGTTTGTGGATATCATTCAACCGAAAACGAATGTTACTCAGGGTAATGTACCAATAACGACTTTTCATTTCTGGAATTGATACGCACCAATATTTTAGTTCCTTCAATGCCGCTGATAGGGTGAAAATCTTCGAATATGATTCCTACTTAGAAATAAAAGGTTCTTTGTGGATAAATCAATTTAAAACTTCAACAAATGTAAGAAAAGATTGCCTTCATTTAGAATATATTAATGGTAGCCAGGAAATTAATGCTAACTTTTTATAGACTCCTTGATACACCGGAGATTACTAACTATATTATGTTGGTTATTATAACTAATTATATTGGTTTGCCAAATCTAACACTTTGCACAACGGCTAAAAGAACACCGGCCACTTATTAGCTATAAGTTTTTTTTTTTTTTTCAGGTCCAGGATATGTAGCATGGTAAATTAATCATCAGGGTCATTACGTTATGAAATAATTTTGCATTACCTTAGACTGAAATTTTCTCATGTATTTAAGGCTTTCATCAGAGTCTAAATATGAACAAAGTATGCAAGTCCCTATGCATATAGGTGTATTGAGAAAACTGATGTTATTAAATTACAAAAACCTTCATAGTATTAAAATCTAGAGTTATTTAAAGAAACTACTGACATGCCAATAAAGGGGTTCAGAATATCTGATACAATATCACAATAGAACTCAGGTAAAAAGTATGAAATTTAAAAAATTTTTACGTCGAAAACTACATATGGTTCACACCACATGGTTCACGGGTGAACTGAAATAAAAATGTTAAAAACTTAAAAGATTAGGCAAAAAAATGACCATTCCTTCATATTGCAAACTGACTATGACCATTCTTTCATATTGAAAACGGACTATGACCATTCTTTCATATTATAAAAGGACTATGACCATTCATTCATATTGCAAACGGACTGTGAACATTCTTTCATATTATAAACGTGCTATGACCGTTCATTCATATTGCAAACGGACTATGACCATTCTTTCATATTATAAACGGACTATGACCATTCATTCATATTGCAAACGGACTATGACCATTCTTTCATATTATAAACGGACTATGACCATTCATTCATATTGCAAACGGACTATGACCATTCTTTCACATTGAAAACGGACTATGACCATTCTTTCATATTATAAACGGACTATGACCATTCATTCATATTGCAAACGGACTATGACCATTCTTTCATATTATAAACGGACTATGACCATTCATTCATATTGCAAACGGACTATGACCATTCATTCATATTATAAACGGACTATGACCATTCATTCATATTGCAAACGGAGTATGAACATTCTTTCATAATGAAAATGGACTATGAAAACTCTTTCATATTCAAACGGACTATGACCATTCATTCATATTGCAAACGGACAATGACCATTCTATCATACTGCAAACTGATTATGACCATTCTCTAATATTACAAACCGACCATGACCACTCGTTGATATTCAAAAGGATTATGAACATTCTACCATATTGCAAATGGACTATGACCATTCATTCATATTGCAAACATAATTCAATCGTTCATTCATATATCGAACAGAATATGATCATTCTTTCATATTGCAAACGGGCTATGACCATTCTTCCATAATGCAAAAAGACTATGCCTATTCTTTCATATTACAAACCGACTATGACAATTCTTTCATATTGCAAACGGACTATTGCCATTCTATAATATTGGCAATGCACAATGACAACTCTTTCATAATGCAAACGGACTATGACCATTCCTACAAATTGCAAACGGACTATGACCATTCTTTCATATTGCAAAAGAACTATGACCATTCTTGTATATTGCAAACGGGCTATGACCATTTATTCATATTATAAACGGACTATGACCATTCATTCATATTGCAAACGGACTGTGAACATTCTTTCATAATGAAAATGGACTATGAAAACTCTTTCATATTCAAACGGACTATGACCATTCTTTCATATTGCAAACGGACTATGACCATTCATTCATATTATAAACGGACTATGACCATTCATTCATATTGCAAACGGACTATGACCATTCTTTCATATTACAAACCGACTATTACAATTCTTTCATATTGCAAACGGACTATGACCATTCTTTAATATTTCAAACGGACAATGATTAATTTTTCATATTACAAACCGACTATGACAATTCTTTCATATTGCAAACGGACTATGACAATTCTTTCATATTGCAAACGGACTATGATCATTCTTACATATTGCAAACGGACTATGACAATTATTTCATATTGCAAACGGACTATGACCATTCTTTTATATTTCAAACGGACAATGATCATTCTTTCATATTACAAACCGACTATGACCATGCTTTTATATTAAAAACGGACTATGACCATTCATTCATATTGCAAACGGACTATGACCATTCTTTCATGTTGGAAATGGACTATGACCATTCATTCATATTGCAAACGGACAATGACCATTCTATCATACTGCAAACTGACTATGACCATTCATTCATATTGCAAACGGACAATGACCATTCTTTCATATTATAAATGGACTATGACCATTCTTTCATTTACCAAACGTACCGTGACTATTCTCTTATATTGCCAAAGAACTATGACCATTCTTTCATATTGCTAACGGATAATGACCATTATTTAATATTTCAAACGGACTATGACCATTCTACAATATTGGAAATTGACAATGACCACCCTTTCATATTACAAACCGACTATGACAATTCTTTCATAATGCAAATGGACTATGGCCACTCTTTCATATACAAACGGACTATGACCATTATTTTATATTGCAAAGGGATTATAACCATTCTTTCATATTGCAAACGGGCTATGACCATTCTTTTATATTGAAAATGCACTATGACCATTCCTACAAATTGCAAACGGACTATGACCATTCTTTCAAATTACAAACCCACTATAACCATTCTTTCATATTGCAAAAGGGCTACGACCATTCTTCCATATTGCAAACAGACTATGACCATTCTTTCATATTATAAACGGGCTATAACCATTCTCTCATATTGCAAACGGACAATGACCATTCTATCATACTGCAAACTGATTATGACCATTCTCTAATATTACAAACCGACCATGACCACTCGTTGATATTCAAAAGGATTATGAACATTCTTCCATATTGCAAATGGACTTCGACCATCCATTCGCAATGCAAACATAATTCAATCGTTCATTCATATATCGAACAGAATATGATCATTCTTTCATATTGCAAACGGGCTATGACCATTCTTCCATAATGCAAAAAGACTATGCCTATTCTTTCATATTACAAACTGACTATGACAATTCTTTCATAATGAAAATGGACTATGAAAACTCTTTCATATTGCAACGGACTATTACCATTCTTTCATATTGCAAACGGACTATGGCCATTCTTTCATATTGCAAACTAACTATGACCACTCTTTCTAATTGCAAACGGACTATAACCATTCTTTCATATTGCAAGTGGATTATGACCATTCTTTCATTTTGCAAAGGAACTATGACCATACTTTCATATTTTAATCGGACTATGGCCATTCTTTCATATTGCATACGGATTATGACCATTATTTCATATTCCTTTCCCTGTACACATTTATTTTTGCTGAATTTTCCTCGTTGCAGTGAATTAGCTATCTTTTAGAGTCTTACTCATTTCCAATGGATCCATGTATGGATAGTATCAATATCCAATGGTTGGAGCACACAACATGAAAATATATTCCCACGTTAGAGGGATACTCTGCGTGGAAACAGGAAAAAAAAAAAATAAGGAATAATTATAATAAATTAGGAATCAATCAGGTATGAACGTTTTCGGTGATGTAGACCTCTATCTTCAAAGCTATTGCACTGCTTTCAGGACGCAACATTTGACGAGAATTGTCTCAATAAATTTAGTGCAATATCTTTGATGATAAAAGCTTGAAACTTTTATTATTATTATTTATAGATAGGTGAATGATATATAACCTTCTACACTAAAATTTTCAATTTTAGACAGCAATCCACCTATCAGTGTTCGGCAAAAATAAGAAGAATGGTTTAAATCTGAATAGTGAATAATATTTTCCTTTATTCAATGGATAACCTAATTTTTTATTTATATTCATTGTTCAATAAGACTGATTTATTTTTACCTATTTACATAGGTTTGTTCTTCTAAATATCATCTTTCTCGCAGACATTACGTAAAAAAAAAAGTTTGTTCTTATACACGATAATATTCTTTGAGTTTTGGAATCGCTTCATGACTTCTTCATCAGACGAAAGCTGAAAATGTTATTTTACAATAACATTTTCAGCTTTTAATTTGAAATAGTTTTATTGTTGCCCAATACCTCTTTCATATTTCGAATTTGATGATTATGAAATAATTTATTTTTTTTGGTTTATGGTAATAATAACTGGATCACTACTGTGTCCATGATTTTTTTCCCTAGCATCATTACTAGAAAAATGCAAATCATGAATTATTTTATTTTTTATTGGAGCTTCAGCTAGCGATGACGCTGCTCAAAACCAAAGCTTCATAAATTTAAACAACAACCAAAATTAATTTAAACGAAATGAAATCTAACAGAAAAACACAAACAAAGCAGAAATGCAATACAAAAACACATATGAAATACAAATACAAAAATGGAACATAGCAAAGACAAAAACTGTCTTTTTGATACTGAAGTGTAATGGGTATGTATAGGCTACTTCACTGAGTAATTGATGTAGGTCGTGAGGTATCTGTGAATGATCTCCTCTCTTGCAGTCTGTCAGTATGTGTTTTATTGTAAGAGTCAACTTCCATACAATGCATTTGGTCTGCTCCCTGTTTTTAGTTGATTCCCCTTAAGGGAAATCCGCTTTCGAGGTTGTATTCCTTAAATAGCAATGAGTAAGGAAAGAGTGGCCTATGCGGGCCTTCATTATATCACTTCTTTCTCCTTGTATATGTTACAACTTTATTAGTCCGTGTGAATACAGTCGATTTAATTTGTCGTAGTTTGTTGTCTGCTTGTAGCCATTTATGTTTCCAAACTTGTAGTCAGTTAGTTGTTGAAGATTTTAAGAATACATGCAATGCTCCATTGAATGGTAGGTAACAGTTAACACACAAAACATTCAAATAATCCTTTATCTTGAATCATATAAGGAAAATTGGTAGTAATAAGTTCTGGCTGAGACAAATAAAATAATTTAGCTGGTTATGGATAATTTTAAAATATCCTTAATTTTTTACGAATATTTATGAACCGGAATTGCGATTTTTAAGAGAGAAATGTGGGGTTGTTTTCTGGTAGTAAAAATGAACAAAAAACGGATTGTCCTTTGCTACCACTATAACTGTATTTACATTTGGCATACATCTTACAAAATGAGTATGAATTGACGGCATCTTAACAAAAATAATTAATAACAGAATAAACGGATTAGTCTTTGAGCTTAGATTCGACCTATTATAATGTTCTCCTAGTATATTTAAGATAAAAGAAAAGTAAATAGGGAACTGAAATATAATTGTATTACTTTGTCAAGTAAAAAGTAATTTCAAAAGTTCGTTATTCATTGCGAATGAATAAGAACAATGATGGATGGTTAATGAATTGTACCATGAATAAAAACAAAGCTACTGCCTGAATAACTGAATAAATGGGTAAATTACTATACAATAAAAATGGAGATCCAATTCATTAGTGAACAAGTTATTGATTGAATAATGCACTATTCCGCCTACCTGTTCTATTCATTCCCTCCATCCGATCTAACGCATATTTCTGGTCTGCCTGACTCCCGAGACACGTTTCTTCCTACTGAGATCTTATTACAGTAGAAGGCCCAAAATTAGTAAGATCCTTATGACGTAACAGCTGTAACAGGTGACCTGCATCTGAAGTTATAGCTAGGTAAAAACCTAGGCCTGTAGCTAGGTAAAACCTAGGCCTGTAGCTAGGTGAAAACCTAGGCCTGTAGCTAGGAGAAAACCTAGGCCTGTAGCCAGGTGAAAACCTTACCCTTGTAGCTAGGTAAAACCTAGGCCTGTAGCTAGGTGAAAACCTAGACCTTGTAGCTAGGTAAAACCCCAGGCCTTGTAGCTAGGTAAAAACCTTACCCTTGTAGCTTGGTAAAACCTTGGCCTGTAGCTAGGTGAAAACCTAGGCCTGGAGCTAGGTAAAAACCTTACCCTTGTAGCTAGGTAAAACCTAGGCCTGTAGCTAGGTGAAAACCTAGGCCTGTAGCTAGGTGAAAACCTTACCCTTGTAGCTAGGTAAAACCTAGGCCTGTAGCTAGGTGAAAACCTAGGCCTGTAGCTAGGTGAAAACCTTACCCTTGTAGCTAGGTAAAACCTAGGCCTGTAGTTTTCAGAGCCGCGTAATATTCTACGCAATGAGCAACAGGCTCCCAACCTCTACATCACATTTGATTTAAAGTTTTGGTAATTTTGTTAACACTCTTATTATAACTTATAATTTATATTTATTTGTTTGAATTTTGTAATTAAACCAAATTTTAGATTTATTTGGCCCGAAAGCGGTATTCAGACTGGAGTAGAAGAAAGAAACTCTCTCTAATTTTTCTGCAAAACCTGCTGTAGTAAGGTAAGATTTTCAATCTTATTGCACCTTTTTATATATTTATCAATATATTTTAGAATTTTGTAACAGGTATTTTTTGTGCTAAAGGATGGAAGCCAAAGGACCTGAGTCTCATGATAAAGATTGGTTCTCATCATGAGAGGCTTCTGTTGTTCAGTTTAGTGTCACTTGAAAAATATTAGCAAATCTAATTTAATTTATTTACTCTAAAATGCATATACTAAATGTAGCAACCACTCGAGTACACATTTTAAACAGGTTTCTGTTACAGTTATAAAGTATTTGTCCTTAAGGAGCAGAATCAATACTCTAGCTTTAGCAAGTGTGATCAAAGTACGGATCGTGTTCGTCAATGCAACAATTATATCAAAGAGAGGATGAGGATTTAGGCTTTAGGAGAGCAAAATGCTGGTTTAGAATCACAAATATCTTCGTTATTACACGTTGTTTTGAAAATTGGCACTATAACCAATCTCATTCATCGAGTAATTTCACGAAATTGATATTCTGTACTTTGTTTTCCCGAGAACATTAACGAATTTAATTTCTTTCAATTGTCAGTGTATCCTCTTTCTTTCTCATGAGATATTCAAATTACTCCACTATATCACATAATCCCTGGCTATTGCTAATAGGGAAAGAGGACAGTCAAAAGAATATAATACAGCGTCATAGAATCGCTACAGGAGCTCCTGGACCAAGTTCTTTTTGCAGATTTCCCTTAAGGAAATTAGCTACTGAGGTTGTATCCATATTTTTGAGACTACGTAATGACATTAATTTATCATAAACAACTTGTACTCTACAACAATACTTGCTTAGACACCATATATAATCAACCATTTGAATGTTGTTTTTTTTTTATAAAATCCTAACACAGGCCGATTTCATGTTAATATGCAGCAGTTTCATTAATGAACAAATTTTTAGTCTTTGGATGGAAACGCCATGGTTCAGAATAGTGAAATGAAATAAACTTAAATATTTGTTGAAAAAATATAACCAACAAAATTCTATTGACCAATCAATGGCGGAAGGTAAATAACGAAGAAAAACCTCAAATAATTATTAAAACCATTTATATTTCTCTACTAGTTTCGTGTTTGCATGACGCCTCATCAGGAGAAAATATAGAGGCCATACATAGAGGTAACAACGACTACATCGTAACAAAGGACCTTCCACTAGCCGTGCCAGTCAGACAACATTTTGCAAAGTATGACGTGTCGTCAGCTGATTTATATCGATATATCACGAAATGAAATATGGATAATCTCTAAAGAAATGCAATCTAAATAATAAAGGAGATACTTATAATTGAACAAACATTACTTCAGAGCTTCTAATAAATTAAAGTATAATTTCATTTATAATTCACACGTTTAATATTTGTTTTCTTATTGACCACCGTTTTTCTACTCTTTATATATATTCTTATTACATCCACATTACTTTCCTCTTGCACATATTATTTATTCTAGTATACTTAAGTTTTTAAAAACTATATATGAGTTAATTTAAACACATGGTAGGGCTAGGGTAATTTTATTTTCCTTATTATCAAGGAGTATCCCGTTTTTCTTTATTCTTCTTTTGAGTACTTGTACACACAGTTGATTTTCTACATATTCGTTTGATTTCAATTTATACTCCCTCTCTTTGACATTACGACCAGACGCCTATATACAATTACAGACTTGAGTCACTCAGAGAGCTTGAAATAAACTTTATTGGTAATATTCACAAATATAGATGTTACATGAACAACAGCCGGGATACAACTGAGGAATGTTTTTTTTATTAATTTATTTTTTTTTTATTTAACAGACTGAGGAATAGGAGGGGATGGGGTTTATACAGCAGGAATGGTAAGGATTGCTAAGTCTGCATCTTCGAGTAGATCCTGCAACTAAACTTACGCATCTCAACTCATGTATACGCAACATAACTTAAAAACTAATAAATGTTGAATTATTTTATTCACATCTATTGAAACAATTATTATTAATTCTTTTTTGATGGAAATCTAAGAGGTTGGGGTTTATTGGGGAGAGGGAATACAACAATTCAAATTTTCTTTTCTAGATTCAGAAGATTTGAATAGTACTTTTTTTTAAAGATAATTTATAGGTCGATAAATGATGTTTTATGGCATTTTTTGGACCAATTCATTGGAACAGAGATAACGTACATTAGTTTCCAATGAAATCTATTATTATAAGAGCAGCAAACGATTCTTATTATTTTAATAGTCGAAAGAAGAAATACGGTTTCCCCATCACATTATTCGTATATCTGATCTAGTTTAAAATTTGTTATCTTCTTCTCTTACGTTATCAATTCAAATTTATATTATATCTAATCTATCTATCTAAGGTACTCGGTATTACTAGGGATATCTTAATATTAGAGGCATTTGCTACGTAAGGCAGGTTTTCAGAACCATCTGAGACCACATAGTTCATAATAATGAAGAGAATTCTGTATTCCGAACCTAGTAAAAATAAAAGATTCTTTCTCCAAAAGCCACCAAAAGCAAGACGATATTACCTACATAACAAACATTATTAGAAATTTTCATTTGTATGTCGGAAATATAAATTTTATATTCGTGGTACATAGTATGTTTAGTAAAGTGTAGCATTTTAATGGAGGAATGTAAAAAGTAACTGGGTATTCCTAATCAGCACTCACTCCTTCAGCGTCCATCTTTTTAAATTCTTTTTTTATCAGAATTAAATTAATTCATATATCTGAGAACGAAACTGCATTAATAAATATATGATCATTGAATGACATGTAATTATAAACCAATTGGAGGAAATATAAACCAATGAAAGGAGTGGGGCAGAAATGATTAGAACATTATTTGTGCATTCATTCCCGCCATAATGCTGCTGAGACAAACCTGTTTATAAACTGGGGTTGTATAATTTCTCCTATGGATTTTCCAATAATATTCGTGTTTTAATTAAATTCATTTAGGGGACACCGAAATTCCGATTAATTAATGATTAAGAGGAGGGGATGGGGTGGCAATATACAATGCTCTTCGGGGAACCTGTTACTGGCATCAAAACATTGACATGTGTTTCAAAATTTCACATCATGTATCCTAACATATCTACGTGAGAAAATTGGTGTGCTCCAGAGTTTCGCTACAGATAAATGACCATGGGCCAACTCTTCTCTATTAGCTAAAAAGTTCACAAGATTATTATTATTTATTAACGTCCACTTTTTGCAACTCAGGCTAATTGGGACGGCTTATCTACAGGTTACGGCCTTTAGCTAGGATGGGACTGAGGATGTTATTTAATGAATTTCGTCACTAAATAATTTCCTTTGCCAAGGCAAGAATCGACCTCGGCACTCTAGGGTTACCATGTGAGATTAAGGTCAACGCTTTAACTCAGATGGCTAACCTGAGCCTCTCAAAAGATTATGACATTCACTGATTTCTTGCGGACATATGATTATGAGACGTCGACGCCGTCGGTCAGTGGGGAAATATCTAGTTCGCAATTCAGTTTACATGAGGATGACTTTGGAAAGAACTATACTAAGGTCATCGACGCAGGTGGTATGTCTTATAGCTTTCGGTTTACGATTGGCTTAAGGCACATTATATCCTTTACTGTCCACACACACATACACACACACACACACACACACATATATATATATATATAAATACACACATTTATTATTTTACGTGACTTGACTTTTAAAGATATAGTAGATCTTTAGTCACCACTCTCCACGCCCCTCCCTCTCTATCTATAATGAAACTCCGTAGCTTAATTTTTAGCTGATTTCCGTTAGAGGAAAATTTAGGTCGTACTCATGACGCATTTTGTTTTAGCGATTTTCGAAAATTTCCTTCAAATGTCCAAAGAACCTACCTAGAAGATGACGAAAACTATGCCAGTTCAAAATTTGATATATATGTCTGTTAGCGCTCTAGCGGTCGCAATGTTTCATCGATCGGGGCCAAACTCGATATTTTAACGTTTTATGAAAATCTAAGTTCTTCAATTTCGTAACGGCTGAAATCGGATAACTGAGAGGGAGGGTTTACTGGTGGAAATTTCGAAAATGCAAACTATCTCCGCTTTTATATGTCGTATCGAAAACTTGCGTAGAACCAATATTATTGAAAATTTAATGTTCTCCAAATGTTGTTAGATACATGTTTTCTCTTTCTTTAATATTAACCGAGCATTTTTGTTTTTAGTCATCGCACTTTAAAAATAAGAGAATATATCACGAAAAGTATTATTCGAAGCATAAATACCAAATATTGTTTCCAAAGGACCTTTATTATGTGAGATACGTGAGGGACGACATCACCAATTTAAATTTTGTTGACCATCCACTTATACTCATCGGTTTTTTTTTTTTTTTGGAAATAGAGAATATATGCTGAGATGAGATCAGTAATGTATAATTCCAACTTGTGTGAAATCTGCTAAGTTCACGTAGCCTCTTCATGACGGTTTCTTTGCTATTTTAAGCCCATCTTGTTTTCGTTCTCAGAGACGGTCTCGTCCAACGCATTTATTGTCTGGAACAAAAAGCCCTACGGATTACTTTTTGTTAAATATCCTGCCCGTCGTAACCGCACAGCTTTCATATTATGTGAAGTCGACTGGCTCATTGCTTATATTATCTATACTCATGTTTTCGTCCCCCAGGGCCATGAGGTCATCACCCTATCTAGGCCCTATCTTAAAATGAGTCCTTCCTACTTTACTTAAATACTCGAACCATATTAATTTAGTCCCTTTCAATGTTATTTGTGAGAGACAAAATTTCGCACATACACTTTACAGTGGGTGAGTTAATAACATTATAGAATCTTTCCTCCCGCAAGATTCTTATTCCTAAGGTTTATGGGATTAATATAAGCTACTGGTGATCCAACGTATTTTTATTTTTTTGGGGGGAAGAAAATGGCGCATACAATCAACTTCTTTTCCAAATTAGGTTTGGGTTACAACTATATTTCTCACCTTTTCTCGTCTTACCAACTCACCAACACATCTGATATCAGCTTACCTGAGATCGATTTCATATTGTCTTTGCGACTTCGGAAGACAGTTACGGAGTTTTTCAAAATGTTACTTCAGACATCCATCAATACAACATAGGGGAAGAAATAAATGAGTTCCATGCAAATGTATAAATATATATATATATATATATATATATATATATGTGTGTGTGTGTGTGTGTGTGTGTGAATCTGTAATGTAACAAATTGAATGTACCAATGATTAGAGTTTCACCCTTAATTATGCTAATTATCGACGGTTCTCTGGACATCTTCTTTAGGCGATCTCGTAGACTTTTTAGAATGCATTGGTACAGGAGCAAACGGAAATATGTTTGAAGAACAGAATCGACGTTTACAGAGTATTTGTCTGATAACGCTGTTACAATTTTTTTTCGATGACTCAATATTAACTAGTCATTCAAAAAAAAAAAAAAAAATTAGCCCAGACTAGAGGTAAACTACTAGTAGTCAACCATAAGATTTATAAAATTAACAGTTTAAAAGCAACTACCTAGTAGATAACTAAAAAGTCAACAAGACCTACGTAAACTAAGCAGTTTTCCCACGTGCGGGTACGACTCTCTGTTGATCTCATCTCACCATATACTTTATATTTCTAAGTTGAAATCTGATGACTTGTAGTGGGGGTTTACTGAAAGCAGAAAACAACGAAATTAAATTAAACGAAACCTTTAGTTGATATACCTAACATAATTTTTACAATTTGTATTATTATTCTTTTTTTTTTTCTTCAATAGCATAATTTACCGAAGCGAAGTGTTTTTGAGTTCATCTAAGTGTATTATTTGCTAATTTGATTCTGTGTCATCCAAACAAGGGAATGTCTCAGGCGCTTCCATTCTGGTTTTTCAAATGCTACTCACATCCAACTAGTTCCTACACAAGCTGTCCTCATTTCTTCATCACAGCTGTATTTTGACCTTCCTCTGCCACTTTTCTCTGTCTTTGGCTACACTTCCAACTGATGTTTTGACCAGCTGTCACTACCCCTTACGATGCATAATATCGGGTAGGCATGTTTGTTTTCTAATACATGTATTAGACTTCCTATCCTTTCTTGTCATTCCTAACATGAACCTCTTCGTGGACCTTACAACTGTTCTGAACTTTTCTACTACTATTTTCGCCCATACCCACATCACAGAGCCGTAATTCAGCACCGGAAGGACTGTTGTTAGCCATAATTTTCTTTTCCGAAACATTTCTACTTGACTTCTATACAATACTTTATTTTTAAGCATGGGTTTACAGCCCAAATTGCATCTTCATTGAATTTCATTCCATTGACCTTCTTTACTCACCCATATGTTCCCAAGAAATGGACAAAGTTTTGTGCATTTCTTATGATTTTTTCCTCTACATGTAAGTCTTCGCTACTCTGGGTTTCTAGAATTCTACATTTCTCGAAGTTTCCTTTTAGTCCAATATTTGCTCCCTTGTCTATTGTTTGGTATAGCAAGTAGAGCACTTCTTCTGGAGATTTCCCTATGAAGACAATGTCATCTACAATAATTAAATAAATAGTTTAGCCATTTCCCATCTATTCTTAGCCCTTAGACTTCTCAAGCTTCATGAACTCTTGCAGGGTGGCTATGAATAACTTGGCGAAATAGCCTTTTAATTTGATTTAATTTCAACCTTTGCATTAAGGTATATTTTTTTAATTATGTCTCTTATTACCCATTCTTATTCTGATTAATTTCAACAAATTCATTATGGCTTGATATTTCAAGTTGTTGAAGGCTCTCACCAAGTCTAAGAATAGAAGGCCCAGTCTAAATCCATTTGCTTAGGATTTCATTATTAATTCATTTCTTGCAAGGATGTGTTGTATTATACATCTCTTTTCCTATTCTTTGAGTTAACATTTTTTATAAAACAATATTGTTACGTTTTTATTACAAAACCAGTAATAAACGATGTTAATAAGAGTTCTTTTGGATTGCAAAATTAAACACACACACAAGTTTCACAGTTTAACACTGCACGATTTATTTCACAATGTACAATACTCTTGGTTAATTATTACTACTCACAGTATTACACTGATAGTGTCACTGTTCTTCAGATTACACAGTCCAATAATTCACTCACGGTCACTGAAATTCACATAAAACGACGGCACTGCACTGTCCTTTACTTCGCGGCACTGCACTGTCTTAAACACGCACTAAACTGTTACTTACAGTCACGGCACAACACTGTTCTTCTAATAAAAACACTTTACCGCACTGCACTAAGTCGCACTGTAGCACTGATGTGACCATCAAGACATCTGACCATAAAACTGAGGCGCGAGATACTGGCAGGGTCTCTTATAAATGCCTGTAGAAGGGGCTAGCCAAGGAACGGTCTAGAAGTTCCAGGAAGATAGGCACGGCGCACAGTGCATCGACCATTGGACAAAAATCAAAAATTGTACTATTTTCTAACAGGAATATTATTATTTAAAATCTATTAATAAACCTTCGTACACAATCTGATAGGATTATATCATTGTTTACTTTTTTTTTTAAAGTCAATAAAAGGGGCGAAGTGCAGCTATTATTCCTTTTGCAATAAACACCTTGTTAGTATCAATTTATGTTTCTTATTGGAAGTACCTAACTTTTTCTTAAAATTACACCTCCAAGCATGGAATTCACAGGCCCGGGTATGTATATAAAAATGCCATATTGCAATTGCGAAAATTAAATCGTTAGATAAATTTGCACACCTGCCTTTAATTTGACTGAATTTTGTTAACATTAAAACTTTAAATACGTTTTTAAAAAAATCATTAAATATCATTTCGTACTTTTTGCATATTCTTGAAGCATTGAGTGTGCACTTTTATTTTCATTATAGTTTATGTGCTTCTGAGTGCCCCTTTACTTGTAGTATTATTTTTTTCAATAGATCGAGTCATCAGAACTCACGCCCAGCTGGTAGAAATATGTTTTAAGCACAAAAAAGCTGTCCGTATAACTAAGGTCAAGGAAGAACTATGTTCATTAATGAATTTTGAAGACCCGAGTGACGAGTTTAAAAAGAAATAGCAAAGATAAGTAGGTTTTTTTGTCTTAATTTTCAAAATAAACTAAAAGAATCCCGAAGGGATCGCAATAAAATTTTATTTGGAAAATGCTTCTTGGCTTCAACAAGAGGTTCAAAAATTATCCTTGCTAAGACCAAGACATAGTTTGTTTAGGCAGCATGGACCAAGTACTTCACGGGGAAGGCCAAGGACACCCTTCGAAGAATCATCATTAAAAATAAAAAAGAGCTCATAAGACATCTGCTGAGCTAGCATTTGCCGCCGATATTGCTAAAAAATCGTGTAATCGTAATCCGAAGTCTTCGTTAAGCTGTCATCAAACATTAGCTCTATATTTAGATTTAGATTTATCTGAAAGAAAATATAAATTATTAAGATCTGTTGTAAATAGTGTGCAAAAAGATTGCTTTCCCTCCTTGTACGCATTAAATTTATATAAAAATACTCTGTTTCCAACGCAGATTACAGCCAATGAAATTTCTGCTTCCGTAAACTTGTAGGAACTTCTACAACTAACATCGCAGAGTATAATAAAAATCGTGTGCCAAGAAAATTTTTCTAAAGAACTGAAGTTAATATGTAAATTTGGGATTTGACGGCAGTTCCGGCCACAGCCAGTATAAACAAATGTTCGAAAATGCATCAAACAGCTTTAGTGCCATTAAAATTGGTGGAAGTGTGTAATGGAAAAGATGTGTGGGTCAATCCGCGTCCATCTTCCACCCATTATTGCAGGCCCATAAAATTTATTTAAAAAAAGAAAAACCTGAACTAGTGCTTGATGTGGAAGAGACGACTAAAAATTCAATTAGCCAGCTTCGGACTTACGATTTTACATTAGAAAGCGGTCAAAGGTGTAGCATTAATTTCGAGATGTTGTTCACAATGATAGACGGTAGTATTTGTAACATATTGTCTGACACAAATGCCACATCTAGGTGTTTTATTTGTAAGGCTACGCCAAAAGATATGAACTCTGAAAATGTACTAAATCGTCCACCTGATGAGAAGCAATACCGCTTCGGGCTGTCAACACTGCACATCTGGATTAGATTCTTCGAATGCATCCTGCACGTAGGCTACAGACTACCTATAAAGAAATGGCAAATTCGAGGGACCGAACATAAGGAAATTGTAGAGGCTAACAAAAAACGAATTCAAACTGAATTTAAAACAAAAATGGGCTTATTGGTTGACAAACCGAAACCAGGATATGGCTCAACGAATGATGGAAATACGGCAAGGCGCTTTTTTTCAAACCCTGATCTTGGTTCTGAGATTACCGGTGTAAACAAAGAGTTAATTGTACAGTTCTCCATTATTCTAAGGGTGTTGGCCGCTGGTTATCCCATAAATTTAGATAGTTTTCAGTTGTTATTGGACGAAACTAGGGACCGATATCTATCTTTATACGACTGGTTTTATATGCCTAGCAGTGTCCACAAAATTTTAATTCATGGACGTGAAATAATCGCTTCCTTTTCCTTGCCAATTGGACAGTTGTCTGAAGATGCAATTGAGGCAAGACACAAAGAAGTGAGGAAAAACCGATTAAATCACACTCGCAAATGTTCAAGAGTAAGCTCTAATATTGATTTAATGAGAATATTATTATTGACTTCTGAACCTCTCATATCGTCTAAGCGAAAAATTCTCACAAGTAAAAAATTTAGATATGATGATGTGGAGATTCAGAAGTATATTAAACTACCAGTCGAACTTTCAACATCTACCGATGAATTTGACAAAATGGACATCGGCATTGGTGACATAAATATAGATTCAGAAAGCAGTAGCCAAGAAGATGATGAATCAGATTAAATAATGTTATTTACTAAATATCAATATTGAATTATTATGTGTAGTTAAATATTTTATATTGTATATTGTATGTAGATAAATATACTATGTATTAATCTGTAATGGAGTGTTTTATGTTACATTATGTAAAATGATCTTTTTATTGGCTTACTAACTTGTTTTTCCGATAACTTTCATATTTTTATATTTTCCTGATAACTCTAACACTGATAAATTGAAGGTTCAATAAATTCAAAATTATAATATTGTTACCTACAACTATACCCTTAGGCGAAATTTATTTTGATAGAATCTGTTGTTTGGTTCAGAAACCTAGATTTTTTTTAAACACATTATCCGACTATTTTGGAAGGAATATATATATGTACTTGTAATAAGCATAAAATTTTCTATAAGGATCAATAGAAATTATCATTTTGTCCACTTCGATCAGTTACTCGAAGCACTGTGCGATCCCCTCCCCGCCTCCCCCCCAAAAAAAATCTCCTTTGCTAAACAGTAAATTCGGGTATGTAGGGAATTTAATGTAGTTTTCAATACCGTGATAAAAAAAAAAAAAACCCTTAATTTTGTAGAGATGTCGACAAAGAAAATAGTGTCAGTGTCTCGCACCAGATTTTTTTTTCTCAACCAATCATATTGCTTGTAGGCTTATTCGATTCAGCTAATCATTCTCTTCAATTTGTGCTCTATTCATTTTTTCGATTGGAGGCTTCCTTTTTGAGTTATTAATTTTGTTCGCTTTGCCCATATACTCAATGCACTGTGCGGCGGGCCCTAATTAGATTCTGCCGGCTCCACTAGGTCGAGCTGTACAGGCTTAAATAGAGAAGCAGGATGAGACCGACGCTTTTCCAAGAAGGTCTGGAAGGGACTAGTGCCTTCCACCAATTAGTGACAAATTAGCGGCACTTCTTTGAACCCCTCCGCACTCCCCAATCAAGCCTTGAATAGTAGAGCCATTTAATTTTCGCAACACTGCCACCCACTTAAGCCTTTTTCGTCCCGAATAGGCTCAATATCGCCGTTACCATACTTGGCCAGTCGCTCTAGGTGTACCACTTTCATTTTAGACCTCGGATTGTGGTATCTCTGAATCCTGTAGACCACGTCGTTCAATCTATTGATCACCTTGTAAGGTCCCTCCCAGTGCGTCTGCAATTTAGGCGATAGTCCTTTCTTGCGTTGTGGGTTAAATAGTAGAACCATTTCTCCTTCAGTGAATCCCTCCGTATTTACGGCTCGATCATACCTGGCTTTCATCTTGTCACTTGTCATTTTAATACGGTTGCGTACAAACTCTTGAAGCTCATCCAGGTCTTTCTGTACCTGGGAAGTATTTCCATTGGCTTCGCAGGACCGTCCGGGTTTGGCCCCAAATTCCAAATCCGCTGGCAGTCTTAGTTCTGCTCCAAATATGATTTTCGCTGGAGTACGGGAGGTGGAATCATGGACGGCTGACCGGTATGCCAGAAGAAATTTTGGTATGTGCACATCCCAATCTCTTTGGTGTGTACTAACCACTTTCCTGAGATCCTTTCAACCATGCCATCAGATTGTGGATGAAGCGGTGTCGTTCTTGTATTTTTGATGCCGTACAATTCACATATTTCCTTGAATATGGCCGATTCGAAATTTCGCCCCTGGTCTGAATGGAGTTCTATTGGAACCCCCTATCGGCACACCCAATTATTCACAAACGCATCCACAACTCCTGGTTTGGAATGGCATACACTTAGGGCCATTTGCTGAAATAGTCCATTACAACTAGGACATACCGGTTTCCAGCTTCGCTGACAGGGAATGGACCAGCAACATCAATAGCTATCCGCTCGAAAGGAGCACCTGCGTTGTACTCCTGGAGCTTGCCACTACTTCTTCTCGTTGGTCCCTTAGCTGCAATGCACTGTTCGCAATTGGCTATCCAATCGGTTACAGATTTCTGACATCCCACCCAGTAAAATCGTTGTTTTATATTTTCCAGGGTTTTTGTAATGCCCAGATGACCTCCGCTGGGACCGTTTTGGAACTGCTTCAATACCTCATTTATCTTGGAAGTGGGCACGGCAATTAGGTCGGTTGTGGTTTTGCCATCTGTGCTCTCCCAAGATCGATATAAGCAGCCCTCTACCAGTTTTAGGCTATTCCATTGGACCCAGTATGATTTCGCAAGTGGGTTTCAGCTGATGTCTCATTACGGGGCGGTCTTCTGTTGCCGTCCTTAGCCGATATAATCTTCGCCAGAATCGGGTCATCTTTCTGAGCCTTCGACCAGACCTCGCCTGAGCCAATTCGGGTAAGTCGCACATCAATCACGCTTTCCTCCTTCTCGGCTTTAGTACAGTGTTTGCATTCTACGTTGCATGGGCGTCTTGAAAGAGTATCTGCGTTATTGTGATTCCCCCCTTTTCGATGCTTAATGCTGAAGTCATAGCTCTGCAGACGTTCAATCCATCGTGCCAGCTGCCCTTCTGGGTTCTTGAATTGCAGCAGCCAACGTAGTGCGGAGTTGTCTATTCTTAAGGTGAAGTGTTGACGATACAAGTATTTGTGGTAACGCACTCCAACGCTGCCAGAAGCTCCCGTCGGGTCACACAATAGTTTCTTTCTGGCTTGGAGAGTACCCTCCTGTAGTAGCCAATGTCTTTTTCTGCCCCATGAGATGTCTTTTTCCCATCCCTGAGAAAGCACTCCTCCTATTCCATAGCCGCTCGCATCCTTGTCAACTATGAATTTCTGGCCTGCTATGGGATTGGCAAGGACTGGTGCTGTGCACAAGAGCTCCTTGAGCCTTTGGAAAGCATCTTCCGCTGCCTCACTGCAGTGGTATGGTCGGGACTTTTTGGTTAGGTCATGCAAGTTGGCAGCTACCTGAGCGAAGTTTGGCACGAATCTCCTGTAGTATGTGCAAAGCCCCAGGAAGCTACGCAGCTCATGAAGATTACGTGGTCGAGGCCAGTCCTTTACTGACCATAATTTGTCCTCGTACGGACGAATATGTAATATTCGAGGAGGCTGAGGTCTATAATTCTTCAGTTCTTTTTTATTTCCTTTCTTAAAGAGTAATATTATATTCACTTGTTCCCGTTCTTCTAGTATTTTTCCTATCATCTGCATGTAGTTGTAAAGGTTTGTTATGATGTTAACTAGAATATCTGCACCAACTTCATTGGCTCATTGTGATTTGGTCTGGGTTTGGTGTTTTTCCTTCTTCGGATCTTCCTATTGTATATTATTTAGAACAGATATTTCTTCAAAAAATTTTCAATTTCTTCTGGTTTTTCATCCCCTTTCTTCAGATCTCCAGGTCCATTTCCGCCATAAAGTTCTTCATAGTATTCCCTGATTGAGCTCATTTCCTCTAACTTATGCGCTGTCTTTGTTGATAAGTGCTGTTATTTGGGATTTTCTCGGGCTGGTAGTTTTTAATGTAGTTCTTGCTATCAGTGCTTCTTCTATCCCATTGATCTTTCTTTCCTTTAGCCATTCTTCAATCGTAGTTCTAATTGTTTGGCTTAGCTTTGAAAAGTTTGTTGATGTTGGTTTTCATCCTTAAATTTCCTTCTTTTCTTTAACATGTTCTTTATAGAACTTGGTAATTTCCTGTAGGCATCCACTTTTTTTATCATTATTGTGCTGCTTATTTGCTCAGTAATGCCTATAATGGTCTTAACTAAGCTTCTCTTCGTTTCTTAAGCATTTATTTCCGGGAGAATTTTTTCAATAGTTGGTAATAGCTTTTCTTCAAAATTTCCTTTAGATGGCTGCTTAGCTGTAATTTCTTTGATAGGGTTTTTAATTTTCCTTTTAGTACCATTTGGCCTTGTATCTTTAGCTTGGCAATGAGGGGTTTATGGTCACTGCCTTAATCAATTTTGAATAAAGCATCTTCATTTTCACCTAGGGCTTTTCTGTTGGTTATGACGTAGTCTATTTCATTTTTTTTTCCATCAACATTCACCCACGTCCATTCCATCTTTTTAAATAAAGTATTCATTATCGAGAAGTTGTTCCCTTCAGAAAATGTTGCTAGCCCTTCTCGTCTCTCATTTCTTTTCCCAAGGCCGTTTATTCCCATACAACCTTCACTCGAGTTGCCAACTATTCCATTTAAATCCCTAATAATTAATGTATACAAGGTTGCTCGTCAGATCCCTGCTGCATCTTTATATAGACAGTGATCATTGTGTTATCATCTCCTTGGCTTGTTGGAGCCTAGACTTGGATTTATTCAATACTACTTGTTGGTGTAGAGCAGGTATGGGCAACCTGTGACATGTTGCGGGCCAAACTTTAGTGTGCAAATACGTTCGCGGGGCGCTTTTAAAAAAGTACTGCATTTTAAAGTAGTGCTCATAATTTTTAACGATATATAACAGACATGAAGTTATACTACCATGTAATTATAATAAAAATTATTAAAATAACAAAATGAAATGAAAGAAACAGGTATAGCATTATAATTAAATCATAAAATTTGGAATTATTACAAACAACGAACGTTAAATACCGATACCGAAATCAATGAGACACTTGAGCTTGAATTTGGGAAACTAATCCATAGATGATCGGATAATTCCGCTGATACAAAGAAGAAAAGAATTTTCCAAACTATCGTCAGTCAGCCTTGTACGATGTTTTGATTTATTAACTTCCATCATTAAAAAGCACTGTTCGCATTTATAAGTACTGCCAAACGCACAAATCTCGCCCCACATTCCTCATTTGGAGTAAGTTGTGTAACATTTGTGTTTAATTCGGTTTTTCAAAATGTCTCACTGGCGGAGGGTTGCCCAAATATGTTGTAGTGAAATGGATATTTTCTTCAAATACCGCAATTCTGTGTGAGCAACATTTTACTCCTATCACTGTGACATGGTTTCTTGTATTTCTTAAGAAGCCGGTTTCTCCCTGGCCTAAGATATCTCCATTATAACAGGAAATTATTTCCCCTTCAAGATGTAACCATCCTTCGTCCAATCTTCTATGCTCTGCTAACCTTGCAATTCTCCAACCATTCACTTTATTTAACTCCTGAATAAGTTCTTGTGATCTAATCTAGACATTTAACAACATTACGGAAATACACATATAAAAACATTTATAGCCAATTAAATTTGCATTAATAATGGTTTTATGAAGTTTTAGAGAGTAAAAGAGATATTTTGAATTTTTGAAATTTTCCCTAAAACTTTCTCCCCCCCCGATTGCGTACTTGATCTTTAGTTTTACATAAAATGCTTATATATCAAGTCGGATCAAAACATTTATTGCGGGCTCTACTGAGCTGTTAGAAAATAGTTTGTATGTATTTAGTTATATATATATAAAATATATAATATATAATTTTCGTCGTCTCCAAGGATCCATGAACATTTGAGGACATTTTTCGAAAATCGCGTCATGAGTGACAACCTCAGCTGAAATTATGCTCTGTCGAAGCGTTACTGGGAGGACAGCGATTGCTCTGTAATATTCACAATAATTAGAGGAACCAGGAATGTCAATATGATAGCTGTGTTGGTTCTCTACGAGTTCCGTTCCACAATTCAAATCTGGATAAAACTATTTCCCTCCATATTCTATATTAATTTAAGCACATCCATTTTCCATTAATAATTTCCTTATAAAGAAAACCTCCTTGTGTAATTACTTCTTCAATGAATTAATATTCTCATATTAATCTATACAGAGAATGTCTACTTTTATACTATAATAATCATCATTTCCATTCATATAGCAAACAATGCATGACGCATCCCATGTTTACTGTACTGGCTGTTTTACAAATACTTTTTTTGGCATAACTCGTCCAAGATGCCTTATACCATTTTTAGCACGTATTTGAGTTTTTCATTAGTATTTTCGTGTGTTTCTTTAATGGAAATCAGCTATTTGCGGCTATGCTAAGAAAAATGTATTCAAATGTCCACCCATCAAACTTAGGAAATGACGAAAATGATCTCCGTTCAAAACTATAAATATGTGTTTGTGTCACCACTCAAGCGGTTGCAAATTTATTGTGGTCGTTACCAAACTCGATATACGAGTAATTCATGTAAAATTTAAAGATCAAGTTCGTTATCAAACCTGGTGGGGGAGGGGAATTAGAGGGAAAATTTCGAATATTCAAAATATTTCCGTTATTGTTTGTCGGATCGAAATTTTGTAGAACCAATCATATTGCAAATTTAATATTGTGTAAATGTTATTATATACATGTTTTCTTTATCGTGAATAATAACAGAGATATTTGCATTTTTTTTTAGTTTTCAGCCTTCAGTGAAATCCCTCCTCTTACCCATACAAAATTAAAAATAAGCTGCTACATCTAATTTATTCGAAGGTTAAATACCAAATATTTTTTCATTGAACATTTACTGAGTAGAAAAATACAAATAAGTGGTGTGATGACGTTATCCATTAAGATTCTATGTTATTTACTGTAAAATGTTTATTTGATACATGCTATATCCGATATTTGACCTTTCAAGTCAACACTAAAAAAGTTCGTCACGCAGGGGCTGCGTTAGCTAAGCAGATTTCCCACGTGCACCACGTATTTGGATTTATCTCAAAACTTAAAAGTTCAATGAGAACAATATTTGGTTGCTTCAAATAAAGTGCTTCATAACATAATAGAATATTGAAAATATGAGGTGAGTAGGAGTGGGACTTTACTGAAGACCGAAAACTAAAAAATGCAAATATCTCAGAAATAATCAGGATAGTGAAAAAATGTACATAACAACATGTATAGAACATTATATTTGCAATAATATTGGTTTTATATAATTTTTCGATCCGACGCATAATAACGGAGATATTAAGAATTTTCGAAATTTTCCCCCTCTAAACCTTCCCTCTAACTGGTCTGATTTCAGCCGTTAACGAACTTGATCTTTCTTCTTATATAAAACGATTATATATCAAGCTTGGTAACGATAAGACAAAAATTGCGACCACTAGAGCGGTAACAGACAAATATATATATATATATATATATATATATATATATATATATACACACAGTTTTGAACGGACCTCATTTTCGTCATCTCCTGGGTAGGATCGATGGACATTTGAAGAAAAATATCGAAAATCGCGTCATGAGTACAACCTCAATAGCTGATTTCCCTTAAGGGAAATCTGCTAATATATAGTCGTTAATGACTGAAATCGGCCGATGTAAGAGGAGGAGCAGGGGTTCGAAAATTTAGATTTTCTGATCTATACTTTTTGTAGCTGCATTATTAAGCGAGGTATTCGTACTTTCTGGTTTCCACCCTTCAGTAACCCACTTGTACTCATCCGAATTATATTTCAAAATAGAGATTATATGTTGAGAAGAGATCAATAATGTCATGCCAGAATTCTGCTTACTTAACGCAGCCCCCGCGTCACAAAAAGTTTAGCTTTGGATTAGTTCTCCCTCTTGGTTCTCTTTTTTCACACATAGAGCAAAAATTGAGATCAAAGAAACATTTCAAAATAACCGCGAACATTTCAGAGCTACATCTAGCGTATGTCTCCAAGATTCGTTTAACTTATTGTCTCTCTTTTCATTTATAACAGTTCCACAAATATCGTTTACCAGCACAGAATCCAGTGTTCTCTTCGCAAAACGTATGGAATATACAAAAGTCCATGTAACACATATTTGGCAAATTATTTTGTGTTTTCCTCTTACTATGTGAGTTAGTATTAACACCTGGGAGTCGTTAGGACCTCAGGTATCCGAATGGTTTCCTGTTTGGTTCCAACGTTTCTCATCTTCACCATTTCATCAAAGAACACAAAATTCTCGCTTATTGACAATGGAGAGGATATCTGTGTTAATTTTTTAACAGGCAATTAAAGAGTAGAGACATTCTCCCTGACGCATCACTAAATGTTATTATTGATGGACCAATTAATGTCTATAATTCATCTAAAATAATACACTGTCATACGGTCTCGCCGTGAAACTCAGTGAGCTCAGACAACAAATCTTTACACAACTTTTAAAACTGCCGGTTTTATTTTCTTTGGCTTGTTATTGGAAAACATAATAAAGATGTTTGCGTCGCTTGCTGCTCCCTCGAAGTAAAAGTCCGTCAAGCAGGGAATGCGATATCTAAGTAAATTTCCCACGATCGTCACGCATTTGCATTTATCTCAAAATTTAAAATTTCAAGGAGAGTAATATTCGGTGTTTAGTCTTCAAATAAAGTGCTTCATAATATAACAGCTTATTGTTAATATGACATGAGTAGGAATGGAGGGGGGGGGTTAGAGCACTGAAAGTCAACTACTGAAAAAAAAAAAATGCAAATATCTCAGTTAATAATCAAGATAGTGAAATGAAATAATGCACATAATAAAATTGATAGAACATTACATTTGCAATAATATTGGCATAATAACGGAGATATTAAAACTTTTTGAAAATCTTTCTCTCTAAACCCTGACCCCCCCCCCCCCCATCTACCACTTGGTATGGTTTTAGCCGTTCAGGAATTTGATCTTTATTTTTACAAAAAAAGTACGGACCTCATTTTCGTCATGTTCTGGGTAGGATTGATGGAAGTCGCGTCATGAGTACGACCTAAATAGCTGACTTCCCTTAAGGGAAATCTGCTAATAAAAGGGCGGCCACACCCGAAATTTCAAAGACATCAATTGCAAAACTGATTTAATTTCGCGGCCTATTTATGGCAGTGTGGATGCCTATATCGCTGTAATTATAAATCCCTAGTTGAAGTCGAGCCTAATTTTCTGTTTCGGACAAAAAGGTTTTGTTTTTGCAATTATTTATTTGAAACGGTCTGAACGTAACATGATCTGTAGAAAAATTGATCTTTGCTATCTGTTATCACTAACGGTAGATTTAGGTATTAGTTACTCATATATATATATATATACATATATATAAACAATGATTAGAATGGATTGCCTACAACCTATTCGATTGGAAAAGGACGATAAAGTCCGTCACACAGGGCTGCGTAAACTAAGCAAATTTCCAACGTGAAGTTATACAATAGAGAAATCTCCATACGAGAGCCGAACCGTTACGGAAACGGCCGAACTAGCTTTTGGCGGGAACAATTTGAAGTGAACGTAGCTCGTCCGTTACACATAATAAAAACGCAAGTATTTCAGCTAATCTTCAAGATAGAGAATAAATGCATATAACAATAGTTATAGTTAATTTAATTTGTAATAAGATTGGTTCTATACAATTTTTCGATCCGACGTTTAGTAACGGAGATATTTCGATTTTTCAATATTCCCCCCTCTAAACCCCCCCCTCCCGTAGGATCGATGGACATTTGAAGAATATTTTTGAAAATCGCGTCTTGAGTACGACCTCAACAGCCGATTGGAAAATCAGCTAATATTCCTTTACTTGGTGCCGTCTCGAAAAAAATGTAGATGCGGATACCAGAGACATTGCTCAGTCTAACGAATTAACTCGTCGGCCTCGTCATTTCCGGCTCAATAAACCATGAAGAGCAATAGAATTAATTTAAGATCCTAATAACGCACACTTAGTCATCCCTCCACAACTTACTCTACAGCCTTTGAATTTTTAATAATAATCCACTCATCTGAAATGTTTTAGCATAGTGGTTTAAGAATGAATATTGTCCTATTAAATAAGAAATTCATTAAAAACAGTGAGAAGGACACTCCAGTTTATTAAATGCCTTCTAGTTTTAATAACTTTAAATTACGTCTTTCCCGGATCCCACTAATTTTTAATAAATGCTAACTTTAATTAATTTAACTGTTTTAGCAATTCTTTTAATTGGAACCCCTTTCATACTTTCCTCAATTTAAAATAAAAACCTGACGTACAATCAACTTAAAAGGCCAGCTACCTTAAAAGCCAGATTTTTAACGCAGTTTTTCGTTATCAGATTTCTGTGAACCCCTAACTATAAGCTTTGACCTTCCCCGAACGTATTTTGATTACTTTCCTATCAATTTTGATTAGTTTTCCATTTTGATTAGTTTCCAATTCCGATTTTGATTAATGTAACATTCGTTGGACGTTAGTCCATACCTCGCATAACTCAAAAAAAGACTTGCCTTAAAGTGGGAAAGGGTATATTAGTACCTTGAAGGTCTTTTCTTTTTTTATATCATGAACTAAGAAGGGGAGGAGGGTGAACATAAAAAAAATGTATACTTTTCTGTACCTGCCAGACATACAGAAGACTTGTACTAAAAATATTTATAAATTAAGTTTTAGAACATTGTTGAATCCAAACCATTGGATCCGAGATTTCAAAACGTTCAAATCAAATAGTTTAAATGAAGGGCAGCAAAATCAGATCATTGTTTTAGCAGATTTCCCTTAAGGGAAATCAGCTATTGAGGTTGTACTCACGACGCGATTTTCGAAATTTTTCTTCAAAAGTCCATCGATCCTACCCAGGAGATGACGAAAATGTGGTCCGTTCAAAATTATATATATATATAGTTATGGAAACGGCCACCAGAGCTCTCGGCGGAACGTCCGAACATAGCCTGGTGACCACACGCCGAATACAAATGCAAATATCTCAGTTAATATTCAAGATACAGAATGTATAGAACAATATTTATAGTAAATTTAATTTGAAATAAGATTTATTCTATAAAATTTTTCGATCCGACGCATAATAATGGAGATATTTTGAATTTTCAAAAATCCCCCCCTCTAAACCCCCCCTCCCACTGGTCCGATTTCAGCGGTTAACGAACTTGATCTTCCTTTTTACATAAAACGAATAAATTCCGAGTTTGGTAAAGATCAAACAAGAATTGCAACCGCTAGAGCGTTAACAGACAAATATATATATAATTTTGAACGGACCACATTTTCGTCATCTCCTGGGTAGGATCGATGGACTTCCCTTAAGGGAAATCAGCTATTGAGGTTGTACTCATGACGGAATTTTCGACATTTTTCTTCAAATGTCCATCGATCCTACCTAGTAGATGACGAAAATGAGGTCCGTTCAAAACTGTATATATATATATATATATATATATATATATTTGTCTGTTACCGCTCTAGAGGTCGCAATTTTTGTTTGATCCTTACCAAACTTCATATATAAGCGTTTTATGTAAAAAGAAAGATCAAGTTCGTTAACGGCTGAAATCGGACCAGTGGGAGGGGGGGTTTAGAGGAGAGGATTTTTGAAAATTCGAAATATCTCCGTTACTATACGTCGGATCAAAAGATTGTATAGAATCAATCTTATTGCAAATTAAATTTACTATAAATAATGTCTATACATTAATTCTCTATCTTGAATATTAACCGAGATATTTGCATTTGTATTCTGCGTGTCGCCAATAGGCTATGTTCGGAGTTTCCGACGAGAGCTCTGGCGGCCGTTTCCATAACTATCGTCCCTTAGTGAATAGGTTTAGAGGTTAGGTTAACTGTTTTTTTGGGCTAGAAACTACTGGGTTATTACGCCCTAAATAATGTTTTTTTAGGTTTAGAGGTTTCTTACTACTACAGTTGTTATTAGGCAGATTTCTCTATTGTAAAACTTCACGTGGGAAATCTGCTTAGTTTACGCAGCCCCTGCGTGACGGACTTTTTCGTCTACTCCTAGGTAGGATCGATGGACATTTGAAGAAATTTTTCGAAACTCGCATCATGAGTACGACCTCAATAGCTGATTTCCCTTCAGGGAAATCTGCTAAAACGGCCGATTTTCTCTAAGAATATGGACTGAAGACTGAAGAAATATGCGAAATGTCGACATCAGTTTTAAAGAAAAGCATCAGAACCATTAACAATCACTTGTACAAAATAAAATAAAGCTCAACATAAGCTGTCCTCTAAAACTAGTCAGTCCCAGCTCAACATTTAAATCAATTTCAATTGCCTACAAATAAAAAATGGATGTATATATATAAAACATTTAAAAACAATATTTTTTTATTTCACCTATATACCCTGGCGGGCTGATTAGGAGGCTGACCCAAACGGGTGCCCTCAAAATGGGGGCAGTTTGTTATTTGATTTTTTAATATATTTTTCTGTTAACGCTCTAGCGGTCGCAATTTTTGTTTGATCGTTACTAAACTCGATATTTAAACGTTTTATGGAAAAACACAGATCAAGTTCGTTAACGGCTGAAATCGGACCAGTGGAAGGGGGGGGGGTTTAGAGGTGGGATTTTCGAAAATTCTAAATATCTCCGTTAATGTACGTCGGATCAAAAAATTGCATAACGAATCATAATGCAAATTAAATTTACTATAAATATTGTTCTATGCATTTATTCTGTATCTTGAGTACTAACCGAGATATTTGCATTTGTATTGTGTGTGGGGTTGGCAAGAGTCTTCTATATTTGGGACTTTCCGACGAGAGCTAGGGCGGCCATTTCCATAACTGTTCGTCCCTCGTGAATAGGTTTAGAGAGTCCTTACTACTACTGTTGTTATTAGGCCGATTTCTTTATTGTTAAACTTCACGTGGGAAATCTGCTTAGTTTACGCAGCCCCTGCGTGACGGACTTTAATTTATTAGGTATAGTAGCAACAGGTCCCCTCCTTGTCTAAATTCCCACAACATGTCAGTGGGCAACACTGGACGGTAGACTAACGTTATAGTTAACTACTGCCTATCATTAGTGAGCTTATGCAGGCTGCAGGTTACAGGGGATGGCTGTCTAACAACTCTGAATGGAGTTTCCTCTAAAGACATGAGCAGAGATTTCTGTTGCGACTGGAATTTCCCTCATGATGCCTTTATTACTGTTCTTATGCAGAAGGCAATGGTAAACCACTTCATGTTCTTTTGACCATCTTATTCCCTTGTTCGGTCCCATGAAAACCAGGTATGCCTGTTCACGAGACCAATTACCAGGTGTAGCCTACATACAGTCCCTCTTGTAGGTCATGTGATGTCCTCATCAGATTTCTTATAATTGATCGTTCTCAAATCGAGATTTTAAGTATTGAAACGGAAGGTAAGCCTACAGAATGAGAAGGGAGTTTTAAAAGAATAAGAATACAATTTAATTATCAAATTATATAGCTTCGATAGAAAAAAATCCGTCACGCGGGAGCTGCGTAAACTAAGCAGATTTCCCACGCGAAGTTATACAAAAGAGAAATCTCCATACGGGTGCCGAACAGTTACGGAAACGGCCGAACTAGCTTTCGGTGGGAACAATTTGAAGCGACCGTAACTCGTCCGTTACACTTAATAAAAATGCAAATATTTCGGTTAATATTCAAAATAGAGAATAAATGTATAGAACAATATTTATAGTAAATTTAATTTGCAATAAGATTTGTTCTATACAATTTTTTGATTCGTCGTATGATAACGGGAATATTTCGAATTTTCTAAAATCGCCCCTTAAGGGAAATCTGCTTATATATGATATACTCTATCCTGTTCGCAGGCCGTCCGAATATCATTGATTAGACCTTTCGGAGTGGGCCTAACGCTTCATCATGCTATGTAGTGTTTGTGCGAGTTCTTTTATTAATGATTATTAGTGTGAGAGCGCTGACATGAGGTTGGGCAAGGCGAGACGGAAGCCATAAATGTTATATATAGCCGCTAGCAGAGTAGCCGGTCAGACTTCAAAGCAAGAGCCCGTCCTACCCTTGCCATTCAACCAGCTCACAAAGCCGTCATCAAGAGATCACGTTGACTTGAAAATGGAAACGCACGTCCAAAAGGAATGGACCTGAAATTCATACCTGAATTGAAACTCTGCTCTCCAGTATAATGTTCGTAAAGACTTTTAATCAACCCATTTTGAGGTTGCTCTGCCTTCTTTATACTATAATAAGTAAATCGCCCAGGACTTTCAGGTAATTAATCTCCAGCTTAACGTACCCGGCTTCGACCGGGAAATCATTTGTGGCTGAATGATGATGGTATTTTTTTGGGGGCTTTACTTTGTACAATATTTTTAAATTTTCCCGTCTCAGGCTTAGGATATGCACCCGATTCTGACGTGCTGGGGATATATTAATAATAAAAGTATTTTTGTCCTTTATTCTACAAAACACAATATTTTTATATTACCCATTTCCAGTGCATATATCTTTTTTTTATATATAACATTATCATGGATTATCGTATTAACCATATTATTCATTATTATAGAAAGAATTCACCATTCCGAACCATCTATGTATACGGTTTTTAGCGTATAACTCATTTATACGACAAAAGTGTATATTACAAAAGTTACTCTAAATAACAAAATAACTAACTTTTGTTATTAATTATTTTTTGGATAAATAACTCCTGTGGAGCAGTCGTGAACCACCTGAGGAACACTACAAAGAAAAACTCCTTCCTCCGGGCAAAATTCTCTGAATATGATGGATGCTCTGTTTCAATCATTTGAAGAGGGATAGTAAATGTAAATTTATATTAGTATTCCCCAACCAACTGCAGGCACTAGAGGTATCCATGAAAATACTGCTATATTTGCTAATAGAAGTACACGTGCTATGTCAAATTGCATAGCAACTAGATTCAAGCACAGCTCAGGGGGCATGCTATCTCGAGTGTACCTACTGACTGTTTTTTTTTTTTTTTTTTTTTCCTCTATCAGCTTAAGGATATCATAGGCTATTGCTTTTAATAAATTTTAAGTGTTTTGAGAATAGAATATCGGGACTGATAGGCGATTCGGGAATATGAGACTTTAACTGTCTTCGTATGTCTTGAGTCAGTCTACATTCATAAATCAGGTGGGTGAATGTCTGTTCAGTGAAACTGTCTCATTTACAAGTATTTGAGTCAGTAAGTTTGAATCTGTATAAGTAAGAGTTTGTATTTCCGTGTCCGGTTAGTATTTGTGTGAGATAAAATGTATGTTGGGACAAGTGAGATATTGGTTTTTAAAACAGGGATATATAATGTTGATTCCACCTCTGTTGCCACAAATTAATACTTTTAGCAGATTTCCCTTAAGGGAAATCAGCTATTGAGGTTGTACTCACGACGCGATTTTCGAAATTTTTCTTCAAATATCCATCGATCCTACCCAGGAGATGACGAAAATGAGGTCCGTTCAAAACTGTATATATATATATATATATATATATATATATATATATATATATATATATATATATATATGGGCCGGGATGAAATCGGGCCGGGGGGAGAGGGGGTTTTAGAGGGGAGGATTTTCGAAAATTTGAAATATCTCCGTTACAATAGGTCGGATCGAAAAATTGTATAAAATCAATCTTATTGCACATTAAATTTACTATAAATATTGTTATATATGTTTATTCAATATCTTGAATATTAACCGAGATATTTGCATTTTTTTAGTTTTCAGTCACCAGCAAACCGCCACTTCTACTCATGTTACATAAACAATACTCTGCTACAAAATAAATTACATTATTCGAAGTTTAAATACCAAAAATTGTATTCAAGAGACCTTTATTATACGAGATACATGCAAATATGTCCTGGTGACCCCCCCCCCCTCCCCGTCTTAAGGTTTTTGGACTACTAAAATTTGATTGAATGAGATAACAATTATTCTGACTCATTATTAATTACAGTACTAGATATAGTAAATAGTTCTCAATAAAATTAATATGTTATATTCTGATATATTTCAGTAATTGTTTTCCTTTCCGGTGTGAGGCGGGCAGACCCGTTTGTTCACATTTCTAACCTAACGCTCCCTGTCGGCAGTTTATTGAAATTGGATGAAACATTTCTTATTTCCGTTTGTATTTATTCATGGTGGTGTTGTGTTACCAGTAAGTATATTTATCTATTACTAAACTTCACGTGGGAAATCTGCTTAGTTTACGCAGCCCCTGCGTGACGGACTTTTTTCTCTTAGTGATATAACACAATTAAAAAACAGACTGAATTTCATTCACTTCAAATGGGTCAAGGCACATGCAGGAATTATGGGCATTGAAATAGTCGATATCCACGGCAAAAGTGCCTCTACAAGTATACTGACTCTTATACATATAATGGTAGGTCTACCAATCCATTTTTCTAATCGATAGTTGTTATTTTCAAGTTAAGCTCCTATTTATGGTACATATTTTGCTATTCCGTTCGTAAGAATATTTGTTAGGAATCATTTCAAAACAATTGGCAATTTCCTCATGCTAGCCTCTTCTCCAGACATTCCAGACCACACAGAACGACAAATAATAGTTCTAAAGTGGATATAGTCATAGTGAGAAGAACGAGTCATATTTAATTTCAAAATTTAAAATGAAGTAAAATTGTTTCTTCCCACCCTCGCCATCTGACATGGTAATAATGTTCACTGCAGAGCCTGGAAGGCAATGATCTGATCAATTTTTGTCTTCGCCTGATCAAGTTCTTTCCCATCTTCATCTTCCGACGAACCGTCATTGAAGCCTCTGTAACAAGATCGTCCAGCGATTTGCCTTTATACTCGTCATAGACATTTTCAAAACCAAATGAAAGCAGTACAGATGAGCACACGTAGAGTATAACAGCTTCCCATAAAAACTCGGGTTGCAGGTTACAGAAATCCCCTACTTACTATATTGGATTGATTTTATTGATGGAATAACCTGTCAAAAAATAAGAAATAAGTTAAACATTTTTTACATCAGTGAAAAATGTGTTTACTTGCCGGGGCTTGAACTCGACCGACTAACGGGTACTGGTCCAGACACTTGTATCACTAACTACAAAAACTCTCCTTTAGGATTTGATAATGCTGGAATATCCGTGATTCCTCTTTTTCTCTCCGTGTTTACTTTTATTCTATTAAAACTATTCTACAATGAAACTCTCTAGGCTAATTATAGTATAATTGAAAATCTCTAAGCGAAAACTATAACACCCCTCCCTTGCTTTGCCCCTTAATTACTAAGACAGGGCTCACATGTATTTTAACTGATTTATCTGGAATTAATTGAGTTTTCTTCTGAGATTGTATACATGTCTAGATTATTAAATATATTCTTCAAATATCCCTCGATATAGATATAGTGTATATATATGTGTGTGTGTGTTTTGGTGTTGTAGCAGTCACAAATTTCGTTAAACCCTTACCGTTTTCAAAATTTAAACGTTTCATGTTAAATTAAAGAAGATGGCTAAAATAAAACTAGCTGGAGTTTATATGAAAGAAAAAATAAAAAAATTCTAAATATCCACGTTGCTAAGTGGGATTACAAAAAAGTATATAATCAGTATTGTGGATAAAGTAGCGTACTATTGTTGTTATTTCCTGGGATATTAGTGCAATATCTCTTTTCGTGTTTCCAACCTTCAGTAAACCCCCTTTCCTACTCATACCACTTACACCTAAAGCTATTTTTTTAAGTAAATATCTGTAGTTGGCTTAAACTTTAGGTTTTTCTTTAGTTTGTGATACTAAGGTTTCTTACCATGGGACCTACTATCTATCTTTGCCCTTTTTAATAAATATATTTGCTCTGAATAACTTAGGTCGCTGTTTTTATTTGATATTACCTGCGATGACTAAAATTTCCAACGAGAATAATGAGGTCTTTATTGACTGAAATGCCATTAAGCAGGATTCAGAGGAGGCCAAACGGTAAAGTATTAAATATCTCGGTCATTATCCGTCGGATCAAACAACTTTTTATAATCAAGCCCGTTCATGAGCTATAATAGTTGATCTATATATTTTTCTTTCCAAACAGCGACGGAAATTTAGAAAATATTTGTCGTATCTGAATTCTTTTTTACAATAAATTGGAATGATAACATGCTCTAGTTAAAGGCGAACTTTAAAATGGCGTATTCTGTTATATAAGAATAGATATATAATTTTGACTTAATATGAACAAAGTTTTCTCTTTTAAAACCAAATTTAATGTTTTATAGCATGAATTAAGTTACCGATAAGGTTTGTCCATCCCCTGTCCCCCGCATGCTTACACGCCTTATGTTTAAGTGCCATTCAAAGCTTTCACTATTAGTAATGTTAAACTTAGAGTGGCGAGTTCGAGTCCCGCCTGGGCAATAGGAATTTATTTAATGGCCAACTCATTGAATAAAAATCCTTAGCCCCACCCAGGATAGGAAAAGTCCGTCACGCAGGGGCTGCGTAAACTAAGCAGATTTCCCACGTGAAGTTTTACAATAGAGAAATCGGCCTAAAAACGGCAGAAATAGTAAGGAATCTCTAAACCTATCCACGAGGGACGAATAGTTACGAAACGGCCGCACTAGCTCTCGGCGGAAAGAGCCGAACATAGCCGACTCCTGCCGACCAAACACAGAATACAAATGCAAATATCTCAGTTAATGTTCAAGATACAGAAGAAATGTATAGAACAATATTTATAGTAAATTTAATTTTCAATAAGATTGATTCTTTATAATTTTTCGTTCCGACGCATAATAACGGAGATATTTCGAATTTTCAAAAATCCCCCCTCTAAACCCCCCCTCCCACTGGTCCGATTTCAGCCATAAACGAACTTGAGCTTTCTTTTTACATTAAACATGAACTTTGATAATGATCAAACAAAAATTGTGACCACTAGAGCGTTAACAGACATATATATATATGATGTTGAACGGACCTCATTTTCGTCATCTCCTGGGTAGGATCGATGGACATTTGAGGAAATTTGTCAAAACTCGCGTCATGAGTACGACCTCAATAGCTGATTTCCCTCAAGGGAAATCTGCTAAAAGGTGGTAAGCTCAAGATAACCCATCCCAATTAGCTATAGTAACAAAGAAGTGGACAATAATAAATGAATATTAGTAACGTTGAGTTAACCTAAACGACTTAGTTATTATTTATTTATTTATTTTGGAGCGCATTTTCGCAGCGAGGCAATATTGCTCATAAAAAACAACAAAAACAATTTATATAAAAAAAATTCAAAATGAAAATAGAAACAAGAAAAAATTAAATAATACAAAATAAGAACGCAAACAACTAACAAAACTCGACTAAATAACAGAACGCAACAATATAACGAAACACAACTAAATAAAACTCAACTAATTAATAGAACGAAATCAAATAACCAAACAACGAAAAACAACAATAAACACAAAATAACAAATAAAATAAATAAAAAAAAACAAAACATTAAGTTCAAAAACAAAAACTGTAAAGACTAATAAAATTACGTAAACAATTATATAATTTCAATGGATAAAAACTAAACTAAAATCAAATAAATATAAATTAGTATGTAAATAAAATGAAGATTTCTAACACCTAAAATATTTACAATCATATGCTCTCACTTTCTTTATCACACATACAAACATGCATACACACTCACTCTCGCATTAGCAGTTATTAGCAGATTAATAATGTTATATTTTCATAATTAATTATTAATAAATATATGAATATATGAAGAGGAGTGAAAGTGAGGACATTTCTGCAATCTATTACCATTGCTTCGTTAATTTGTCCTAAAATTACTTGGCATACTATGTACTTGCATGTACTGTTATGGGGAAAAAAACTGTATACCTCTGACATCACTATTCAATAATTCCTGAAGGACAGGAGGTTTTTGGTGTATGAAAATGATTGATGTGTTGACAGCAGCTTTTGGTCGAGTAGAAACATATTCCATACTTCTGTTTTTATCTTTTCACCCCCTCCCTCAGTATCCTGAATTTTCAAATGTTGTCCTTTCCTTTAAGAGACTACAACCTCAGTTATTAATTTCAATGTATCCTTCACCACTGCTTTTCCCTTCATCTAATAGCTTTTCCGATGCATTCAATAGCGACTATATTGTTTGAAGTGTTACACTGAAATCATGTTTTACTATGTAATAATAAGCAAAAGAGATTTGACCAACAAAAGAATACAACAGAAAAAAAAATAACATGTTTCTCTACTTGTAGCTCCTTTTACCTCCAAAATACCTTTGGAGGACGCCGGCTGGGTGAGCTTAGCTGATTTCCCATTGCTTCAATGCCTTGCTGATGACGTCATCCCGCTTTCTATTTTTCTCGTCATTAGAATTCTATGTAAAACTTGAATGACATATTTATTGATACAGTCACTTTAAATGAGCATCTCGTGTGTACAACAAATAAATTCTTAATAATCGAGTTAGTTGACAAATGCCTACAGCAACAGTATACATTACATTTTCAACAACACTCAAATTTTAGCCCCTATCGTTTTATTTTACTCCTCCTCAATTTTGATTTATAGTGTCAATGTTTCATACCTGGCAGTTTATTGAAGTGTATAACATCATAAAATGACTTCGTTTTATCACCCTATGCCTATTGTCGAATCTCCGTAATATTTCAGTTTTCTGAAAAATCTAACATACAATTTCATTTTAAAACGTACATTTCTTAGTTTATCTTTTAAAATTTAGCAGCACTAATCAATTGGGTTAAATAAATACCACTTTCATCTTTTAACTTCTTATTCTGTCGCTAATGAAGGTAATAGGTTTATAATTGACGCTGGGAGCTAAATTATTTGATTATTTAATTAAATTAATATGAATTAAATTATTTCATGCGCCCTCTGTGTTGCTACGAAATGTGGCTGAAAAGAGTAAAGAATGCGGTATTATTTTTTTTCAACTGTGGATGGAGTATGTCTAGAACATATCTTTACTTCTTCTGAGGCATAGCAGCCAGACCTTTTCCTGTGCAAGAAAATTTGTCTTTATCAGCAAAGTATAACGCTACGCCTTCAAAAAAGCCCCAGGAATGTCTAAAAATTCAGCCGTAGTTGGCCCATTGCCAACATATCAATAACAAACTGCTTAATATGCTAATTCCATCGCAAAGTCTAAACCTGTTACTGAAAACTAGAAATCAATTTTCTGAATGATCGTAATTAATGCTTTCTGCAACACAAGTTGAGCCAGTTAAAAGATATCCTGACAAAAGGCCAGGAAACTTTTAGATCATAGAAAAATGAGGAAATGGAAAGAATATTTGCAAAGTACAGAATCCTTAACCTGAGACAATAGGTTTTCACTCCTCAAATGTTATCGCTAACAAAATATTTAAGAATACGCAATAAATAGAAGTAAAGTTTATTAGTTGTTCTACGTTTCTGAATGTGTTTCAAGAAATGTGAAGGAAGTAGTCTTTGTCTATGAAATGGTTTTGCCTCAGTAGGTTGAAAAACATTGTTGTTACCTGCTCGGGTATTGACCTCAATGAAGTAAGTACGTGATCTCTCTCTCTCTTTGGACAAAATCAAGAAAGCCGACACGTCAAGTCTTGATATGTTTATGACCTCAGGTAGATGTTGCGAGGTTTGGGGAATGGTAATTTATGGCTACAGACTCTGGGAAAGAGAGGATTTTCTAGGGTTGCTCACAAACCTATCCCAAATAGTGCTCTAACTTCTAATTTTAAACTCAGACCTAATGAGCACTGGAGTTAAAAATTATATAATATTATCCTCGAATGAACAGAGTTCAAAGCATACAACGTTAAATTGTGATTACGAAAAACCATTCACTAGGTAATATTTTCGATATTATTATTATTAACGTCCACTTTTCGCCTCTATGGCCAATAGGGACGGGTTATCTATAGATTGCCACCCTTTTCAAGCCAGGGTGGGACAATCGATTTTATTTAATGAGTTCAACTCTAAATCAATTATTATTGCACAGGCGGGATTACCTCGTAAGATTAAAGCCAACGAATGCTATAACTGACATGAGTAACCTGAACCCCAATTGTTTCGTTAAAATGCGACAGGAAATTTATATTTATAAAAATATTTATAAAATATAAATTTGTAAATAAATAATTTTAAGCTATTCATTTATACAGAATTGTCATAGTTTATTACGTGAACAAAGAAACTCTCAGTTTCTTTATAATTTTCAACAATATAATACATTTCACTGAATTGATGAACTTCTTCTGCACATTCTTCAACGTTCTATTCACTCCTGAATGTAATTTGCTCTACACATTCCTAGATCCAAGTCCGTTTTTGGTATTTTTTTTTACAAGCATTAGTGTCGGTTGGGACAACTCCCCTCCCCAACCGTACCAGAATGGATGCCTTCGGGATCTATATGTTTTATTATCATTAATATTTTAATACACTCAGAATAATCTACTAAACTCTTCAACATTTTCAAATAGGGGCTGCCATCGAACGTTGTCTTCCAAGTCTTAATAAGACCAGGTTTAGCTCCACTACTGGGTAACTCTATCCCCTATACCAAGAGATTCGTTAATGTACAATAGTTTATTAAAGAAGACGTGTGATTTTTGGATTCATATTTATTTATTTATTTATTGGAGCTTCGCAGCTTTGGCGATTTTGCTCTAAACAAAAGCTTCGTATCTTAAAAAAATAAACAAAACAAAACTCAAATGAAAACAAAACAATACAAAAAAAAAAAAAAAAAAAAAAAAAAAACAAATAAATGAACAAGGGACCGAATAAAGACACAATTCAAAGCTACGTACAAAATTGAGAATCGAAACTATTGACATTAGACAATAAGAAAATTATTAATAAAATATTCAATAAATAAGTAAGTAAATCAATAATTAAAATAAAATTGGTATATAACATAGATAAAAGAAACTTAAAATTATTACGGTTTAGATAAAATATAAGTTGTGGATTTAGAGAAAACAATAAAATCCAAACTGGATTATATTAGGCTACTTTTATTCATTTTGTGTTTTTAGAAACAAGTGTGATTGACTTTTCGAGAAGAACTAGTGCCCGGCTAACATAGAACTGACCGCCTTGTCATCCGTGATGTGTTTATGACCTCAGGTAGTGTCGGGGGCTAAAAGCTCTCACTCCCTGCTCAGCCCTTCTCAAGGAAAATAACTGTATTTACTGTTCAATACTTCCAAAGAACCAAAACAAACAAAGAATCCTAAAGTTCTTTGGCCCGGACACAACCATTACCAGGCCAGGCTACTGTGATGTCTTTGGTAGCACTCAAAGTGGCGCAAGTGTTTGGGTCAAACTGGAGTTTGTGCCACTAGTTACTTTTGGTCATACAAGTTATCTTAAATGATTATTTGATTTTAAATAACAGATGCACCCTGGCTATAAAAGGGTGGTAACCTGTAGATTAACTGTCCCAATTGGTCTCAAAGTGGACGTTAATAAATAATAAATATTTAAATAAACAGATAGTTAAATAATAGATGTTTTTAAGAAAATAAATAAACAAACTTTATTGATATACATTATTCATAAATTATTCTGAGCTCCAAAAGTTGGATATATCATTCAATATATCATTAAACAAATTATCGCCTTCATGCCTTTTTCTCCACGAAATTTCGTAGAGATTGTGACTCTATCCTTTGATTATGTGTTCCAGTTATCAAATTTCAGGGTTTACAAAGTTTTCACTGTTATTTACAGTATAATGTGTAAATTGTATCCTTAATCTTAGATTGTACATCCCATAGATCTGAAATGACGATGGTGCTAGGTCGAATAGATTCCTTAATGCATTGCAATAATATTTTCTTATACCTGTTCGGCACTGCATAAATAAACCAATCGTTTGTTTCTCTGCATATGCCTCCGAATATCCAGCGTTGTGAGTGTATTTTTTCCCTTTATTTTCGTCTTGTAATTGTTTATACAACAAAGCCATTTTTTACACAAGGGGACTCCTAGACCGAATTTGATCATGTTTTAGCAGATTTCTCTAGAGGCAAACTAGCTACTGAGGTATTCATGGCGCGGTTTAAGGAAAATGATTGGAAAATCGCGTCATGAGTACAACCTCACTAGCAGGTTTCTCTCTAGAGATATCTGATAAAAAATGATCAAATTTCATTTGCAATTTTAGAACTTCCGGAAATCAACTATAAATATTGAAAAATAAGATCTGATCATAATCATTCTATAGAAATCTAATATTAAAGACAATATTTCCTATATTACATAAAGTTAAGGTCCAATAGTTCAAAAAACAGAATGTCCTTTAACGTTTGCAAAAAAAAATGCCCAATCTATGGAGATATTTTCATGTAACACTAATATGTTCTAGGCTACATTGTTCATGTTGGAAGTGTACATTTTTTGATTCATAAATCTTATAATTTAAGCCCAATTTGTATTTCTTTTTAAAGATAAAACCAATATTAACAAAGATATTGAGAAGTATGTATGTATTTACCTTTTAGTAAACCCCTACTACTCGATGAAACTCTCATGGAAGTTACACCATGGGGATAGGTGATTCACAAATATAAAAGAAAGCTTAAAATCCTTGGAGTCGATTTGAAAAGTTTGAGTGACAGACAAGGAATTTCAATTGTCAAGCCATTCTTTAGAATGACCTGAAACTTGGACAATAAGTTAGCCTCACCGAATTTAAATATTATTTCAGACATACCTTAGAGTTTTACTTATATTAAAGTTTTTTAATGAAATTTGTGTGTATGGGTACTAATAGCAAATCGAAATTGCATAAACGAAATTGTTATCGAAAATTGTCGAGTGTCTTTCCACGGCGTACAGAATCTCCTTAGTTTATGCTACACCTGCGTGATGAACATTTTCGTTTGTTTGTTTGCAATAATGCTATTTTTTATATTGTTATTTTTAATTGATGTCATCGTTATAATAACTGATGTTGTTTTTGTTAAGCTGATTTAGCACTGATGTTGTACAGTTGATTCGGAAAACTATTAGCGTAAATTAAATGATTTTTTGTAAGTCTAGCAGTACTACTTTAGTTTTCATTTTCCATCCGCTTATAAGAAGAAAGAGCGGTTTCTTACAATACGGAGACTAATTTAGAAAATGTGTCTGAGAGGCAGAATAAAACCAGTGCCTAGTAGATTTAATTTGATCCTGAGTATTTTTCTTAAGCCCTTCGATCGACAGTGAGTCACTGGCACCTCCTCATCTGAATAAATACAAGATGAATCTACTTCCTCTCCCTGAATCCCAAGATATAAAACTTCACTTTCCTAATTGTTTTGGACAAGAGTAATCCTAATCAGTCAGATTAAATTCGTTTAGCAACTTTGGTAAATTAAAAGTTTTATTATTTTTTTTACTGCTCAGTCACCAATCTTTACTAAGTGGTGTGGTAAAACATACATTGAATTGGGGGAGGTTTTCTAATCGAGCACGATTTCATTATCTCTTCGAAACACATAAAATCTGACATAACAAAACATCCTCCCCTTGCTACTAATCGGGTTTAACTTCCCGTTTGGAAGTTTCCAACATCTTCCATTTAATTCCAACAATTTCCATTTAACATTTTTATATTTTTTTAATTATTAAATATGGGGAGGTTTTATTTAAAATTATAGCCAAGAAAACAGTAAATTGATTAACAAGTATAAAAAATAATGAGACAATTAATTAATTAACCATACGCATTGGAGAAAATAAAGAAGCAAATATAGCTAGCAATTTAAACTGTAAAAATTAAAAGTTTTTTCAAATACCCAGAATAAACACTTGGAAAATCTTGAAAAGGAACAAGTTTCAGCGAAAAATGTTTGAAGTCCGTTGATCAATAGCTTTCTTAGTTTTCGAGTAATTGGTATCCGAATATTCTATCAGATTCTATGTATTTTAGATGGTTTCAATTCAACCAAATTTTTAAAAATTACATGGATACTTTGTTAGCATAGTTTAAAAAAGAACGTGTATACCAATTCATATAATTCTTACTCTATTCCTATTCCAGAAAACTATAGTCATAGAAGCTAAATGGCTACATTGTTTTGAAATATTTAATTACATCGCTAATGAAAAATGGCATTTTAAGCCTAGGTTATATTACCATTTCATTGTTTAAACATTTTAATATGATATAGAGCTCCTCAACTATGGTGGCTTGGCTCTTTTTAAAGAAGGGGTAAAACCAAAATAATAACAAAAAAACAAGTAGGAAAAAAACATAAACTAAGGGAACGGAACACAAAACGCTATAAGAAACAAGAAACACGAACACAACTTAAAGGGAACTAAAAAAGGGTGGTAAATAAATATGTGAAAGAAAATTTAGTAACTTAGAAACAACAACTAATCATAAAAACAGACATATATCATTCACATTTAAACGCGTCTCTCTCTCTCTCTCTCTCTCTCTCTCTCTCTCTCTCTCTCTCTCTCTCTCTCTCTCTCTCTCTCTCTCTCTCTCTCTCTCTCTCTCTCTCTCTCTCTATCTCTCTCTCTCTCTCTCTCTCTCTCTCTCTCACACACACACACACACACACACACACACACACACACAAACACACACACACGCACACACACAAGCACGGACACAAACACTAATATTTTTAAAATATCTAATCAAATATGTCAGAATAGTAGCAATATTTGGGCCACCCTCAGTCAGTAGTTCGTTCAAGTCAGGTGGAATTTCTAAGTAAGCTCGTAATCTGCATTCTGTTAGTAGGTGTTTATAGTTAGTCCAGCGTTGCAATGAGAACTGGTAGGCTTGTTTTTTTTGTTCATCATGTTAGAATATGTAAGGTATGTATGTACAATAAGAGGTCTTGTAAGGGCAACTTGCTCTCTTCATAAATCTACGTATTTTCTTTGACCATCCTGTAACATTGCTTCCAAAATTTCCAATAGTTTGTTTTCAGTAAGTAACCAGTGTTCTTGCCAGTCTTAAAGTATTTTTGTTTGTACTATCTTGTTGAGGTCTGCTGGTGCTTGCGTACTTATGTCAGTAGTAGTAATTTTTGTTGCTAATTTTCCATATTTGTCAAGATCGTAATTTCGATATCATATTTTTTAATATCTTGTCATTTGAGTAACCACATAATTTCAAGTGTTTAGTGCGTGCATTAGTTCGAGGTAATGGGTGATTAGAGTAGATGTATCCCAAGGGAAGAAAAGAACATAAAGAGACTACATAAAATTACTTCATTTGATCGATTTTCTAATTTTGAAAAGTGCTAGTATAATGGTGGTTCTGCGGAATAAGTACATGATTCGTCGTATAGTGTAACTTTTTAAGTTTTTTTGGATTGTGGTGGGTGAGCCTGACCCTTATTCTGTCTTGAACCCATCTGTGAAAATAAATAGAGTGTAAGGGTTTTGTGAAAAGATGTCAGATACAATTTTGAGGAGGGGGTTTATTTAAAAAAAATTACACGAGATTTATACCGGTTTAAATCACTTCAATTGCATGTCACCAAATGAAGAAATAATGTTTAAAAATTGCATTTGTTTTAAAATATGTGTTATATTTCTTAACTGTAGATTTTAAGTTCTGTAAGAGTCAAAGGTTTAGTGGTACTTGATAACTCAAACAATGGTATTTTATTTGACTCCTTGGTTTTTGTCAAATGGATATCAAATGAATCAAACCTAGGCTCTGAAGTGTTACAACTCACTACTATAATATGGCTTACAGGTGGTATCCTAATGCAATTCATATGGTAGCTACTACAAGTCTTAGGCACAGGTGTCAAAGGGTTGGTTTGTGATGATGAGGGTAGGTTGCCAGATTAAGCCTTCAAGAGAAGACCAATATAGCCGAGCACAGGCAAAAACAACCCCTCTCAGCAGCCTCCATTAAATCTTACCCTATAGTTTACGACTTTAGACGAGAACTCTGGTGAACTATCATTCCCACGCATGTCACTCATAGTTGGCTACAAATGTCATAATAAAGTTGAATTTAAAAAAAATTAGTTTTTAAATTATTTTTTCCTCTCAGACTTGTACCTCCCTGACTTCTGGGTTTTTATATTGCTAGAGGGAAATACAGGGATTTTATTTTATATTCCGTGAAAACAAGTTTTAGATGGAGTTGGCGTCTTCCTCCACCCCATAAATAAATAATGGTAATTTGTTAAGATAGCACGTAAAGTTCTTTAATTTACATGGTGTCAGGATTAAACTGATAAAGGTTATGTCGATTTCTACAAATATGTTGAAGGGCATTCTCCCCTCAGTGCTGTCCACACATGATGAGGTTGGCTCGAGAAACGGTCCTTATTACCAGGTAGAACCTCCAGATGGATTTGATGTACAGGATCCGCAGTCATGGAGTGCCTGGATCAAGCGTTTTGGCGTGTTTCGTTCGACGACTGGTCTATCTGCTAAATCACAATATCAACAAGACGCTGAGAAACGGCTAACCACTATCGGAATCGATGTTGAAGCTAGGACTTTATATAATGCTGCTGCTAAGCAGTTTAATGAATATTTTCCTACTAAGAAAAATAAATTTTATTTATTTTCTTAAAAAGAGATCAATTAGCTGATGAAAGAGCATATAGTTTTATAAATGATCTCAATAAAATGTTGGAGAGATGCGAGTGGTCTTGGTGGGAGTCAAAAATATAATGAGGATATGATACTCAGTATTCGGATCAGAATCTGTCGAGACATCTTCAGATTCAATAAGGGTCCTTGCTAAGGCCAAAGAGATGGTTAGACAGTCAAAGGGATGAATTATCAAAATAAATTCTTTCTTCAAGGATTCCGAGGCAGTTGTGGAGGCAAGGCTTGAAAATCGACCAACCAAGTAATTATTCCAATGTTACTTCCGCATGTGCTCGGTGTGGGTCTCTGAGGAATCATTCTTTGGAAAATTGTCCCGTAAGTGTTATTTTGGTGTGGTCTTATGAACCACTTTAGACTTTTTTGTTGCTCAAAACGGGATGTAATGGAAATAGAATCAGTTGTCCGAATTAACCAAAATTACCGTCTTCGCTCTATTGCAATAGGGAAAAGTGGTGGTGAATGGTTGTCATTTTGTGCGCTGTAAGATAGATGCAGGTGCCCAAGTCAGCTATATTTGATACAAGGATGCAGAACGCCATTGATAAGAGAGACCCACTAAAATTAGATTGAATGGTCCCGATAACACTAAGCTAAAATTAGTAAGGATTTCGAAGGCTTGAGAAAGAGGGGATATCCCATTCTTAGGACTAATTTGTTTTAAACTTCCAGAATGAGCCGCTTTTAGGACCGCATTCTACCGCATACAAAATTTCCAAATTTATTAAATGGATTAAAAAGCATTGACGAACCTTATTATATTAAAATCCGTCACGCAGTGGCTGCGTAAACTAAGCAGATTTCCCTCGTAAAGTTATTCAATAGAGAAATCTCCATACGAGTGCCGATCAGTTACGGAAACGGCCGAACTAGCTTTTGGCGGGAACCATAGCTAGTCCGTTACTATATATATATATATATATAGTTTTGAACGGACCTCATTTTCGTCATCTCCTGGGTAGGATCGATGGACATTTGAAGAAATTTTTTGAAAATCGTGTCATGAGTACGACCTCAATAGCTGATTTCCCTTAAGGGAAATCTGCTAAAATGCTAAGCCAGTTGCAGTTGTAACTCCTCGCAGAATTCCTGAAACCTTAAGGACCAAAGTCAAAGTCGAACTTGAATGGTAAAGAACTTTGTTATTTCCCCGATCAGTGAAGCAACTGGTGCTCTCCTATAGTGGTAGTGCCAAAGAAATTAGGCGATGTTCGGCTTTGTGTGGATTTCACTGCTCTTAATCAATACTTAGAAAGAGAGTGTTTGTTTTTACTCTCTGTCGAGGAATCATTGGTTTTGGCAGGTTCGGTCAAATGAAAGAGCGGCTAAACTTAATACTTTTATTACGCCTTTTTGACGGTATTATTTTTAGCGCTTACCCTTTGGCATTTCTTCAGCCCTCTGAACATTTCCTACGAAAATTGCTTCAGGTCTTGGTAGTAATTGAGGGATTTTCCAACTTACAAGACGATATATGTGTTTTTGGGAGAACTAAAGAGAAATACCGTGTTCTTAAAAGACTTTTGGAATTAGGTGTAACACTGGTCCTATCAAGTGTCAATTTTCTAAGTCCAGAATAGTGTTTCTGGGGGGCGTAATTGATAATGGGTAGGCATTGTCCGATGCAGAAAAAAACAAGGGGTGAAAGAATTCCCCTCACCTAAAAACCAAAGTGAACTCAGGCGATTCTTAGGAATGTTGAATTATATCACGGAATTGTTGCCAAATCTTTCTAAAACGCTTAATCCTCTTAGAGATCTTTTATATTAAAAAATGAGTGGCATTGGTCTCAAAATCATGAAGACGTTTTTGTTATAACAGATGCTTTGCTCAAGGCGTCGGTTTTACACCTTCAATATCCTAATTTGGATACAAGGGTTTGGGCAGATTCCTCCAGTTTATTTTAAGTGTCTGTCATCGATCAAGGTAGACGGACGTTGGAAACCATCCAGTTTGCTTCACGTATGTTAAACATCGCGGAAACCAGGTAATCACAAGTTGAAAAAGAGGCTCTTGCCATAACGAGGGCTTGTGAGCGATTTTCATCCTGCATAATATGGAAAAGTATCACCTTAGTCACTCACCATCAGCCTCTTTTACAATTATTGGGAAGGAAACCTTTGTCTCATGTCACACCTAGACTAGAATAAAGTGAACGGAAACGGTACAGTTCGTTAAGCTTCGAATCTGATGTCGTCTTGATCCAACCAATTTTCATTAGTTGCCAAAAAAACTTTGCTTTGATTTACCGTCAACAAACCATTTGGCAGATATTTTGGTGGAATAGTTAGCCAACTTCTTTTTGATTCTCTTGAAAGTCTCAAAAGTCAATGAAAAATCCGTCGTTCATATTAAAAACATTTTTTTTTAATATTGTTTGATTATCAGAAGATTTATTTAATTGGGAGAAATTAGCTCTTATCAGCATAAATAAGTTCCGAATTCAACAAATGATTCACAGAAAATATGTAAAACTTTAATTTTTTTATGGTTCATATGATTCATGGAATACGACTGATTTATTCCATGGCAATGAAGTCATGCCTTTGGACCCCACGCGGTGGAGTGAGTCAGGCATAAACAAATATTATGTTAGTATGTTTTGAAGAATTGTTTACAACAACAATTCAATATTTCAGAATTCTGATCATGACTTTTCTCCTCCTAGCTTGTGCTAATCAAAACACTGACGAGATCTGGGTTATCAACCGGTTATCACCCTTTTTTAGCGCGGGTGGAACAAAGGATTTTATTTAATTTTAAAGGACTACGTTGTTATAGATTATGATGGCATGTAGATTTATTTATTTTAAAGATTGTGCAATGGGTTAATTTCTTTTTATGCTTTTAAGAGTTTGGAACATATCTTTAGATATGAGATATTATATTTAAACAAAGCTCATGATATCGTTTCACAAACTGGATTACTGTACTAAACTAAAGGAATTTAGTTTTTTTTTAAAGTTGCCTTTACGAATAAAAATAAAAGTTGTTTTAATGTAATTTTCAGCTTATCATAATGAATTATAGGAGTCTTTATTGATTCCTATGAGGAGAAATGTTTCGTCAAAAGTTTAAATATTATCCATTTCTATTTCTGCAGGTGGCGTGGGTGTCGATCAGGTTATCAAGAACACAATTTTGTGGATATATATATATGTATATATATATATATATATATATATATATATATATATAAACATAAATATATATTATGAGGAGCCACAAATTGAATTGTTGATAACCTGGTTAAAATATTATGTTTTATCTCAAAATCTGAAAAACTACCTCTAGTAAAAAGCGAAAAGAACATCGATGAATATATAATTTTCATAATCCAACGAGTCTCCGCTAAAGTACACTTATGCTCATTTTTCGTTGATGAAATTGGCTACAATATTCTTAAGGGGGTTCACTAAAAGTAGTATGATCTCAGCCAACTGCAACCAACCTCGTCGCTGAGTTGCTTTGAAAGTGTGTGTAGGGAATTAGATCAAATAAATTGGTTAGTCTTGGCGAAGGGTCTGGTCGAATGATCAAAGGGTTGACCTTGGGACACATTGCTGGGTGCACCTTGACCCTTACACTTCACCCTTCCGTTTAATGAGCATGAATGGACGCTCAATTCAAAGCCAGGCTAGTTTTACCAAAAATGTCGATTTTATTGTAAATGAAATACTAGAAATCTTTTGAGCATAAAGTGAAAAATATCTTTTGCTTTCCCCATTGGGTAGCTCAGCCCTCACTTATATCACCCATGTGCATTATAGTGTAAAGTCTTTACTATTTTAGAGTTTAATAAACAGAAGTTTTTATAAACTCGCGATTACTACTCTTAAGGTGATTAGTTATTTATTTTGCAGTAAAAATAGTTTGAGGCATTTATTGAATCGTTTATGTAAAACCCGAGAAGAAATCGCGGTTGATAAAAGGTCAAGTTCGTTAATGGTTGAAATTGGACTAGAGTCCAATTAGACTGGGTCGGCACTAATGGTGGGATTTTCGAAAATTCGAAATATCTCTGTTATTATATGTCGCAATGTAAAATTGTGTAGAACCAATCGTGTTGCAAATTAAAGGTACTATAAATATTGTTATATACTCTATCTTGAATATTAACCGAGATATTTGCCTTTTTCAGTTTTCATCCTTCAGCATAAGCAATACTCAAGTCACATAAGCAATACTCTGTTAAATATTAAACCGAAGCTAAAATATCGAATATTGTTTTCAAGAGACCTTTATTATAAGAGATAGATGCAAATATGTTCACTTGACCCCTCCCTTAAATTCTAGGACTTCTAAAATTTGAATGATTGTGAAGACAATTATTCTGGTTCATTATAAATTATAGTACTAGATATAGTAACTAGTTTTAAAGAAAACTAAAGTGCTATATTTTGATATATTTCAGTAATTGTTTTTCTTTCCGATGAAGAATATTTCTACCCATCTGTTCAGCTCTGAGAGCTTGGCAGACCTGCTTGTTTACTATTCAGACGCTTTCCGTTGGGAGGTTATTAAAATTTACTGAAAGATTTCTCATTGCCGTTTATATTTATTCACTTAATATTCAAGGTGGAGTTAAGTGTTAGCAATATATACATTTATATATTGTAAAACTTCACGTGGGAAATCTGCTTAGTTTACGCAGCCCCTGCGTTGCAGACTTTTTTATAAAGGAATCGGTCCATGAGAAGGAATACTGGGAGGGAGCCTATTTCATCAGGGGAGTCTCACAGGGACACATGTTATAGCCCCTTTTATACACGCTAGTAAAAGCAAGCTCTAATGAAAGAAACGAGGTAGCCATAAAGTTACGTCACTGCAATGGCGTCCCACTGTGCCTTTGTCCGGTGCAACAAAAAAAAAACGGTACTCCAACACCACCTTCCACTTGCCTTTGAAAACTCTGGAGGAACCAACAACCAAACGTCAACAAAAACCGTAGAGCCAGAGGATATTGGGGGCCTGGGTCCATCGAGCCACCCTCACTTTTTGCTGCCTTTTTTCCAATTTACATTTGAAGGTCTTTATTATTTAGGGTTGAGTGCTGGGCTTCAAAGTTATATCTGTTGGACCGTAAGCTACACAATGGCAGATGAATTGTGACCTGCGGCCTATCCACTTATAAACGTCACGTAGGGCTGCTTAAACTAAGCAGATTTCTGCGCCGGCATAAACAATAGTGATCTCATCTCCCGCAAATATTCCGATTGAAAACCAGAAAGTACGTATTACTCGCTTAATAATTTAGTTACGTATAAATACATAGAGCAACAGTTGTACAGCATCAACATTTTCACAAGATTGGTTCCATATTATTTATCGATCCAACCCATAATAACGCAGAAAATTTTGAGTTTTCGAATCCTCCTTCTAAACCCCCTCTCCTATTCCTTGTCCAATTCCCACCATGAATATGATCTTTAGTATTAACAGAAACTGTTAAATCTCGAGTATGGTGTACATTTTCGAGACAAGTACGTAAAAACTTTATTAATGAAATAATCGCACAACGAATTCACATGTATCTGGCATAATGAAGTTCTCATGAAAACAATATTTGGTATTAAAGCTTAGAATATAGAGGTTCATGTTATAGCTTATTGTTATTATGGCATGAGTAGAGGTGGGGGGTTTACTGACGGCTGAAAACTAAAAAATTAAAATATCTCCGATAATATTCATATCATGTCATATTAGAAAAAAATATGTATATCACAGCATCTACAGGCACTTAAATTTACGATAACATTGGTTCAATACAATTTTTCAATCCGATGAATAATAATGATAATATTTTGAATTTTTTTTAATTCCAATTTAACCCTCCCTCCCCTATCCGATTGTAGCGGTTAAAGAACTTTACCTTTAGTTTTGCATGAAACGCTTATATTTCGAGTTTGGCAACCATAAAATAAAAATTGCAACCGTACTCATTGAGGACCAGTGGAAGAGGGATGCTTAGGGGGGAAGACTTTTGGAAATTCAAATATTTCAATTGTTATAAGTCGGATCAAAAAAAAATGTATAACACCAATCTTATTGGAAATTGAATTGCCTATAATCATTGTTATATATATATTTTTTAGCAGATTTCCCCTAAGGGAAATCAGCTATTGAGGTTGTACTCATGACGGAATTTGCGAAATTTTTCTTCAAATGTCCATTGATCCTACCTAGTAGATGACGAAAATGAGGTACGTTCAAAACTGTATATATATATATATATATATATATATATATATATATATATATATATATATTTATATATATATATATTTGTCTGTTACCGCTCTAGCGGTCGCAATTTCTGTTTAATCGTTACCAAACTCGAAATTTAGTCGTTTTATGTGAAAAGAAAGATCAAGTTCGTTAACGGCTGAAATCGGACCAGTGGGAGGGGGTGTTTAGAGGGGATGATTTTCGAAAATTCGAAATATCTCCGTTACTATACGTTGGATCGACAAATTGTACAGAGCCAATCATATTGCAAATTAAATTTACTATAAATATTGTCATATACATTTTTTCTTTATCTTGAATATTAACCGAGATATTTGAATTTTTATTAAATCGGGGTGCCTAACGGACGAGAGTTACTTTCCAAATGCTAGTTCGGCCGTTTCCTTCACTGGCTCGGCTCTCGGAAATTTCTCTATTGTATAACTTCACGTGGGAAATCTGCTTAGTTTACGCTGCCCCTGCGTGACGGACTTTTGTTCTTGGAATACTAAAATTTGAGATATTAAAATATAAATTATTCTTACAGTTCAGAAGCCGTTTCAGTTGGGAATTTATTTTAATTATCTGAAAGATTTCTCATTACCGTTTGCATTTAATCACGGTGGTGCTGTGTTACCAGTATGCAAATTTCTCTATTGTAAAACTTCACATGGGAAATCTGCTTAGTTTACGCAGCCCCTGAGTGACGGACTTTTCTAATATGAGTTTTAACCGTATATTATGATTTTTTAGTTTTCAGCCCTCAGTTAACCCCCAATCCTACTCATCTCATATTAAGATTAAGCTATTATAACATGAAGCTTTTTATTCTAAGCATCATTAATTAAGATTTTAACTTCTTGTCTCGAAAATAATTATTTGGTCTATACTATACTCTACATTTAACTGTTTCGGTCAACACTAAAGATCATATCTGTAATTGGCAGACGTCGAACCAGGAATAAGGGGGCTTAGAGAAGGGGAGAAATTCGAAAATTCAAAATATCTCCGTTACTATGAGTCTAATCGAAAAATGCTAGAGTAATGTTGTCAAAATATTGATGTGTCTACAATTGCTGTTCTAAATATTTCCCGTCACTCAATTATTAAGCTAGTAATTCGTACTTTCTGGTTGTCAGTCATAATATGTGGTTTAAATTGTGGATTTCACAAGTGCGTCATTCCAGCACATAGGAAATCTACTTAGTTTACGCAGCACCTGAATTTATTTTATTTTTTTAAATTGGCTACTTCGTTTTGCAGACACGTTTGTCATGTGTGTGGCATACACCTTAATACACTTGGATGATTTTACTCGTTCGATATGAACTTCCACTTGGGTATTTAAGTGAATAAAATGCCCGGTCCCACCCTGGGCATAAAGAGTGAAAATCTTTAGATAATAAGGCTCAATAAGCCTTAGTTGTATAAATTTAGAGATAAATTAAATAAATTGTGGAAATGATATAAGACAAGAACTATTGCTAGCCCTTCTTGTCTTCTAACCAATGGCATCATTATTAACATAGTACCTCGATTAGAGCTATTTCTATTTCTGCACAGATTTCCCTCAAGGGAAAACAGCTATTAAGGGCGTACTCATGACGCGATTCTCAAAGTTTCTCTTCAAATATCCACCGATCCTACCTAGATGACGAAAATGAGGTCCGATCAAAATTGTAAATATATATAATGCCTATATATTTGTCTGTTACCGCTCTAGCGGTCGCAATTTTTGGCTTATCGTTACCAAACTTGAAATATAATCGTTTTATACCAAAAAACCAAAAAAAAAAAAAAAAAAAAAAATCAAGTTCGTTAACGGCTGAAATCGGACCAGGGGAAGGGGGAGGGTTGAGAGAGGGATAGTTTCGAAAATTCTTAATATCTCTATTATTATGCGTCGGATCAAAAAATTGTATAGAATCAATCTTATTGTAAATTCTATTTTATTGTTCTATATTTATAAATATAAACATACAATAATAAATATTGTTATTTATTTATTGGAGCTTCGTAGCTTTGGCGATGTTGCTCTAAACAAAAGCTTCGTAACTTAAAAAAGAAAACAAAACAATACAAAAAAAAATTAACAGAATTAAACAAAACAGAAATGGAACACAAAATAAAAGAGGTATACAAAACAGATGAGGAACACAAAACGTAAAAGGATCACACAACACAAAACATAAAAGGATCACAAAACAGAGAAAAAACACGAAAAACAGAGATGAAACCAAAACAGAAATTATTTATTTATTAACGTCCACTTTTTGCAACTCAGGCTAACTGAAAACAGAAATGAAATCATAACTGAGATATTTGCATTTTTTTTTTAGTTTTCGGTCTCCAGTAAACCCCCACTCGTACTCATCTCATATTAACAGTATTCTATTTATTTATTAATACAATAATAGCATTTCGCAACTGGGGTGATTTAGCGACGAATCAGTTATTTAACATACAACATAATAATTAACATATTTAACATATAACATATAATTATTATATTTACGTGAGTATGCTCATTTCTTCAAATATTTTCAGTATTGCCCTACATTATAATTTTTTGAAAATGTTGTTTTGTTTCAAGTAGTGTAATACGCGGTCTATATACGGGCTACAGTTATTCAGTATTATTGTAGTAATTCAGTGCAAGTGTATGGTAGGTCTATGTGAGTCCTTAAATAGCAGTCAGTAAGTATATATTTTATAGTAAGTCTACAGTTTCAGTGTTACCAGTAGGGTTCTTCTTCTCCAGTAAGTAGGTAAGTGTGAGTTAGTCATGAATGGCCAATTCTCAACCTCGTTAAAACTACTTCTTCTCTTCTAATTATCATTTTTGAGGAAGGCCATTCACCAAGTGTACGTTTCAGTTCTCGAAATTAGTTATCAGTTGTGGTAAACCAAGTTTTCTGCCATGAGTTGAGTATCATATGTTTTGGTTGGGCTTGAATATCTGAACATATGTACAGTATGTGTTGTCGTGAGTTCTTTTTCGAGTAGCTAATTTGGTAAGTTCGTCTACTTGTGTGCTTTGTTTAATGTTTGTATGTCCGGGTAACCAGTACATAGTTATTCTTTTGTTTAGTGTATGGATTTTGTGTAATATGTACGAGATGAGTGGATGTGAACTATATATGTTTTTTAATGAATGTAATGAGCTAAGAGAGTCAGTACAAATTATGATGTCTGTATTTTCAGGTATATTGTCATTGTTCTCATTCAACTTTTACGTTTGTCATAAAAGCAAATAGGTGACGCATGTGGGAAATCTGTTTAGGTAACGGACGTTTTCTCGGTTGCTATCTGTAAATTGATGAGTACGGGCATGAGCACTCTGCTGAGCTGGAGACAATGCAAGGTCTTAGCTTTCCCGTCCTTGAAGTCGGGCGAGTGCTTTGAGGGGCTGGCACAGCAATCTTCTTCCTAACTGAAACGAAATTAGCGAGGCTCGGAGTAACGGTGCAGAGAGGAGTTAATTGGCGAGCCTTGATGATGCTGCCACCCTGGTGGTATATGAGCTCTGATGATGCTCCCACCATGGTGGTATATGAGGCGAGAGCACCAAGCAGCCAACACCAACATTCCACTCGCACCAACTGACAAGAATGCCGACGTAATTGCAACTTGCTAATGGCCAAAGGAGACGCATCCATCTAACAGCCTCAGGCAAATTCAAACTTTGAAATAACCCAGGCTATTCCCCATCAATCTCAATATATCTAAGAAATAGATAATAGTGGAACCAGAGTTTCTAGAAAGAAGTACTCCTAGGATCTTCGGAGAAATGGGGTTCCAAAGAGTAACGCTAGTGTGCACTAAAGTAGTAGAGATTCACTTATATTTCTTTCCCGTTTGGAGTAACCCTTCAAAGCTTGTGTATAACTCTTGAAATACGATGTACAAACATTAAGGGAATCGTCAACCAGCTTATGGGGAAGGAGCTTTGGGGAGGGGCAAATGAGTACAAATTTCTCAAAACCTCTTTGAATTATGACCAATAACAGTTTATGCCCCGGTGAGCAGAAACTGCAATTTCTTCTATGCAACCGTGGAGGTAGAGGAACGGATTAACCTGGATGTACAAAGTAAACCTATTTTCTTCTACAATACGTTTAATTTTGGACAGAGCAAGCGAGTTCTCTCTAGCGCTCTTCAAAAAAAAGAGGCACTGAAGATGGAGCTCTGAAAGTGTACTCTGTCAAATGTAAAACGTATTGTAGAAGAAAACAGGCCTACTGAAATATTTGAAATTCTATTGCAACCAATTCTATTACATCAAAATAGTCAGTCCCTTATGAGTTGGCAAACGGTTTATATTGATGACCTCATTTGGATTTTTAAAAAATCCTCAACCTATTTGAAAAATAATAATCGGAATGTGCATATCTAAATTTCTAAAAAGTCCTTCACTCAGGGGCTGCTGAAGCTAAGCATATTTCCCTCGTGCTAGTAGAACGCAAATTTCATCACATCTCGCCAAATGTTCTCTAATTCGATGAAAGAAGCCGATGAATAGTAGGTGATGGACAGGGTGGGGTGGGGTGTAATGATGGCCGAAAATAAGGATGTAAGAATATTTATTTAATTTAAATAACATCCGCAACGCTGGCGATTTATTCATTATTCAAGTGTGCTCAAAAATGCGAACAGCAAAAAAAAAAAAAGAAGAAGAAGAAGAAAGGGATAGAGAGTGAGCTATGGCATACGGTGATTTTTGAAATGGCTCATTCACATACCAGCCTTATATGAAGAAAACTATATTGTAGATGAAAACATCAGGGTGATGAAAATAATATAAACAGAACATAAAAAATTTTTTTTTAAAAAAAAAAAAAAAATGAAAACCACAACCCTAAAAAAATGCAACAAACGCAACAAAAAAAAAAAAAAAAAAGCAGTCAGGGGACTGCCGGTTGAAGTGAAAACTCCTTTAGCTTTGATCGCTCAATTTAGGCATTGCTGAGAAATTCTTTTTACGAAGTCTTATTTTAAAAATATTTTTAGTTATTTATCAATAAGTAACAGTTATGTTCTATTTTACATGAAAAAATGAAAAGTCAAAAATAATAGTGATAAAAAAAATAATGTACCACGAATTGTTTTATTTATCAATATAAAATACTATACATAATTATTTCAGTTATTTTACATAAAAGAAAAAAATTACATTTCAGAATTATTACAAATGCTTTACAAAAATAAGTTAAGTACACTCAGAAAAATCAATTTCTATCCATAATTTCAACAACTCTTGCACCATCATCACTGCCAGCATGATGATCACCAATTTCTAAAACTGATACAATCGGTATATGGTAGCTACAGTAGGATACAAACAGTTTTGATTCGAATTTATTTAAATATTCGAATTTATTTAAACTTCGGATTAAAATATCTATGAAAGTAAAAATGGTAGATATATAGTATCTGTAAACGAAATGATGCTGGTTTTGTCCTCTTTAAAATGGTATGCGAACGAAAACATGGTATGAAGAAAAGAAGCTCCTTTAGCTTTGAGTTGAGTACTAGCGGTGGCGGTGGCGATGTCGCGATTTCATACTTTTTTCCTCTCCCGCAAATGCTTCCTTACAGGGTGCACAACGTGCCTAAAAAAGTTTTCACTTCAAAAAATAAATAAAAAGAGTACATAAAATTAAAGTACACCCTGCTAATGTAGGAAATAAGTGAAGAGTAGTGTGTATAAATTGTAGATTATAGTGTGTTATATATGTTAATGTCTTTTAGATGTTTAATGATTGAGTCTATGTAATTACTGTTATCGGTCAAAAGTTCCTGTAAGTCATGTATAATGTCTAAATTGTCTCTTCGTCGACGGTTAGTCAATATGTGATGTACTCGATTCAATATGTAGGAATAACTCGATTAGTATTTGACCTACGAAAAAAATGCAAATAACTTTAATTGTAGACCACCAACTGTTTAACAAGATCGGTTTTATAGCAGTTCTCTCTCTGATTCCACCCCTTTTCCTGGCCCGATTTAACCCAATAACGAATATGACCTTTAGAGTTGAATAAAACAGTTAAATATCCAATAATGTACGGAACAAATAAACGTTTCGAGTTAAGAATGTAAAATCTTAAATTGTGACGCAATAGCCAACGTATTTGCTTGTGCTATGAAAAGAATATTTGTTATTCAAGCTTCCAATAAAATGGTGCATGATATAACAGATTATTGTCAATATCTGATAAGTAGGGGGTTGCCACTCCAATGTAATGTAAGCCATTCCCGACGAATCTTTATGGCTACATGGAATCTCGGTGAATATGATTACTCTTGTCCAAAGCAATCGACAAATTGAAGTTTTATATCTTTGGATTCAGGCCAAGGAGGTAGATTCGTCATGTATTTATTCAGATAAGAAGGTGCCATTGACTCACTGTCGATCGAAGGAACAAATTAAATTAGAAAATAGAGACATAAGTGGTGAACAGCAACGATCCGATACATAAGTTTTCTGTAATTTTCCAATGTTTCAGATTTTTGCATCCCTTCTTCCTCATGGCCTAACTTACTTGTTGGTTAAAGAACTTAGATGTTCAGACCTCGGTTATAACTTAGATTAGGACTATACTCCTAGGTAATAACAGTGAATTCATTCAAACGTTGTCTCCTTAACCGTCACAATCAAACACACGTTTTACGTGGCGACGGAGTTTCTCATCGTCTTTCTCGTTTAATGGAGTGCTCTCTGAGTCTCTAAAAGTGCTAAATAGTTTAAAATAAAAATACGTCCGAGGGCTGCGTTAAATAAACAGATTTCAGGCATGCTGGCATGGGATATATTCAATCCACATCTCATCTTATATTCTCTATTTCCTAAAAAAAAAAAAAAAAAAAAAAAAAAAAAAAAAAAAAAAAAAAATCGAAAAAATCTCAATTATTATTGTCATCACACAACGACAACGTATTTGGATGTATCTCATATATTAAAGATTTGTTGAAATACATATTGGATATTTAAGCTTGTAATAAGACGGTTCTTGAAAGTTTAGCTTACCCGTTGTTTTAAACTTCGTCCCTAGGAGCTTATTACAGTTGTCAGGTGCGGCGTAACTCCAGTGGTGTCACTTCTGTGGTAGACCACAATATTTGGCATATTTTCCAATAGGCTTCTTCCGGTGGTCATGTAGCGTGTATCGCTTATTGTTGAAGTACGATGACTATAAGCGGGCGTTTCAGATGGCTGAAAATTAGAAAATGCAAAAATATCTGTTAATATTCAAGATAGAGAACAATTCCATGGAAAAATATTTATTAGGCTTTAAATTTAAAGCAAGATTGGTTATATATGATTTTTCGAATCGACTCATAATAATGGAGGTAGATTACATTTTTTATTTTCTCCCTTCTAAACCCGCCCTCTTTCGGCCGATTTCAGCCGTTAACGAAATTAATCTTTAATTATCTAGGAAACGCTTATATATTGAATTTGGTAACAATTAAATAAAACATACGACCCGTAGAGTGTTATCAGACATTTATTCATACATACATATGCATATATATATATATATATATATATATATATACTAGCTAAGGTACCCGGCTTCGCTCGGGAAATCATTTAAGGCTGAATGATGATAGTATTTTTTTCGGCAAGGCTTCAATGTTTACAACTACACTTCCCGTCGGCGCGCATTGTTTTGCTGTGAGGGTCAGGCAGGCGACTTATAAATGAGAAATTTTATATTTGAAGAATAAATAAAAATGTGTTCCTAATCTATCCCTTGCCACTTTTTGAATACTCCCCTTTTTGAATACTTCAAACCATAATCATGGATAGTATTTATTACAATTAAATATCCTCTATAATGAAACTTATTTCCTGTCAAAAACCAATCCGAGCAGATATAGTTTAAGCATAGTTTTATACATAAGATTATATTCGTATTAGTAAGCCTCAGTGAAATCACTTCCCGTCGTGGCAAGCATTCCACAGGAAATAACTGAACTCAATTACCTCCCGTCCATTTCCGCTCTCGCAGGAGCGTTTATCATCAACGTTTGTTTTCCTTAGAATATTGATTTCAGAATATTATTTTAATAATTTATCTCCCTGATGGAACTAAATAATTGATTCCCTAAACATAATTTTCATTTATGTTCAAAAAGCTAGATGAGGGAAGAAGAGAGCCCCCCTGCAACCTAGTAATACTTTAAACATTCATATCGAGTATATATTAAATACCAGAAATGCTCTTATAGTTTAATAATCCATTAGAAATAAATAAAAAAGTTATAGGGAAAATAAATAAATAAATGAGGAGGCGACGGAGATTTATAAGCTCACTAATCCGAATCATACTTGCAACTATCATATAAGACTAAAACATAAACATATTTTGTCCATAATATCCATTTATTAAAAACACTTAAAATAAGCACTAATAAAATGAATGACTCCCGCAATGGATTTAGCGTATATGCCCGTGTTTAACTTCATTTACGGCAAAAGTGAATACAAACAAAAGATACTTTAAAATAACAAAAGTAAACCACTTTTGCTATTGCACGTTAGCCAAAAAAAAATAGAAAATGAAAATTGCTAATTTTTATCTCAGGCCTTTCTTATAACCCCCACTCCCGTTTGAACCTAAACATTTTAATATAGCTTATAATCATGGAAGAATTAATGCTAATTCGCATAAAAAAAAACCAAGTTTTTGTTAAATTCGGTTCAATCGTTTGAGCTCAAACAAAATTGTTGGCTTCCGCTTTAGATTTTTAACGCATATCTCGTTTATGTTATACAGCAAAAGTGAACATAACCAAAGTTTACTTTAAATAACAAAATAAACAACTTTTGTCATGTGCATATTTGCAGAAAAAACCAGTAGAAAAAAGAAATATTGCTATTTTTAATTTCAGGCCTCCCTTATAACCCCCACTTCTGCCCTGCCCGTCCCTAGAAATATTGGTATGGCTTATGATAATTAAGGCGTCAGAGATAATACACATACCGAGTTTTATTTAGTTCGGTGGCTTAGTCTTTTGTGCCAAATAATATTCTTGACACCCGCCCGCTATAAATTTTTTTAAGCGTATAACGCCTTTATAATTCGGTATTCAACGATAGTGTATATAGCAAAAGTTTTTCTCTAAATAACAAAATAAACAACTTTTCTTTATGTGTATATTTGCCGAAACACCAATAGGAAACGGAATATCACTATTTTTAATTTCAGGCGTCCCTTATAACCCCCACTCCTGCCCGTCCCTAGAAATGTTTGTATGGCTTATTATAAGGAAGGCGTTAGTGCTAATACACATACCGAGTTTTATTTAGTTCGGTTGAGTCTGTGTGCCAAATAAAATTGTTGACTCCCGCTATAATTTTTTAGCGTATAACGCCTTTATAGTTCGGTATATACGAAAAAAGTGTATATAACAAAAGTTATTTTAAATAACAAAATAAACAACTTTTCTTATATGCATATTTGCCAAAAAACCAATAGGAAACGAAATATCGCTATTTTTAATTTCAGGCCTCCCTTATAACCCCCACTCCTGTTCATCTCAGAGAAGATTAATATAGCCTAAAGTCTAAGTTGGGTTAGTAGTCATACACATACCAAGTTTCATGAAATTCGGTTCAGCCGTTTATGCGTGAAAAGGTAACAAACAAACAAACAAATAAACAAACAAACAAACAAACAAACAAACAAACAAACAAACAAACAGGCACCAAAGAAACAAAATGCAGTTATGGTGTCTATGACATGTGAAACGAAAAGTTATCGTGAAATTTCGCGAAAAAAATCAATGTACAGACAGAGGTTACAATTTTATGTATATATAGATATATATATAAATTTATTTATTTTTTTTATAATTACTAATATTTTTTTTATTTATTACTTTTGTGCGGACTTCGCTTTCGTAATCAACTAGGTAAGAACGATGGGCATTTGAAGAAATTATTCGAGGCTGCTTTCCCTTGAGAGAAACCTGCTAAAAGGGTGATTGACTTCTTATTTAAGCAGCATTTATATTTCGATGATTACTTACTCAACGATTATAATAATTGGAGTTGAATGTTTATATTTAAAAATGGTAGGTACCTTTTTCTCTGCGTCAAATTCTTCCCCGATGGGATAAACTTTATGTTCATCTCGAAGGTAATGTAAGTTCATAAAATGTTTTACGGCTTATAAAGGATCTTATCGAACAAAACGGTAGCCCTAAGAAGTTAGTTTTTATCAGCACGGGTAGGTATACCTAGTTCTCTGGTATCTCTTCCTTGTATATGCTTATCTCTGTCCTACCGAATAGAGCTGTCTATCTCTCGCAGAATTAATTAGGTTTCGTTTAATTTGGTTAAATGAAATTGGTATTACTAAGTGGGCCTTTTTGAGGCATTACTTCGGTCCAGTTCTTTCAACCCAGGGAGACTGTGCCCGCTAATAAAATAGTTCGTCACGCAGGGGATGCGTAAACTGAGCAGATATCTCATTAGCTATATCAATCATTTCTGTAATAAGGAGTCGATGTACCCAGCACTTACAATTTAAGCTGAACATGATATTTAATAAAGGTTGGTGCCTGAACCGTAAAACAAAATATTATACTTTTAGATAATCTGCCAAAGTTGTCACTCCAATGTAATTTAAGCCCTTCTTGGCGAATCTTTATGGCTACATGGAATCCCTGTGAATATTATTACTCTTGTCCAAAGCAATCATGAAATGGAAGTTTTATACCTTGGGATTCATCTTGTATTTATTCAGATGAGGAGGTGCCAGTGGCTCACTGTCGATCGAAGGGCTTAAGAAAAATACTCAGGATAAATTTAATCTGCTCTCCAGAGAAAGAAAGGAAAAACAAAGCATTATAATCATTTTAATGAAACACTCATTCTTTTAGCAAATTTCCCTTAAGGGAAATCAGCTATTGAGGTCGTACTCTTGACCCGATTTTCGAAATTTTTCTTCAAACGCCCATGGATCCTACCCAGGAGATGTCGAAAATGAGGTCCGTTCAAAATTTTGGTTTTGAGATATTTGAATTGTTTAGTTTTCAGCTTTCAGTAAGCCCTCATTTCTACTCATCGGATTTTTTGTTAGAAATATAAAATATATGGTTACATTAGATCATATATAGATCTCTCTCTTTCCATATATATAATACAGTTCCACATATTTTAATTTATCATTTTTATCACAAAAAGTAACTTAACATATATATTCTATTAATTTACATGCCCATCACATAACATACATTATCTAGATTTGTTAAGGCTAGCAATCCAATATCTCATCTTCATCCCCTCCTATAGCATTCCAACAGGTCAAAACCAGCTGTTCAGCAAACTTTTTTCTCTCTTCATGAGGCATATTTGCAGCTCTCTCTTTCATAGTAGTTTATTGGCTAAACAAAGTACAAAAATCTACAAAAATTATCTTGTTCGCACAATTCGTCCAAAGTAGGCACAATGTTATCATCTGTAAGTCCTCTTGTCACTGCTCCATTATCGGAGCGGGTGCTGTGACGCCGTCCTCCATGAAGCAAACCTGACATTGTGGTAGGATCTTAGTGGTCTTTCAGCACTAAATTGGACCAAACATGAGCCTGTAATGCTTGACATATTCGTTTAATACCAATGGTTTCCTTGAAATCTTCATCTTCATCATAATCACCATCATTACTAGGGGTTTAATTCTACTAATTAAAAATTGTCTCATCAGAATTTTCCAAACATTGAGGACAGACGAGCAATTTAATTTCTGCTTCATATTCTTTGAGAAAAACAAAACAATCATCCACACTACTTAAACAGCATGGTTTCTCACTATCAAAATATAAAACAATAGCTTGCACTGAGTCTGCAAAATGTTGTGAACTAAGACTCTTTGACACCATAGCGCAACACAATTATATATATATATATATATATATATACATATATATATATACTAGCTGACCCGGCAAACGTTGTTTTGCCTTATAAATTATTTCTAGTTTGTAGATAAATTCTAGTGTAGACAAAAAGTAACTTACTTATTATAAGTGTGTAAGTATGTGGTATATGCGTGAAATAGGCACGGAGCGCCTATGAACGATAAGGGAATATAAAAATAACAAACGCCAAACAATATTATTTTATTATTATTTATTATTTTATTTATTATTATAGTTTATTTCTTAAAATTACATATCACATATTAATTACGACAGTAACACTAACAAACAACATTAATCTTTTAATGCTATAGCGTGAACAATATTTTTTGTTAGCCCATCTTTCGCGAGCACAAACAAACTGGATGGTTTACCCACTCGAGAGCATGCTACGTACAATTGCCCGTGTGAAAAACATGGTGTACACAAATCTAAGCCACAAATAGACATCGTTTGGCCTTGGGATTTGTTGATTGTCATTACAAATGCCAATCTAATCGGAAACTGAATTGGTTTGAATTGAATTGGCACATCTGTAGGTATGATAGAAATCCGTGGTATTAATGTATTTTCACCTTAGAACTTGCCATTTAAAATGATAACGTTTTTCATCAATTTTCGAATGACTAATTGCGTACCATTGCACAGCCGTGGCGGGTTTAAATTACGAAGCAAGATAATTGGAGATCCAACCTTCAATTGTAAATTATGCGGTGGCATGCCTAGCAAATTCAGTGAGTTCAAAAATTCAGTTTTGTTGAGTTCTTCTAGACCTACTTGTATTACGGCTCAAATCAGCCCCTTTGCGTATGAAAAATAGATAGTAGCCGATTCTCAGACCTACTGAATACGCATATAAAATTTGGTAAAAATCGGAAAAGCCGTTTCGGAGGAGTACGGTAACTAACATTGTGACATGGAAATTTTATATATTAGATATATACAAAAAACTGTGTTGTTGTTTTCGACCAGGTTTTATATATAAATATATATATGTTGTTTTTGTTTTTTGGAGTTTTTGCCACTGTTGGTGAAAAAATATTAGTTCATTCCAATTTTTCGAAAATATTTATTTTCTCTTCTTCAGGCCAAGACTAAAGATACTTAAAAACTATTTACATTACTGTTGTACCTCTGTTTACATTAGGAGTACTTTTTTTATTTTTATTTCTATATTAAGAATGTTTCTTTTGAAATTATTGGTGGCATTGTTAATGTTGTCATTCTTTTTCTGAGCAAGTTTTCTTGTGATGTTGGCGGTGGTTTTGCAGAGTTGATGTATTTCGGATCCATATTGTTTACAGATGTTATTGTAGAATTGTGTAGTACTTGTTCTTTGTTGTATGTTCTCCATTTTAGATATAATTGTGTTGTATTTTCGACCAGGTTATATAAATATATATGTATATATATATATATATATATATATATTCACATATATATATATATATATATATATATATATATATATATATATATAGACATATATATATACATATATATACAAATATATATATATATATATATATATAACAACATATATATCTATATATATATATATATATATATATATATATATATATATATATATATATACACGGGGTGTGGCTATTAAATAACGAGACTGACGCTGTAAAACATTTTATTTTTATTTCATACATTTTTACTTATTATCACCTTCAATATACACCCCTCCTTTATCCCTACAACGCTCCATGCGGACCTTCCATTGTTCGAAACAGTGCTGGAAGTCTTTTTCTGTCAGCTCCTTCAGGACGCGTACCGCTTTCTCTTTCACAGCTTCAACAGACTCAAATCTTGTTCCTTTTAATGCTGATTTAACCTTAGGAAACAGATAGAAGTCGCATGGCGCAAGATCCGGCGAATAAGGCGGATGGTCTAACACTGGGATGCTGAATTTGGCAAGAAACCTCTTAACAGACAATGCGGAATGAGCAGGCGCATTGTCTTGGTGGAGAACCCATGACTTGTCCTTCCACAATTCAGGTCGTTTTTTACTTATTCTTTCGCGGAGTTCAGCAAGAACGTGAAGGTAGTAATGTTGATTAATCGTTTGACCTTCAGGAACCCAGTGAAGGTTCACAATCCCATGAATATCGAAAAAAACAATCAACATTGCTTTGAATTTTGATTTGCTCATTCGAGCTCTTTTGGCTCTCGGTGAAGATGGGCTCTTCCAGTGCATGGGTTGGCGCTTTGTTTCAGGATCATACATAAAAAACCATGATTCGTCACATGTTATTATCCTTTCCAGTAAGTTTGGGTCATTTTCAATGGCATTCAAAGTGTCAGTAAAAACATTTTTGCGAGCTTCCAGTAGTTCAAATGTGAGAATTTTAGGCACCATTTTGGCACACACTTTTTGCATGTTAAAATTGTTATGTAATATTTGCCGTACGGATTCTTTATCAATTCGCACAGTTTCAGCAATCGCACGAATACTTAACCGACGGTCAGATCGAATTTCGACGTGGAAGGGCGACCCGGGCATGAATCATCTTGAATGTCTTCTCGGCCATCTTGAAAACGCTTAAACCACTCAAAAACAAATGCACGCGATAAACATTCATTGCCATACACTTCTTTCAATAAATTATAAGTTTCAGTAGCGGTTTTTCAAAGTTTCACATGAAATTTCACAACAATTCGTTGCTCTACTGTTACACTTAACATTTTTCCGGCGAAACAAAAAAAAAAAACAACTCTAATGCGAACGAAGGCTACGGCTGTACTGATTTGTTTACAGAAGCGAGAGGCACTATATTCGAAAGAGGAAGCTTCACGATAACAGCTGTTAGTTGCTGGCGTTTGGCGCATGCGCACTTCTCCTGTAGCAGCGTCAGTCTCGTTATTTAATAGCCACACCCCGTATATATATATATATATATATATATATATATATATATATATATATATATATATATATATATATGGTGTTGTTTTTTGGAGTTTTGGACACTGTTGGTGAAATAATCTTGTTTCATTCCAACATTTATTTCCTCTTCTAGGGGGGAGAATCATTATTTTCTCTTCTTCAGGGCAAGACTAAAGATACTTAAAAACTATTGTACATTACTGTTGTTCCTCTGTTTACATTAGCAGTACTGTACAGTAATGTACAATAGTTTTTAAGTACCTTTAGTCTTGCCCTGAAGAAGAGGAAATAAATATTCTCGAAATATTGGAATGAACTAAGATTTCTTCACCAACACTGACCAAAACTTCAAAAAACAACTACACCATATATATATATATATATATATATATATATATATATATAGAGAGAGAGAGAGAGAGAGAGAGATAGAGTGAGATTTGTCAGTAAACTCGCAACCAGTGGTATAATATGTTTGTTCGTTACCCAAATCTTATATCAAGTTCATTTAAGGAGGTTCAAAAGTGTGAAACCAATAATTCTAAACATCAATGAATATTAAGATAAAGGGGGGAAATATTGAATAGGTAGATTCATTATATACCTTTTAAAAACTAAGGAATAATAGACCTGATTGTTCTATCCCAAATCAAGGTATCTCCCGCAAACATTCTATCAAATAATTACGATTGCTTTAAATTCATAGATCCTTATAGATATGGTAGATTAATACATTTTTAGCCACATGATAGTTTTCTGAACAGTATTGAGGATTATCAGTATTTTTCTAATTTTTTTTTAATCTTAGCTTCCCAGCAGGGTTTAAAAGCTTGGTAAAACCATTGCAGATATTTCTGGAAGGAACTGAAAACTGGTGGTTTCAGTAATAATTATGAAACTAAAATGTAGGAGTGCGAATATTTAGGTATTGAGAGGACTCAATGAGGTGTATTAAACTTCATTTTCTACTCAGTGATTTCACCAGTCGTTAATTTTCCACTTAGTTACGCTTTAAATGATCCGTCGCTCACCCATACATCATTTAACGGGGGAAGAAATGATACACCTTTCTCTGTCAACTAGCGTACTTTTTACATGCTCAGCGTAATTTCATATTACATCTACTTGTTTTAATATTTAATAATTTAACAGAAAAAATCGCTTGTGCAGTGAGGCGCTTACAATTTTTGGTTTTGAGTGAAAGCTGTGGTATGTGCACATTTGGTTAACACGTTATACATGCAGTTTGCTACCTTTGTGTCATCAAAAGGAAGAACTATTACGTAGGTCAAATAAAAAAGTAAGTAAGTAAGTAAGTAAGTAAAATAGGACAATCGGGAGGGGGAGGGGGTTTAAAGGGGGAGAATTTCGAAAATTCGAAACATCTCCGTTGTTGTACGTCGGATCGAAAATTTGTATAGAGTCAATCTTATTGCAAATGTAATGTTCCATAAATGTTGTTATATACGTTATTTCAATATCTTGATTGTTAACCAAGATATTTGATTTCTTGGTTTACGCTCTTCAGTAAACCCCCACTCCAACTCATTTCATATTAACAGTAAGCTGTTTTATTATGAAGCACTTTATCTGAAGACTAAATACCAAATATTGGTTCTCATATAACTATTAATTTTTTATTAACGCCCACTTTTGCAACTAATGGGACGGGTTATCTACAGATTACCACCCTTTTCTATCCAGGGTTGTACTAAGGATTTAATTTAATGAATTCCGTAACTAAATAAAATTGTTTTGGGGGCTATAACCATGTGAGATAAAGGGTTGCCTTAATCTCACATTGTAAACCTAGAGTGGCGAGTTCGATTCCCTCCTGGGCAATTGGAATTTATTTAGTGACGGAATTCACTAAATAAAATCCATAGTCCCACCTCTAACCCGTCCGAATTAGCCTTATTTGCAAAGTGGACGTTAATAAATAATTTAATTTATTTTAATTTTCACTGAACTTTTACGTTTTGAGATAAATGCAAATAACATATACCATATATATATATATATATATATATATATATATATATATACATATATATTAGTCTGTTAACGCTCTAGCGGTCGCAATTTTTGTTTGATCGTTACCAAAGTTCATATTTAATCGTTTTATGTAAAAAGAAAGATCAAGTTCGTTAATGGCTGAAATCGGACCAGTGGGAGGTGGGGTTTAGAGAAGGGATTTTTGAAAATTCGAAATATCTCCGTTATTATGCGTCGGATCGAAAAATTGTAAAAGATCAATCTTATTGCAAATTAAATTTAGTATAAATATTGTCCTATACATTTTTTCTGTACCTTTAATATTAACCGAGGTATTTGCATTTGTATTGTGTGTGTGGTCGGCAGGAGTCGGCTATGTTCGGAACTTTCCGCCGAGAGCTAGTGCAGCCGTTTTCGTAAGTATTCGTCCCTCGTGAATAGTTTTAGAGAGCCATTACTACTAAAGTCATTATTAGGCAGATTTCTCTATTGTATAACTTCACCTGGGAAATCTGCTTAGTTTACGCAGCCCCTGCGTGACGGACTTTTTTTTAGTCCATGAGATATTCTATAAAATCTTAATATTCGGGTTTTTGGCTAATGTTAGTTTATGTAAGATCAACCTCATTAAAACTAACCGGGAAAAATATTTATAAATGAACTGTGTGGTACATTTATTATTAGAGAGTATTATAATGTAAAGTCGAATTCATATATTGAAGAAATAACGATAGACTTCCAACGATATCAGTATTTGTTGTCATTCAATTATACTCAAAGTAACACTGTAATTACTGCTATTAAGTAAAGCTGTACAAAAAGAAGAAATCGGCGACATGCTAACGGTGCCGTAAAAGGGGCGTGGCCAATCTACATTGAAAGCTGATTGGCCAGCTGTTGAAGGTAGCTAGGATGAACAGGTAACCCCCACCTAGGCGGATAGCCACCTGTCTAGACCACTATTTTAAAATAATCCCCTTTTACGATGGCCGCCTTTTCGCTTTTGATTGAAAGCACACGCTGTGTACAAGTGTCGTAGCCGTGAAGCGTATTCACGGACTCCCTTAGGTTTACAAATATTGCCGCCTATCAGATAATAAATAAATAGAAAGTCCGTCACGCAGGGGCTGCGTAAACTAAGCAGATTTCCCACGTGAAGTTTTACAATAGAGACATTTCACGAGAGGTGAACAGTTAAGGAAACGGCCGAACTAGCTTTCGGTGGGAATGTCACCCTGAACGCTTTAGCCGCCCAGATTTAATAAAAATGCAAATATCTCGGTTAATATTCAAGATAGAGAATAAATGTATATAACAATAATTATAGTAAATTTAATTTGCAATAAGATTGATTATATACAATTTTTCGATTTGACGTATAGTAACGGAGATATTTCGAATTTTCGAAAATCCTCCCCTCTAAACCCCCCCTCCCGCTCGTCTGATCTCATCCTTTAACGAACTTGATCTTTCTTTTTACATAAAACGACTAAATATTGAGTTTGGTAACGATCAGACAAAAATTGCGACCGCTAGAGTGGTAACAGACATATATATATATATATATATATATATATATATATATATATATATATATATTCTATTTTTGAGGCTGCATCGCTGGGGAGTATTATCATTGTGAGTACCTCGGCTGTCTGCTCCAGCGGTTGGAATTTTCGTTGTTTTGCAAATTTTCGATAGAAATACGTCCATCTTCGTCAGGCAAATAATTTAAATTTAAATTCAGTCAATTGGCTGATCTGAAACACCAGAGAACAAAGACATCCGCCATAGCCAGACACGCCAGTATTTGTTCTCACCAAATTAAATTTGATGAGACAAAAGTTTTACACAGAGAGGATCATCTCGGCAAAAGATTGGTCCTAGAGGCAATAGAAATTAACACGAGAACGAATACGATAAACGGCGTGGACGGTGTCACTCTCTCTGAGACATGGAAAACCATATTAAATAAAATCCAAACCATATGATTAAAGTAGCTATACAAATTAATTTAAATTATTTGCCTGACGAAGATGGACGCATTTCCATCGAAAATTTGCAAAACAACGAAAATTCCAACCGCTGGAGCAGACAGCCGAGGTACTCAAAATAATATATATATATATATATATATATATATATATATATATATATATATATATATATATATACAGTTTTGAACGGACCTCATTTTCGTCATCTACTAGGTAGGATCGATGGACATTTGAAGAAAAATTACGTCATGAGTACAGCCTCAATATCTGATTTCCCTTAAGGGAAATCTGCTAGAATTCTTTCATGCAGGGGTAAGTAATTTCCAAAGTGCTGGTATAACACTTGTGATATCATATCACCACCGTGGATGGGGGTGAGTTACTGAAGGCAGAGAACAAGAAAATACGAACTCCCTTAATACTTAAAATGCCAAAAAATGAATAGAACAATATTGTTGTGTATAAAATCCATGTACACGGAACGAATTTTTGTTTGACCTTTAAACACATGCATTCAGGCAATTATTATGGATTCTCAAGTGTTATTTGTATTGCGATTTTAAGGGCACATGTTAATGCATCATAGATATTAACTAGCCAGCAAATATATTTAACCATGAAGACTATTTATTTGTCTAGGGTGGTAACCTGTAGACAACCCGTCCCAATTAGCCTGAGTTGCAAAAAGTGGACGTTAATAAATAATAATATTTATTTGTCATATGATGGATAAAATGTGGCTTCAGCTGGAATAATAGAATGAACGCTATTCATTAACGTTGGCTTTTTACAACTAAGGCTTATTGGGACAGGTTACCACCCTCTTCTAGCCAGGGTGGGAAAAAGGATTTTACTTAATGGGTTAGTCATTCCTATGAGAATCGAACTCTCACGTCTTTAAAAAGTTTGATTAAGGGCAACATCTTAACTCACATGGTTAGCCTGAGCCCTATTGGATAATTAAAAAGTCCGTCACGCAGGGGCTGCGTAAACTAAGCAGATTTCCCACGTGAAGTAATACAATAGAGAAATCTCCATACAAGAGCCCAACAGTTACGGCAAAGGGCCGAACTAGGTTTTGGCGGGAAACTCAAAAATCCGTTACCGGCCCAAATTTAATAATAATGCAAATATCTCGGTTAATATTCAAGATAGGGAATAAATGTATAGAACAATATTTATAGTATTGATTGATTCTATACAATTTTTCGATCCGACGCATAATAACGGAGATATTTCGAATTTTCCGAAAATCCCCCCTCTAAACCCCCCCCCTCCCACTGGACCGATTTCAGCCATTAACGAAATTGATCTTCCTTTATACATAAAACGATTAAATTCCGAGTTTGGTAACGATCAAACAAAAATTGCGACCGCTAGAGCGTTAACAGACAAATATATATATATATATATATATATACTAGCTCAGATACCCGGCTTCGCCCGGGAATTGATTTGAGGCTGAATTGTGATGAAATTTTTTTGGCAAGGCTTTACTTTGCACAATATTTTGACATTTACCCGTCGCAGTGTTTAGGGTTAATACCCGTTGTTGGCATTTGTTAACAATAAAATTAATTTTTTATGTAAGTCTTCACTGCCCTCCAAATTGTCATATTTCCCGTCTCCTGTGCATTATGCATAGATTTCAGTTATTAAGGAGAAAATATTAACATAGATTTGAATTAATTTTTCCAGGTGAGGTACCTCATTGTTCAAATTGAAATGAATTGTTGAGCATATCAATATTTCTACTCAAATTACTTGCTCCATACATTGTTCCTGGAGAAATGTATAAAACAAAAGTTAATCTAAATAACAAAGTAAACAACTTTTGTTTTGTGCATGTTTGTCGAAAAACAAATAGACAATGAAATATCGCGAATTTTTATTTCAGGCCTCCCTTATAACCCCCACTCCCGTTCTAACCTAAAAATTTTAATATAGCTTTAATCATGGAAGAATTAATGCTAATTGACAGACCGAGTTTTTTTAAGTTCGGTTTAATCGTTAGCGCCCAATGAAATAGTTGACTCTCGCTTTAGTTTATAGTGTATATCTCGTTTATAATTTGTTAAAAGACAAAAATGAACATGACAAAAGTTACTCTAAATAACAAAATAAACAACTTTTGTTATGTTCATATTTGCCGAAAAACCAATAGGAAACGAAATATCGCTATTTTTAATTTCTGGCTTCCCTCATAACCCCCACTCCTGCCCGTCCCTAGAAATGTTGGTATGGCTTGTTATAATGAAAGCGTTTGTGCTAGTATATATACCGAGTTTTATTTATTTCGGTTCGGTCTTTTGTCCCAAAAAAAATTGTTCACTTCCGCTATAGGTTTTAGCGTATATCTCGTTTATAATTCGGTATACGAAAAAAGTGTATATAACAAAAGTGACTCTAAATAACAAAATAAACAACTTTTGTTATGACCACATTTGGCGCAAAACCAATAGGAAACGAAATATCGCTATTTTTAATTTCTGGCTTCCCTTATAACCCCCACTCCTGTTCGTCTCAGAGGATATTAATATAGCCTAAAGTCTAAGTTGGGTTAGTAGTAATATACATACCAAGTTTCATAAAATTCGGTTCAGCCGTTTATGCGTGAAAAGGTAACAAACAAACAAACAAACAGACACCAAAGAAACAAAATGCAGTTATGGTGTCTATGACATGTGAAACGAAAAGTTATCGTGAAATTTCGCGAAAAAAATCAATGTACAGACAGAGGTTACAATTTTATATATATATATAGATATATATATATATAAAATTTTGAACGGACCTCATTTTCGTCATCTCCTGGGTAGGATCGATGGACATTTGAAGAAATTTTTCGAAACTCGCGTCATGAGTACGACCTCAATAGCTGATTTCCCTTAAGGGAAATCCGCTAAAATGTTCCTTTTCAATCGGGGTGAGACTAAGCATTTATGAGTTCGTCTCCAAATAAATTTCTATTGCCCTTGAGATATTTGAACCCACGATTCTAGATGTCCTATATGAGATTAAGATCAAAGCCTTAACTTAAATGACTAACCTAAGCCCCGGTTCAAGGTATATATTCTCTTAACAAGCTGCCACTGTATGTTTAGATGTATTCTATTATGAATTAATAATTCAGTTTAGTTTTAGCAGATTTCCCTTAAGGAAAATCAGCTATTGAGGCCGTACTCATGACGCGATTTTCGAATTTATTTTTCAGATGTCCATCGATCCTACCTCGGAGATGACGAAAATGAGGTCCGTTCTAAACTGTGTGTATATATATATATATATATATATATATATATATATATATATATATATATATATATATATATTTGTCTGTTACCGCTCTGGCGGTCGAAATTATTGTTTAATCGTTACCAAACTCCATGTTTAGTCGTTTTATGGTAAAAGAAAGATCAAGTTCGTTAACGGCTGAAATCGGACCAGGGGGAGGGGAGGGGGTTAGAGAGGGAGGATTTTGAAAATTCGAGATATCTTATACCAAATTAAACGTACTATAAATATTGTTCTATACATGTATTCTCTATCTTGAATAATAACGGAGATATTTGCATTTTTCAGTTTTCAGCCTTCAGCAAACCCCCACTCCTACTCAATACACAATGCTCGGTTATGAAATAAACCACATCATTCGAAAACTTTAAAACCAAATATTGTTTTCATGAGACATTTGTTATACGAGATACAGGCAAACATGTTCTGTTGACCTCCCCTCTTCTTAAGTTTTTGGACTACTTATATTTGATTCATTGAGAAAAAAAATTATTCTGATTTATTATAAATTACAGTACTAGATATAGTAAATAGTTTTCAATCTATTTAATAAGTTCAGATATATTACAGTAATTGCTTATCTTTCCGGTAAGAAGTTGGCAGAAACTGTTTGTTTACATTTCAGATGCTTTCTGTCTGGAGGTTTATTATTATATTTTGTATTCGTTCACTTTATATTCACGGTGGTGTTGTGTTACCGGTATGTAGATTTATCTATTGTTAAAGTTCACGCTGCCTCTGCGTGACGGACGTTTATTTTTAATTTCGGCGCTTCGTTTTCTTATTCAATAAATTGAACTATTTCTATTTGTCTTAGAACTTTGATACTCCAACAAGAGTAGAATGAGTAGAGAAGGTGTGTGACAATATAAAGAAAATATTAGGAGAAATGCACTCCTATGCGAATGCCCATCTAATTGGCAAATGCATATAAAAACTTCCCGGGAAATGTTTTTGTTGACGACTAGGGACAGACCGCATAGAAAAAGAAGGCAGCTTGGGATCTAGAGGCCCAATTAAGTGAGCCTGGTGGAGAGAGACGAGGAAACATAAAGCACAGAGCCCTGACACCAGAGAGTCCAATTCTCTGGAAGACCACATGGCTCTTAGGCCACCTGTGTGAATGTTTATACTTTACACTTGACGGAGGGTCCCACAGCAGGTCAGTTCCAGACACTGTCGCCGACATGCTGGTCACACAACGAACCCTAACTCTAAAGTGTCTCGCCCAACGAGTAAACATAACAATATATGTCATAACAAGAGAAATTACTCACATTTAATTATATTATTGAAAATGATTTTTTTTTTTATACCTCATAACACCTTGGTCTCTTTACTGATTAGTGCTTAGTATGAAATATTGATTAGATATGTTCTAAATATGAAATACTGATTAGATATGTTAATAGGATGAATATACAACATTGGCCTTTAGACGAATAATTTTTTCTCTAAATGTTAAAAAGAAATTTGACCAATTTGCTAAGAAAATTAACTTCTCAAAATTTAACTGATCTTCATTTGCTATGACGTTATTATTACTTTCAAAATAATTATTTTACTTTTATGTAATTATGTATTTTTTGTTCTCCTATTATATAATTCATTGATTTTTATATTGCCTTTAAGTATTTTATTAATTACTAGCTAAGATACCAGGATTCGCCCGGGAAATCATTTGAGGCTGAATGATAATGATATTATTTTTTGGGTTTTACTTGGTACAATATTTTACATTTTCCCGTATCAATGCTTAGGATTTACACCCGAGTCCGGCGTGCTAGGGATATGTTAATGATAAAAGTATTTGTTATGTACTTAATTCTATAAAATACACAATATTTTTATACTACCCGTTTCCTGTGCATGCATTTTTTTATATATATATATATATATATATATATATATATATATATATATAAAACATAATCACAAATTATCATATTATTATAGTCAAAAATACGGAGTTCCGTTGATTTCAATTTAGTCTTTCGTGTCCTATAACATTGTTGTATAACACCTTCTATAGTTTTTCGTGTATACCTCATTTATACTTCGTTATACGACAAAAGTGCATATAACAAAAGTTACTTTAAATAACAAAACAAACAGCTTTTGTTATAAGCCCATTTGCCGAAAAATGAATAGATTACGAAATATCGCGGTTTTATATTACAATCCGCCCATATAACCCTCACTACTGTTCGTACCTCGAAACTTTAATAGCTTATAATCAGGGATGTCTTACTAATACCAAATCACATACGGAGTTTCGTTCAGTTCGGTTGAGTCTTTTCTGTCATATGAAATTGTTGACTCCCACATTAGTTTTTAGCGTATAACTCATTTATACTTCAGTATACGACAAAACTTACTCTAAATAACAAAATAAACAGATTTTGTTATGTGCATCCATGGCGAAAAACCAATAGGAAACGAAAAATCTCTTTTCTTAATTTCTGGCCTTTCTTATAACTCCCACTCCTGTTCATCTCAGAGAATATTAATATAACCTAAAATCTAAGCTGGGTTAGTAGTAATTTACATACCAAATTTCATAAAATTCGATTCAGGCGTCTACAATTCTATAAAAGACATACAGACAAACATTTATATATATATATATATATATATATAATTATTTCAGTTAATATTTCCTCCACCTCTTCCCTTTATTAAACAATTTATGAAGTTAAAGGAAAGAGCAAGGGAATCAATACACTGGAGCAAAGTAAACGATATGAGGAAAATACAGGGAATGCAACAGCGCTGTTGCCAAGAGCAAATAAACCCTTTCCCAGGTTTGCTCGAGAAGGGGTGGGGGGGATTACTCACTCCAAACACTTTTTTTTTTTTTTTCAACTTTCCCATAGACGTAAAACAATTTTATTCCTAAACCTGGTTTCTCGGTCGATACGGGTCTCGTTTTTTTTTCTCCCCCTAGTAATCTTTTGAGAAATTATTTATTTGAGTACATGTTCCAGTGCCACATTGCATAATACAAGGATGATTATGTTTAAATACATTTATATATATATATATATATATATATATATATATATATATATATATATATAATTTACACTGTTTAATGGGTTATTACCATATAATCAAATTTAATAAAAAATATGAAATACGCAAGATAATTACAAATAAAATTAATAAATGAAAAAAAATAATTAAATAAAGCTAAACTCAACCCTTGTTTCGGGTTTCTCTTCTATATACGAGAATCTTAACACTTTATGAGTGAAATTCGAGAAGATACTCAGAACTTTTTGATAACACCTGGATTATTAGAACACGTTACATATTAGTTATCTTTTATTTCGTAGCGGTTTAACAGTTTTTGAAGAAAGATAGTTAACGATTTCTAAACTATCAAAACAATAGAAATCCATCTACATTTTGTATAGTTGTTAGGACACCGAACTTGAATTATTAGCTTTTCAAATATATATATATATATATATATATATATATATATATATATATATATATATATATATACTAGCTCAGATACCCGGCTTCGCCCGGGAATTGATTTGAGGCTGAATGGTGATGGTATTTTTTTGGCAAGGCTTTACTTTGCACACTATTTTGACATTTACCCGCCCCGGTGTTTAGGATTTATACCCGTTGTTGGCATTTGTTAATAATAAAATTTTTTTTGTAAGACTTTACAGTCCTCCATATTGTCATATTTCCCGTCTATTGTGCATTATGATAGCATTCAGTTATAAGGACAAAATATTAACGACGATTTGAATTAATTTTTCCAGGTGAGGTACCTGATAGTTCAAATTGGAATGAATTGTTGAGCATATCAATATTTCTACGCAAATTACTTGCTCCACACATTGTTCCTGGAGAAATGTATAAAACAAAAGTTAATCTAAATAACAAAGTAAACAACTTTTGTCATGTGCATGTTTGTCGAAAAACAAATAGACAATGAAATATCGCGAATTTTTATTTCAGGCCTCCCTTATAACCCCCGCTCTCGTTCTAACCTAAACATTTTAATATAGCTTATAATCATGGAAGAATTAATGCTAATTGATATACCGAGTTTTGTTAAGTTCGGTTCAATCGTTAGCGCCCAATAAAATAGTTGACTCCCGCTTTAGTTTATAGTGTATACCTCGTTTATACTTTGTTAAAAGACAAAAATAAATATCTCAAAAGTTACTCTAAATAACAAAATAAACAACTTTTGTTATGTTCATATTTGGCGAAAAACGAATAGAAAACCAAATACCACTATTTTTAAATTCATGCCTCCCTTACAACCCCCACTCCTGCCCGTCCCTAGAAATGTTGGTATGGCTTATTATAATGAAAGCGTTAGTGCTAATACACATGCCAAGTTTTATTTATTTCGGTTGGGTCTTTTGTCCCAAATAAAATTGTTTACTTCCGCTATAGGTTTTAGTGTATATCTCGTTTATAACTCGGTATACGAAAAAAAATGTATATAACAAAAGTTACTCTAAATAAAAAAATAAACAACTTTTGTTATGTTCTTATTTTCCGAAAAACCAATAGAAAACGAAATATCACTATTTTTAATTTCAGGCTTCCCCTATAACCCCCTCTCCTGTTCGTCTCAGAGGATATTAATATAGCCTAAAGTCTAAGTTGGGTTTATTAGAAAGCATATTTTTTGTTGAAAGGTGAATTCATTTTCATCGTTTTAAATTTCTATGCTTCAATATTTACAATACTCTTAGGTTACTAAAAACATGTATATCTCTCTAATATAAAATACTGGTAAATAGTACCAGTGACTATTTCAATCGATTTAGTTGTATTTGTCATTTTGGAGTACAAAGAACTCATTTTCAAATTCTGGAACCGTTACACATAATTAAATGAGTAGTCAAACACCTCGTATCAATCAAGGCACTTCACTAAAGTCAAAAATTCTATTTTCTGATGTACAAACAAGGTATTCTCAATAATTTTTTTTCCATTGAAAAACGTTCTAAAATGCAATTAGTAATTCTAGTATAATACTGAATCTTCTAAATATTCTTTTCTACTTTTCTCCAGAGAATAAGAAATGAAAAGAAGATGCTAAAATTAGTGTATTGGAATTAAATTGGTTTATAACGCAGAAGTTGATAAATTATTGTTTTGATTTTGAAGACTGTACCTTAATCAACTAGAAAATTTAGCTTTAAATTTGTCTGTCTCTTTCCCTTTGAATTCTTTTTCATTTGAATTCGGTGTAATAGAATTATACTCAATCAAAGCCAGCGAAACATGAGGCCATGAATTGATTCCTGGCCAAAAGGACATTGCCTCCAACTTCACCGTCTACACTTAAATTCCACAATTCTACTCCAAAGGTGAAATAAATGTCTTCAGTAACTCGTCATCGGCGAGCAGCCACGCTTTCTTTTTTCAAAGAAGTGAAATTATATGTGTAGGCTATTTATTATTGTAAAAAGCATTCTTGAATTTATTTAGTCAGCTTCGTCATACATAGTATAACATAGAATAGTTAATGAATAAACTTAATCAAAACCAAAGTTATTTAAATGGCTGAATAAAAATTAAATAAATATCTTTGATAACCACAGTTGGACCCATTTTTCAGTTTTCTTGGTGTGATTATCGGTCACGCAGGGAGTCACAAATATATCAATAATATTTGGCTATTTTTTTATAATGTTAAATTAAGAATTTTTAATGCATTATTTAATGTGGCCTTAGGCAGAAAAATATCTTAATTCTATGACATTGTGGCAGTTTAGCAAGGAGGTTTCATTTATCAACATTGTCGTGTTGTGTTGTTTACTTTAAGAAATGCTATTGCTATGTTTCTGTTTAATGTAGTAAAAAGAAAAAAATTCAACCATAACATTGAGTAAGCTGATGAAGTTTTTGTTACCCTACACGACTGGCTACCACAAAAAAAAAGGAAATAAATTAGTTAGTTTATCGGTCTTTGTTGATTTTATGAATACTATATTAAAGCTATCCAACATTTAGTAGTCTGTTGAATGTTTTATATGTTAGATAAAGTCATTTCGAATTATTTGTGCTCATGGGAAATCTTTTAAGTAAGTGATTTGCAACCCAAAATGTAAATAACTTGTGTGTATTGATTTCTGAATAGTCTGGTTTCTCTGTTGTGAACAGAAATCAAATAAAAGAAAGGGCCAGTTTACAAAAAGGGTTAAGAAAGTTTACACTGGTGTGTACCTATACCTTTTATTGATTAATCTGGCCTGCCTTCAAAAGATTACAGCTGCTTCGATAAAACTGGAGCTTTTAGAACTCTTGCCCTGGGTCTTTCTTTTTTCTTTCGCCTATATTATTACAATGCACTCAAAAGTGTTAGTAAAAAGTTTAAAATTATACGTTATTCTCCTCTACTTAAAATAAATTATTTTTTTTCACTTTCTCATTAAACTTTTAATGTTGGTATTGCTGCAGACTTGTTTATCACTACTGGCATTCGGCTATAGAAAAAGGCTTTAAGAGTATTTCGTTTTTCCGTAAAGAACTATAATCCTGGGGATATATTTCATTGTTGTCAAGGGTTTATTATTTTTTACATTACTAATAATTGTAACTCCTTTAAAAGTATAATATAATTAACTGCGTTTGGGAATAAATTAAAAAGTAATTGTGAAATGGCTCTTTTAGCATTCCCGTTGCTAGGAAGTAAAGAAAAATAAATTTCTCATTAGCATTTAGTAGCAGTTTATTGAGAAAAGAGTATTTTGAAAAATGGTGAGATAAGTGTAAAAAAAAAATGTCCTTATTAAAATATTAGTTAATATTTTGATGAAGTATGGTAATTACTTTTATAGTTCTTAACGAAAGCTAGACAAATTATAAGTGACGGCAAAACATATATTTTGAAGTGAGGTTGGGAAAGGTTTCTCACATGTCTCAGCAGGTATTCCATACATTGGCTTCAGAGCAAATTAAAAAAGGAAACGTTAGAGAGTGATCGCCACACACATGCGCGGCTGCAGTCATTTAAGCCCTCTCAAGGACAATGGGTTAATGCGCTTCTTTCCATTATAGCAAAAGGTATCCTGGCCCTCCCATCATTCTTGGGCACCCTTGAATCTAGAATGAACGCAACACCCCTTCCACTTCTGTCTGTCTTACGACCTAGAAGTACATCTAGTACAAAGATAACCGCTAGGTGGTGACAATGGTCCTAAAGGCATCGTTTTTACTTTTCCAAAAACAAGACGGGCTTCGAAATGGCATTCTGTCAAATGAATCACTAACAGAACCATTAACTCGCCAAACTCACCTTTCGTTCCGAGTATCATGCAAACAAGACTTGAAAATTAAGCTGGGCATAAGATATTTAATAAAATAGTTATGTCACGGAGTTAATTATTGTATTCTATACTGCAGTGCGCCTACAGTATTCCCCATACCCCATCCTTAATAATAATAATAAGTACATGCTATATACCTATCTTTATTTTCTTCGTTTTCAAAAATTTGACATACAAATTAAGTATGTGGTGTGAAACAAGATTTCAAATTATATGCACTAATTGTATTATATGCATTTGTACAAATTTGTGTGTGTATATATATATATATATATATATATATATATATATATATATATATATAAAAGCTACCCTGAAGGAGGAAATTCATCATTTAACAAAGTACCATTGTCAGCCATTCATTTCCTATAATGAATACTTTGGTGAATACTTATCACCAACTAGGCTGATCACCAATTTTTTTTTCTTTTTCTGATCGTAATTACTCGATTTTAGTACGATGTTCTTTATAAAATATTTATTTATTTTACTGTTGTTACTGTTACTCGTTGTTATCTCTTATTTATATTACTTTTGTTATTTCACTTTGTATAATTTTTGGCTTTTGAAAGGGCATAAAATAAAGGTAAAAATCATAAATAAATTATAATTTTTATGTTAAAAAAATAAAATAGAATTATTATAAAGAGATAAATGGCATTAACATTTATAAGCAAAAAATAATAGATAATAAAATATTAAGTATGAAAGCAACAGAATGTCACAGAGGCATTGTTGTAATCAAACAATAATTGCGGTTTAGTAGCTGGCCAAGCTCCGTTCTGAAAAACTATGTTTTTTTTTATTATTATAGTCCGTTGTCTGTCATAAAGTCTATTCGTGCATATTACGTGGTCAACATTTTGTGCATTTTCATTATCACAGTTACACGTATTGTTGTCAATCGAACAAAAACGACAAAAGTAACATTTCCATGTCCAGTCAGTACTCGAGTATTGAGTCCAATTATGTATGTCATTTGCTTTGTTGTTGTGTACAGTTTTAATGTAGTCACATAGATGTCGACCTTTTGTTGTGTTCGTCCATTCGTTGTTCCGTAAATAGGTAGATCGATTTTTCAAAAGTCATTATACAGTTTGCAGAGTCAGTTGAATGTCTAGGTCATTAATTGAAGTAGCTTATTTGGCAAGTTAGTCAGCTTGTTCGTTGCCTATATATCAGTTTACTTAACTAATCTATTGCGGAACGTCAACAAATGCCTTTAGATTACCATGTTTATTAGCTGTAGAAGTTTAAAGTTGAATGTTGTTAAATAACAACCGCAATTTAAGGCTGTTCCATTTGGTCTTAACAAGTATAGTTTAAAACATTTCATTTTAGGGCCTGAGGTTGGTTTTCTTCTAAATTATTATATATTTAGTCCATTTTTTCTGGTATCTTAATAATCGTAGAATAAGAGAAAATGAAAAAAAAAAAAAAAAAAAAAAAAAAAAAGGTGCCAAAAGAGGGAAAAATATGTATAGATAATATGCCTGACAATCTCAGCATGGCATATGGCACCGAATAACTCGGTACAAAACTCACAGACATTTTTTCGTTAATCAGTGAATCTTGTTAAGGAGAAGGGGCTAGGAAGGAGCTGAAACCAAAGAGGTAATCCCTTCTGTCATAATTATACAGACATAAAACGTTTATTGAGCATTTTTGGTTGGCATAAAATCTTCTAAATATTTAGATGTATTATTAATCTATAACTACAATAATATATTTATGACTGCACTTTGAGCTCAATTAACGTGGGTGATTCTATATGCTAAGCAAAATTATATAATTTAGTACTCATTCAAAAAAAAGTCAAATATGGCTTTTCATACGCAAATGTTTATAATAGTATGCTTCTAAAAAAAAGTCGCTGTAAGTAGTGAATCATTGAAAACTGGAGCCCTTTTTTCATTCGACTCCTAAGATTTCAACACATCTTTTATCTCTTAATTTTTTGAAAGACATTTTCCAATGGACATGTTTCTTGAAATAACTCTCGTGACTCTATCAGCAAATAACTTATGGTGCGTTCGAATTGTGAGGTAGAGTAATGAACAAACCTTCTTTATCTTTACCGTAGACCGGATGTTAAAGGTCCAAAATAAAATATAACTAATGATTCCATTATTTCTTTAATAAAAAAAAAAAAAAAAAGATGTTCATGTTTCTTAGAATAACTCATTTGACTCTTATCACCAAATAAATTATGGTGCATTCGAATTGTGTGGTAGAGGAATGAAATATGCGTTCTTTATCATTACCGTAGGCTGGATGGCAAAGGTCCAATTTGAACTAATAATTGCATTATTTTGTTTAAAAAAGCAGATGGTGGATTTCTATATTTCAGAGAGTGGTCTACACTTGATTTTCTTCACCCTTTCAGATTTCCTTATGAACATTATTGGGTTTATTATGGGTTTCAATTTTTTGATACACTATAGACAAGAGTATTATACTATGACTATAGTAGTTTTAATTTTACTGAAATATATTTTAAGATCAAATCAATTTGATATCAAGTCGATTAAAAAGGGGTGTTAAAAATTCAAAGTAAGCAGTTTTGCAATCGTTCCGAAATATGTTTATTTTCCTAGTCGTGGTCTAAAAATTAAGCCAACCGTACCCCAACGTTAAATAATATTGAACTATTACAAATAACAGACTGCATTCAGTTTAAATTAAACCACAATACTGTCATTTATTTTTATTACCATTAATTCACTTAGATTTTTTTCGAAATTGGGAATAATATATTACTAAACACATTTTTCTTTGAAACTCTACTTTCAACGCACATCATTCATTCATCTTTTATTTATTTCCTACTAAATAAATCCGTGTATAAAATAACCGTATGACGATTTGCATATAGAAAATAAACTAAACCATTCTCCTTGCCTAATATAAAGTGGTTGGACGTCATGAAATGTTTCATTTCCAGAAAACGGCGGAAGTTAATGGTTAGCCATCACAATAAACAGTGGATCGTAATTTGCAGGCTAGGTTTGCAGGACATAAACTGCTTTCGAATGTCAGGACCTTAAAACTGAAGTGATTACGAGAAACCATAAAGTGCAGGATTAAACATAATCTCGGAATAGTTAATGCCCTGGAATTAAATATTTATTTAAACAAATTATGCCATCCAACTAAGAAACCTGACTATCAAGGTGGGCAATATAATTATTAAATATTAATAAATTAATGTTTAACTCATTCAGTTCTTCCAGGTTGAATTGCTTTTGAATCTAACTTATTCCGGTGATTATACACCAATATGTATTTATTATTATTATTATTTATTAATATCCACTTTTTGCAACTAAGGCTAATTGGGACGGGTTTTCTACAGGTTACCACCCATTTCTAACCCATTTCCTGGGACTTAGGATGTTATTTAATGTATTTACATTATTTCTTATCCGTTCTATTCTCTTTTTTGAACATGAAAATTATCTCTAATAATTGAAATTTTTTTTTAGTATTCGTACTTATGTAATAGTTTATTCTTATATACTAGATAGTTAAAATATGTTTTTTGTTTTGATAGAAGTGTTTATATTATGGCAATCACCAACTTCTTATTCATTGGTTTTAGTGGTGATGATTCCTAAGAAACCAAACCACTTCACTTTTTTAATAATATATTTTTAGTTTTGTATTGGGAGATTTACCGTATGGGAACCAGCTATTCAGGTCGTACTTGATTTTCCATGATGCGAGTTTTGAAAAAAAAAAATGTCCATCGGAAGAGATGACGGAAATGGGGTCCGTTCAAAATGATGTATTTGTGTATATATATATATATATATATATATATATATATATATATATATATATATACTAGCTCAGATACCCGGCTTCGCCCGGGAATTCATTTGAGGCAGAATGGTGATGGTATTTTTTAGCAGGCTTTACATTGCACAATATTTTGACATTTACCCGTCCCAGTGTTTAGGATTGATACCCGTCGTTGCCGGTGATTTGCTAATAATAGAATTATTTGTTCGATAATTCTTCACAGTCTTCGATATTTTTATATTTCCCGTCTCTTATACATGTAAATATGGTGAATTTTTATTTCAGGCCTCCCTTATAACCCCCCTCCCGTTCGAACCGAAAAATTTTAATATAACTTATAATCATGGAGGAATTAATGCTAAAAGACATAGGTACCGAGTTTTCTTAAGTTCGGTACAGCCGTTAGTGCCCGCTAAAGTTTTAACGTATAACTCATTTATACTTAGGTATACGACAAAAGTGTATATAACAAAAGTTACTCCAAATAACAAAATAAACAACTTTTGTTATGTTCATATTTGCCGAAAAACCAATAGGAAACAAAATATCGCTATTTTTAATTTCAGGCTTCCCTTATAACCCCCACTCCTGCCCGTCCATAGAAATGTTGGTATGGCTTATTATAATGAAGGTCTCACTGCTAATACACATACCGAGTTTTATTTAGTTCGGTTGAGTCTTTTTTGGCAAATAATATTGTTGACTCCCGCTATAATTTTTAGCGTATAACGCATTTAAACTTCGGTATACGACAAAAGTGTATATAACAAAAGTTACTATAAATAACAAAATAAACAACTATTGTTATGTGCATATTTGCTGAAAAAGCAATAGGAAATGAAATATCGCTATTTTTAATTTCAGGCCTTCCTTATAACCCCCACTCCTACCCGTCCCTAGAAATGTTAGTATGGCTTATTATAAGGAAGGCGTTAGTACTAATTCACATACCGAGTTTGGTTTAGTTCTGTTGAGTCTTTTGTGCCAAATAAAATTGTGGACTCCTGCTATAGTTTTTAGCGTATAACGCATTTATACTTCCGTATACGGCAAAAGTGCATATAACAAAAGTTACTTTAAATTACAAAATAAACAACTTTTGTTATGTGCATATTTGCTGAAAAAGCAATAGGAAACGAAATATCGCTATTTTTAATTTCATGCCTCCCTTATAACCCCCACTCCTGTTTGTCTTAGAGAATATTAATATAGCCTAAAGTCTAAGTTGGGTTAGTAGTAATATACATACCAAGTTTCATAAAATTCGGTTCAGCCGTTTATGCGTGAAAAGGTAACAAACAAACAAACAAACAAACAAACAAACAAACAAACAAACATACACGAAAGAAACAAAATGCAGATATGGTGTCTATGACATGTGAAACGAAAAGTTATCGTGAAATTTCGCGAAAAAAATCAATGTACAGACAGAGGTTACAATTTTATATATATATAGATATATATATATCTTACCGCTCTAGCGGCCTAAATTTTGGTTTGATCATTACCCAACTCAATATCTAATCGGTTAATGAAATCTTTCAAATTGCAACATTCCTTAGTGCTACTTTTTTTTAGGTAAAGTATATATATAAATTATAATTGACTTTAGTGATCAATTAAGGGAAAACCCCCAAAAAGAATTAAGGAAACGAAGGTTATAAATAAAAAACTACAAAATAAATTCTAACTCTTCAAAGAAACATGAATAAATGCTGTTATGAATTAATCAATGAAAATGCAAACATTGTACAATTTTATCCATGAATACTTAAGTGGTAGTAATAGCCTTATGGACTGTGTTAACTTGAATCTGTAAACTCATGTCCTCTATTCTCTGTACAACAGAGACCATTAGAAGGAGATGGATGAGAAGTGTTAGCACCAGGAACCTAAATCAGCTAGCTTCCAGGTTTTAGCAGATTTCCCTTAAGGGAAATCAGCTATTGAGGTTGTACTCATGACGGAATTGTCGAAATTTTTCTTCAATTGTCCATCGATCCTACCTAGTAGATGACGAAAATAAGGCCCGTTTAAAACTGTATATATATATATATATATATTTGTCTGTTACCGCTCTAGCGGTCGCAATTTTTGTTTAATCGTTACCAAACTCGATATTTAGTCGTTTTATGTAAAAAGAAAGATCACGTTCGTTAACGCCTGAAATCGGACCAGCGGGAGGGGGGTGGGGGTTAGAGGGGAGGATTTTCGAAAATTCAAAAAATCTCCGTTACTATACGTCGGATCGAAAATTTTTACAGAATCAATCATATTGCAAATTAAATTTACTATAAATATTGTTATATACATTTTTTTCTCTTTCTTGATTATTAACTGAGATATTTGCCTTTTTAGCAGATTTCCCTTAGGGGAAATCAGCTATTGAGGTCTTATTAAATCTGGGCTAACGGACGAGCGTTACTTTCCCGCCAAAAGCTAGTTCGGCCGTTTCCTTGACTGGCTCGGCTCTCTTGAAATTTCTCTATTGGAAAACTTCACCTGGGAAATCTGCTTAGTTTACGCAGCCCCTGCGTGACGGACGTTTTCATTCAGAGTCCTGTTTCTTGGATACTTTTCCAACAATCGCTGAGACAGTCTGTCCATCGTTTTAGCAGTTTCCGAAGGAAAATCAGCTATTGAGGTTGTTCTCATGAGTTTCGAAAAATTGCTTCAAATATTTGTTAACTTTATCTATCTAGAAAGTCCGTCACGCAGGGGCTGCGTAACCTAAGCAGATTTCCCACGTAATGTTATACAATAGAGAAGAATAGAGTCTCCATACGAGTGCCGATCAGTTACGGAAACGGCCGAACTAGCTTTCGGCGGGAACCATAGCTAGTCCATTACATTTAATAAAAATGCAAATATCTCGGTTAATATTCAAGATAGAGAATAAATGCATATAACAATATTTATAGTAAATTTAATTTGCAATAAGATTGGTTCCATTAACGAACTTGATTTTCCTTTTTACATAAAACGATTAAATACCGAGTTTGGTGACGATTAAACAAAAATTGCGACCGCTAGAGTGTTATATATATAGTTTACAGACAAATATATATATATATATAGTTTTGAACGGACTTCATTTTCGGCATCTCCTGGGTAGGATCGATGGACATTTGATGAAATTTTTGGAAATCGCGTCATGAGTGCGAACTCAATAGCTGAATTCACTCAAAGGAAATCTGCTAAAAAAATGAGATTTGTTAAAAAAAAAAAAATAAAAAAAAAAAAAAATAAATAAAAAAAAAAAAAAATAAATAAAAAAAAAAACTAAATTTATGTGTATATGACTACCAAATTTTAATTTCTATGTACTTAAATCTAAAGATCAAGTTCGTTCACGCCTGACATCGAATCAGGTGGTGGAAGGTGGGATTGATATGAGAAATGTTTATTTGATCTATAGCAATACTCAATATTTAATCGTTTCATTCAACATTAATTAATTACTTAATAGCTGAAATAGATCCAGAAGAGGTATTAAGGAGGGATTGGCATTCGTAATATTCCAGTGAATTTGAGTCGGACCGAAAAATATTTTAGAACCAATCATGTTAAGCATTTAATGCCCTGCAATTTTTAATATTCTATACATATTTTTTTATACTCAAATCTTAAGCTTGTTTTTGCTATGACTAACGTAGTTACTAAAACTGTCATGCTCAGCTTACATTTCAATTTCATTTTACATATTCTTCTTACTACGGAAGAAAAAGAGAATAAATGGTGAGATCACCATTGCGGCTTTCCAGTGCGAGAGGAATCTGTTAGTTCGCACAGCTGTCCATGAAGGAGTTTTTTTTTTTTTTTGACGCTCCATTTTATGGGCGCCCCGGTTTAATTGGACTAATGGAGAGTATCACATTTAGGAGATAAATCCCAAGACTTTTCCCACGTCTTAGGCCTCTCAAATCATTTTCAAAAATGTCGTCCCAGCGGCTTTTTCGCAATTTTCAAAGGAAGCTATATATCATTAAATACTACGTACGCAGCTTAAATTTCATAAATGGTCAGAAAATTAGTTTAGTTTACGGATCTCAGAGACAGAATACTACAGTAAGTTTGTTTTAAATGAATTCAAACAACCAATCGCTATTGAACACAAGGCTATGTTTAGTAAGAGCATTTAGACCTCAATGTTTTTAGTAACTCTGTATAACGCTTCGAATCATAAACGATATCAATAAATTATCTCATGACTCAACAAAATGATTATCATGATATTAGAAGGCGGTTCATAAAATATTTTTATTATTTTCAGATCTTTCTTTTTAAACCGAACATAAGCTACATAATAGTGGCTAAAGGAGTGTAAGAGACATAATGTTTTTTCTTTTTCTTTTTTTTTACTTTTATGCTTAAGGTTGCTTATTGTTACACTCAGTATTGTCACAAAGCGCTCGTAAAAAGTATATTCGTGTTTTATTCAGCTAATGGTGATTTAAGACGTAGCGAGAAACAATGGCTCTGTATCTCGCAGGTGTTCTTCTAAGGGCATAAATGCCTGCGACAATCGACAAGGATGACTCAGGCAGAGCATGACGAATGTGTATATTTTGTTATGAGCACGTTCTAGGGACCGGTCGTAGGGACTCATCTCGGAGAGCTGTAAAAATGAGAATAGAAAGTAATAAAATGCACTAAAGGAGAGAAAAAAAAGAAGAAAATAACATAGGGTTTCTTTCTTTGGGAGGAGAGAAAAAAAAAGTAATAATTGTGAAGAGTCCCACTTAAGCTGAAGATGGCCTCGCCACAACCAGGATGTAGTATTTAGTCTTAATGCTTCTTTATGGTTTCGGGGAACCCTAAACTTCAAACATGCCGGCTCCCCATAGTGCACTGCTAAGAACAATTTGAAATCGATATGGGGTAAGATTGGTCGGATTGTTGTATTTCGGATATTTTCGAATACTTACACATTTCATAGAAAAAAAAGTCCGTCACGCAGGGGCTGCGTAAACTAAGCAGATTTCCCGCGTGAATTTTAACAATAGATAAATCTGCATACTGATAAAACAACACCACCATGAATATTAAGTGAATAAATACAAAAATAAGAAACCTTCGGACGGCAAGCATCTGAAATGTAAACAAACAGTTCTGCCGACTTCTTACCGGAAAGAAAAACAATTACTGTAATATATCTGAATATAACGTATTATTTGATTGAAAACTATTTCCTATACCTACCACTGTAATTTATAATGAATCAGAATAATTTTTATCTGAATCAATCAAATTTAAGTAGTCCAAAAACTTAAGAACCATATTTGCATGTATCTCGTTTAATAAATATCTCTTGAAAACAATATTTAGTATTTAGCTTTAAGACACATTTTGAAAATCGCGTCATGAGAACGACCTCAATAGCAGATTTCCCGAAACAAAAATAATGTACGAAATCATTTAGCCAATTTTAGCAGATTTACCTTAAGGTTCGTACTCATGACTCGATTTCCGAAATTTTTCTTCAAATGTCCATCGATCCTACCTAGAAGTTGACGAAAATGAGGTCCGTTCAAAACTCTGTGTGTGTGTGTGTGTGTGTGTGTGTGTGTGTGTGTGTGTATATCTGTTACAGCTCTAGCGGTCGCAATTATTGTTTAATCGTTACCACACTCCCATATTTAGTCGTTTCATGTAAAAAGAAAGATCAAGTTCGTTAACGGCTGATATCGGACCAGTGGGAGGAGGGGGGGGGGGTTAGAGGGGAAGATTTTGGATAATTTGGAATATCTCCGTTATGTGAAAAAAATGTATAGAATTAATCTTATAGCAAATTAAATGTTCTATTAATATTGTTATATACATTTATTTCCAATCTTGAATATTAACCGAGTTATTTGGATTTTTGGGTTTTCAGCCATCAGCAAACCCCCACTTCTACTAATGTTACATAAACAATACTCGGTCATGTAATAAACCACACCATTCAATGCTTAAATACCAAATATTGTTCTCATTGTACTTTTAAGTTTTGAGATAAATGCAAATTCGTGGCGGACGTGGGAAATCTGCTTACTTAACGCAGCCCCTTTTAGCAGATTTCCCTTAAGGGAAATCAGCTATTGAGGTCGTACTCATGACGCGAGTTTTGAAAAATTTCCTCAAATGTCCATCGATCCTACCCAGGAGATGACGAAAATGAGGTCCGTTCAAAATTATATATATATACTATATATATATATATATATATATATATATATATATATATATATATATATTTGTCTGTTAACGCTCTAGCGGTCGCAATTTTTGTTTGATCGTTACCAAACTTCATATTTAAGCGTTTTACGTAAAAAGAAAGATCAAGTTCGTTAATGGCTGAAATCGGACCAGTGGGAGGGGGGGGGTTTAGAGGGGGGGATTTTTGAAAATTCAAAATATCTCCGTTATTATGCGTCGGATCGAAAAATTGTATAGAATCACTCTTATTGTAAATTAAATGTACTATAAATATTGTTCTATACATTTATTCTGTATCTTGAATATTAACCGAGATTTTTGCATTTGTATTGTGTGTGTGGTCGACGGAACCCCAAGTTCCGGACTCTCCGCCGAGAGCTCTGGTGGCAGTTTCCAGAACTATTCGTCCCTCGTGACTAGGTTTAGAGATCCCTTCCTACTACAGCTGTTATTAGGCGGATTTCTCTATTGGAAAGCTTCACGTGGGAAATCTGCTTAGTTTACGCAGCCCCTGCGTGACGGACTTTTTGCTTCTGGAATTGGGTTGGTCGCAAAACCCAAAATATTTCTAGGATATTTATTATTCAATGCTTGTTCGACTGTATTTTCTTAGACATATCCTTAATTCTATAATGTGCCAAAATAATTCAAGCATTTGCGCATAATAAAACTAGTGTCTTCAATGACAGAAATAAATTGTGACTTACAGTCTTTCAGGCACTTATTGTAAAAAATGGTAAGGACCAACGACATATTTTTCTTTTGTGTAAGAAATAATCAAATTAGTAATTATTTACTGAAAATGTATTCCATTCTAAGAATCAATACGATACAGCGATTTTAAAACTGTGATTGCCGCCCGTAATGCTAAGTTAATGCATGACAACATTAAAGTAAATTATTTGTTTGGTGAGCGAGTATCTGGGTAATTTTTTTTTCCTTTTACAACCTTGGAATCTATTCTTCATTATCTTGGGCATTGCAGTTCCCAGGAACTATAATGCAAGCTGATAAGGTGCCCATTTTTATATAAAGTTCGATAAACAGGTCGGAAATTATGGCCCCTTGTATTGCACGCTTCATATCCTTTTAATAAAGCAAAAGAATAAACTTGCTTCGTAATGGCTTTTTTTATTATTCGCTAAGCTCTATTTGCGACTTTTATGATAGACACCATTTTAATGGGCCATAAAAATGACGAAACTTTATCAGAGGTATGAAGGAAGTAGCAAATCATTTTCAGTTATTTAACATAACTACCACTAAGGATCTAAAATGATTTTTAATTAAGGGTATGTTCTTGTATTCAACAAGTGAAATATTATTCATTGTATAATATGTTTAGTTCAGAGGGGAAAGATATTACTCGTTTTATAAAATAAATAATAAAAACCTTCCATTCGGCCGTTTCACATAAGTTTTTCATCTGACTAATCTCGATTTTAGTTTACAGAAAAAAAGTTCGTCACTCAGGGACTGCGTAAACTAAGCAGATTTCTAACGCTCTGGAATTACACATTTGTAAGTCCAAATTCATTTTTTTTTTCGTTAAACAGTGAATCTTGTTAAGGGGAAGGGTTTTAGAAGGAGCTGAAACCAAAGAGGTAATTCCTTCTGTCATATATATACAGACATAACACGTTTATTGAGCATTTTTGGTCAGCATAAATTCGAAAATGGAAATTACAATAATATATTTATGACTACTTATGCTAAGCAAACTTATATATTTTAGTACAAAAACAATCATAAATAGCTTTTCATTCGCAAATGTTTATGATAGTAAGCTTCTTTAAAAAAATCGCTGTAATTAGATTATCATTGAAAACTTGAGCCCTTTTTTCAATACATCTTTTTAGCTCTTGATTTTATGAAGGACATTTTCCAATGGTCATCAGGGACTGCGTAAACTAAGCAGATTTCCAAGTCCAAATTCATTTTAAGAATTTAAGCTTGAAATAAGACGTGTTTCATGGTATACTAGCTTATTGTTAACGCGCGATGACTATTAGTGGGGGCTTACTGAAGGCTGAAAATTAAAAAGTGCAAATATCTCGGTAAATATTTGCGATAGAGATAAAGATTATATCCTAGCATTTATAGGACATTACATTCCAGGGCTGGTTCCATACAAATTTTCGGTTCGGCTCATAATAACGACGATATTTCGATTTTTTGATTCAGGTATCTCAAATTAAGAATCTACTAAACTTTTTGAATTTCTTTCTCATCTGGCTTACATAATACAAAAACTTAATAAATAAATGTAAATAAATTACACATTAGCTCTGTAGTATAAGTATACCAAAGTAAATTACTTTCTATAGACCTTGAAAAACTCCAAATGTCAAATTATAGTTCGCTGCAAAATGCCATTTTCACAACTCCCGGTTCACCTCAGGAATTTCTAACTATTGCTTTGCCTTTCCAAACTATAAAACCATTGCACAGTTAAGAACGTCAAGTTACTATTATATAAAATTTTCAATGAAAAATTTATACTATAATATTAGCCCAAAGGAAATTTGAACATTTTGTAATTTAAATATGAATGAGGGCATTTATATAATTTCTATTTCGAAATAAAAATCCATACAGCTAAAGTAAGGATTTACTGAAGGCAGAAATCAAGAAATTACGAATAATTTGCTTTATTTTTAAGCTACAAAATAGTGAATTGAACAACTAATGTAGAACATCAATAGCTTAAAAGTCTAAAAAGTTAAAAGTACTGGTATAACACACTTTTGATCTCGTCTCATTACATATTCCCTATTTCTATGTAAAACAACCGATGAGCAGAAGAGGAGGGGAGGGGGTGCTGAAGGCTGGAAACAAGAAAGCACGAATACTTAAGTTACGCTTAAATGCATGGAACAATAATTGTAGATCGTTAATAGTTTAACAAGATCGGATCTCTAACATTTTATGATCCCTCTCATAATAACTGAAATATTTCGAATTCGCCCAACTATTCCATGTCCCATTTATGCCAATAGCAACTTTGATCTGATGTATTCCCAGAAGAGGTTAAATGTCGAGTTTGGCATAGATCAAATAATAATTAAACCAAATAATAATATTTGGCATTTATCCTTGAATAAAGTGATTTACGGTATAACAGCGTATTGCTATCCTGACATAATTACTGATGGCCAAAAACTTAAAAAATTAAATATCATGATTAGTATTTACTTTCGAAATTCGGGTCATGAGTACGACCTCATTTCCC